>CABEGB010001081.1:0-600000 GCA_901521435.1 Crematogaster levior
GAGCGCTTATAATGAGTTTGTTAATTACGTGTGGGTCTCCCGAGGAATAGAGGTAGCCCAGTTTCCCTTCGTACGAATCGATGGATCGATAGTGTCGGTTCTATCAAACCAGAATAACGACTTGCCGACATTAACGGGGATTGCAAGTCAAAAATACGCACGTCATCAATGAGATTTCCGACATTTTAATCGTTATTCGTTATCTCGAACTCTTCTACAACATAATAATTACTCTTATTAATTCCAAGTCTAAACGAAGAATATATATTTTTTTTAAATTTGTTTATATGCATTATAAACACTTGCAACAAAGCAATCAATCTGTAGTCATTCTTAGTTGCTAAATATAATTACAATAGCTACAAATATAATTTACGAGTATAAAAATGTTTAAAAATATAAACGTGCCAAGGCAAAGACCTCAACAAATTTCTATGAAGTCTATTGCTATAAACCTATACAAATTGCTAGTGAAGTCTTTTGGGAAGACTTTGTTATCAACATTCAGAGATTTAAATAAACAATGCACTTTACTATTGCCTGAAACTCTGAGTAACTCAACCCATGCAAAATGACCGTCGGTGTCAGGAGAAATGAAAGCCTGGTCGAGGGTGGCCAGCAGGGAATCAAAATGAATTTCGGGACTGAGCTCGGGCCGATTCCAATTTAACTTTAATTTACGCGAATGCTGCTGGTTGCAAGTTCACGCGAAAATTCATACCCGGTTGCGAGAGGACGACCGTCTCTCCCTTGTTCTCTCCGACCCTTGTTCGGGACGTTACTTACAAGCCCCTAAATCGTAACAAATGGGGATTTTACGATGTAAGGAAGCGTCCGACTCGTAGCCGCCGCCGTTAGACAGATTGATAAAATTTTTCACAGCTACTTCGCGTAAACGACACATTCATAATAACATCACGTGAAATATGCAGCCTGCATTCACGTACCTATATTTTGTCATACAGTGTATTACTTATTCCGTGAAAAAGATGCGTCCAGTAAGTCAGAAAACGATAAGAAAATGTAAGAGAAGAAATACACTTAAATAATAAACTTATAAACACCTGTTTATTTAACAAGCAACACTAAAATTTACACACACACATATACATTAAATGTAACTACTTTACCAACTAAATTAAATTACAATTTAAAATTGAATAAATTTATTTACGATCAAAACAACAAACATTTAATTAAATCGAGTATACAATTTTAGATTATTGTCATAATGAAATTAAGTATTTAATTATAGGTACATGATTTAGTTAAATATTACATAACGCGAAAATGTTTCGTAACTTGGCAATCTTTCCGCTAAACCTTTATCGCTATAATTAAACTATGTGGTATAATAAAAATTAATAAAAATGTTAAACATCAAACAAGCTTTTTACGAAAAACCATTAGCATGAATACTATATAGCAAAATGGTCAGTATCAGTATTAGTAAATTGGAAACTCACTCGACAACTGATTCATTTCACTCGATTTCCTTTATCAACTTTTCTCTTTGGCAGGAGAGAAGCAATTATAATACATTCATGTTGAATTATTACACGTTTCTCGTAATACAAGAGTTTCAACTTTAATCATGAAATCATTTAATCTTATTCTTTTGCTACATTAATACACATACCTTATCGTAACAATATTTAATTAAAAATGTTCTTAAAATCTTTCTTTCTTTGTCTTTTTTTTCTCTGGTTGAATATACTTGTTAAACGTACATACAATTAAAAAATTAGTAACTGACTAATTAAACACATTAAAATGTAGAATAATGTTGTAATAATAATATATCAATAGAGACGATCTCTCCGAAATTTATTATTTTGACAATATTTGTTGTTTACATGTTAAATGTATATTTGAAAAACTGATCTGTGCAATTATATTTTTTAATCAAATTAATCATAATCTGCTTCCCAATATATCGCTTTAATGTATTATAATGCCTTACGTTAATAAAATCGCATCTTCCTTAAATTGTCGTTTAGAATAAATTTTAAGTAATAATAATTTTAAGTATCATATTTGCACGATTAATCGTTAATAATTTAACATAATGCAAAAGCAATATTTAATGCGAGAGTAGATAAATCACGTTTGAGACTCAAAGGAAGTAAAGAGCTCGTTACTTCTTAGTACAAGAACTTCAACAGTCTACCGCCGAGTCGGTGGCAGCAATTAATTTCTAAATTCACGAACGTGGTGAGAAAGTCGAAAATTCATACTCGGATCGCTCGAGTGAGATGCTCCGCGCAGAAATATGATTATCCGTACGGTGTAAAAGTATTCGAGTCTTTAATTACACTCTCTTCATTAATGAAGAGCGTCCCTTTCGTGCCGAGTGAAGAGACGTCGTTTCATCTCTTCCTGCTATCTGCAGGACGAACGTTCCCAAACGGTTCCCTTTGCTTTCGAACAAATTCCGTTTCGAATAGCTTGGAGCGTGGTTTTATATCAAATTACAAAAGGGCAGTCGGAAAAACATCCGCGTGACTTAACATGAAAATGAATCACCTTTCACGCAAACATTCAGAGTCCTATTAGGTACGTATGCAATGATGTTTGAAAGTGTTGCCGACTCAATTTCGGAACGTGAATAAACTTTATTTCAGGAAGTGAACAAAATAATTTCCGTTCTAAACTTTTATACCTGGACGTCAAACAATGATATATAGTCAATATTAAATGGATAATAATGCTTGCAACTAATGTTATATCTGCATTATTTATAATAGTTCTCAAAAATTAAAATCTATATCAAAATGTATCATGTACATATTTTCACATACAGTTTTATAAACTTTATATACATAAATGTTTGTCCCCAGATGCCTATATGGAAACAAATGTTATCAGTTTTCCACTTTATTTTAAATAAAATTAGAAAAACCATAGTTTTTTTAAAAAAGGATTGAAAAATTCTCTCTCTGAATAAAAAACAGAGTATACTGAAACTCGTACGGCAATTTGGCTTTGATTTTGCAGAAACTTTGTTTTCAGTTTTACTTTACAAATACAACAAATCTTTTATACCAACTTTATACCAACAATAAATAAAAATCATTACTGTGTTAAAATCAATGTAACATTATTGAGCAATGTGTGTATCGTACTATATGTATATAGACACATTGCTATAATTATTACTATAGTTGATGTATGATAGTCATCAAATAATAGATATATGATTATTGTTATAATTATTGCTATCATCATATTACTTTCATAAATATAAAGATATAAACATGTTAAAAAGAGAAAATATCAAAATTTACATTATCAAGAAATATTATTTAAAGCTTATAAAATAACATTATTTTTTTTAAAGTTTATAAGCATCAAAATTGCTGAGATTATTTGGAATTACCCGGGCCAAAAATTAGAAAATCCGTTGCATGGGCGATGATATATACAAGCGACCGCATTCGCCTGCTATTTATTTCGCAGCATGATTAATCTCTTTACCCCAGCGGTTAACCGGGTTATTATTTACAGGCCACTTTCCGGAATTACAATTTTTTATGGCGCATATGTCACGACTAATGTCTCCCCTTGCTTGCGAAGTGCTATGTGCCGTTTTATCTCACGAAATTAAAACCATTTCCCAGATTATGGAATTATCGAAAGACTACATGGCACATTCGAATAGATGGCTTTAATGCATTTTGAATGGCAGCCTCCGTTTTATTACAAATACGATTTCTCGAGAATTCCAGTGAAAAATCATGCAAATCGAGTTCATGCAAATAGATCGCCAAAGCTGGATAAAACTGGTCTGGCATTATAGATAACAATTATTATTCAATGGAAGATTATAAAATTAACGTTCTATAAGATTAAACATCTCGTACAAAAAAAGTAATTAAAGATGGTTAAGCATCGATATGTTAAAAAGTCATATATCGCGAGAAAGTAACTTTTCCAATAATCTTGTTATTTGTTTCTTGAAATTCCAAGTGCTTTAAATATTTCAAATTTCTTAATATTTTTATAAAATTTAAGGATAATTTGATTTGAATATAACATAATATTCAGTAATAATATATAATATAACTTTGATTAAGTTTATGTTAATTAATTATGGGAAATGAGAGAGAAGTAATAAAATCTATTCCAATGAAAAAAGTAAATGTAATATAATACTTAATTAATTAAGAAGACTCATATGTGTGTGTGAATAAACTCTCACACATCAAATAAATTAAAATAAGCTATATTATTTGCATTATAATTCAAATTTCAATATGTAAATTTCTTATTATTTCTTGATTTATAATGTTACATATATATTTTGCTTGCATTAATTTTAAAACTCAAATTGCGCGTAATACGTAACAAGAATTCGTGCGATCATTGAGGAAGGCGTGGTTTTATCGTAGACATATAATATTTTGAGGGAATGTCATATTCTACTTCGAATAACTCAAGTATTATCGAAAGAAGGACAAAATTTGCAGTAAGTAAGTCGTGACGGCAAAACGATTTAGCGAAGCGGCAACTCCTGCACGAAGATCGTAGTTGCCAAAGTTCGGCCGATTGCTACCTAAAAGGGGTGTTTGACCAAAGTACGACTTTTTCCGAGAAAGTTCACGATTGACGTGACGTTGAAAGCCCTGCTCGACGATCCGACAGACGAGTTTCCCAGGGAAGATCCGTCGTTCTCGGCGACCGATCTGAAACTTGGAAACTGCCGGAAATTCTTAAAACGTACCGACGTACAAAATAGAATGAAGACTTTCCGCATGAGTATTTTACGACATCAGTGAAACGGTAACAAATTTGAGACAATGTAAGTAAAGCACTTTAAATGAGATAGAAGCATGTTTACAAAAACATTTTGAATGTTTTAACGTTTATTAACAATTAGATATATGATTTTAGAATGACCTATATTATATATTTTTTTATACGTATAAAGTTATCTTTTTAACAAGAAACTCCTACAATATTTTATTGTGTGAGAATATTACGTGATATACTTACTCATCATCATATATTGGTATTTATTTCGACAATTTATTATATTTTTTAAACATTTCTTCATATTAATATTTACTAACAACAATCGATATAAACTATTACCTGACAATTAAATACAATTAAACTTTATTTCTTTAAAAAATTTATATTAATATTCTTATAATATTTATATAAGAACAAAAAGAAAAATTTTCTTTTATATATAAACATAAAAAAATCAAAGATGTAGAAAGATGTAAAAAATCTTTTAATGTTTCTACATACTTTATTGTATAACTGTATGTGACATACACCATGTATTTTTAACTTTGGAAAACGCATTTCGTCTACAGTTTGTAGTCGTTAAAAAGTTAAAGCTTCTCGCATGCGACCTATAAACTTGTGAAAACTAACAGAATTATTTCTATCCAAAACTTGTTACTTCTGCTTTAAAATGATGGTCGATTACTTAGAAATATCTCCGACAAATTTAATTTATAACAAGATTTAATTTATAACAATCGGTTTTATTTCTAAAATATTAGCAACGTGTATAATAGACTGAAACCTTAAAAGTTCTAATGGCTTACCTCGTGTAATTTAGTTTTGCGTCGTATTTTATATAAGACATTTATAATTACTCATTGTATTAAAAAACAAAGAAAATGTAACATTACTAAATACAACATAATTTAGGTCTATATTTTAAAAAATTAAAAATTAGCTTTAAAAACGCTCTAAAAAAAACTTGAAAGCTTTTTTCAATTCTAAATTGGTGTATATTTAACTGCAATCGAAAAGAGATTAACGGTCTAAATTATTAAAAGCAGGACTTAAAAATTTACAATGAGTAACTGCTCTGAAAATAAATTTAACTTACAATTAGAAGCAATAACAACAATAAATTAATTAAATTTAAATTACTTTAACGATGGTTTATGTTGTACAAGAATTAAATACGGTATAAACTCTTTATCCGGAGAACATAATCTAATAATACATCTAAATTATAACTAAAATCTTAACTTTCTATATTTTCTACTTTACTTATAATCCTTTAATTAACATTAATAAATTGTCTGGTAATTGGACCTGTAATTAACAAAAGATTCACTTCAAATTAATTACATATAGAACGCTTCTATTACCTGCTCTCGCTCTTTACATTTCATTTTAATGTAACCCTTCAATTTTCATTATTAAATATCTTGGTAATTTTTTGTGGTTAAATTTTTGTTAGGATTTTCGAGAACAATATGCAATATATTTTTTCTTATTGATAGAAGAAACGACCGTTTAGAAAGGCACTCGATTCAGAATAAAAAAATAACGAGAGAGCTTAAAAGTTACTGCGTTAAAATATTTTCTTAATTAGTAGAAATGAATGTTTTCTGAGAAGATAACTTTGATCTTAAAAATTCTCATCGAGGTCGGTCTCATAAAATACCAGTAAATTCTATGACTGATAAATAATTTTAGTTGCTCGCAACATTAACATTAAAATCAGACATCTTTACTAGACCTCTATTTTAATTTTAAAAGTTTTCATCGACTATTATAATCATCATTATAAGACAAAATAAAATTAATATAAAATAATATAAATGTATTTATAACATATTTAACATTTAGTCTTCTTTCATAAATTTTAACTAAAACTCGCATATTTTTTTCTTTTTGTTTCTTTTAATATTCGCTCTCTTCACATAAATTTCATTCTTCCTTGAATGTGATGATGTCCATTGTGCTACTTCTTGCTCGTTGTTAAAATAAACATTTCATGAATTTATATTCCAGTATGGCGGTGAGCCAGGTAGAAGGTTGGCGTCCCAAGAGAAGCCGCTGGAGATTCAGGATCAATTTCTTCAAAGGCTTGGCTACCAGGATATATCCCGACGCGCTCGTCTGGGAGTTGATCCAGAACTTAGACATCTCATCGGCTTTCACGTAGGTTAGTGTATGAATTATGGCAAAATATATTCTTTGTTTCTCGAATCATTGTAGAAGTCTCTCTTGTATTTATTGTGTACTTTTAATAATTCAGTTCAAACATTTTCAACTTTATAAAATGTTATGAACACTTTACATTTCTCTTGACATTTTATTATTTATTCTAGATATTACCTCTATGTATTATTTAACTTGCTCGGAGATGATTTTCGATTGTTTTATAAACCACTAGTCTAAACTCTCTCTACTCGGCATTGTCCGAGCTTCTTATATCACAAAGGGGATGAAATTAGAGAGAAAGGCTGGAGTGTCTTTTATAATGGTGGTCTATATTTTTCACAGTGTCCTAGAGACTAAACTTAATTATACAACTTAACTATACAAATTTGGAGAAAAACAGTCAAAAAATTAATAGATAAATATTCTATTGTATGTATATACAGTACCGGCCGAAATTATATCACCTTTAGGTTTTTGAGTATATAACTTAGTTTAAAGTTATATACTCAAATTACACACAAATCTTTATCAAATCATAACATGTTTTGATGGTAAGTGTAGTTTATTGAAGAAATGACTTTTTATCGAATAATGAAAACGATAACTTAAAAAATTAATTTTATTAAAAATTTCCTAAATATGTTAAATTTGTAATAATAAACTTTAAACCATTATTATAATAATAAATATTTTGAAAATGAACAACGAAACTAGTTATAACTGTAAAAAAATTACTGCAACACAAAAAACAAAGAATGCACAAAGATGCAATTTTGGAAAAAATTAATAAAAAATTCGAAAATCATGGTGTATTTTGTCAAATTTCATTATACTTCTTGTACAGAGTACCTTCTTCCAGATGTCTACTGTAAAATTTTTAGCGCATTCGATGTACTTTGATGAAAGTTCTTTGAAGAAAGAAACAAAAGGTGATATAATTTTGGTATTGTATATTATATATATATATATATATATATATATATATTTATACCATAATATATATATATATATAAATAAGGATTTAATTCTTATTTTAGGACATTTAGACGCTCTTCGGCACTCTTTCCCGTTATCCGATTGAAATAAACTTTTATAGGAATTATTTTTTCATAAAATGGAACCATTTTAAGGGGTGAGACAAAAAAAATTTTTTTTTAATTTTCGATGTAGTATAAAATAAGAACCACCCTAATATATATATATATATATATATGTGTGTGTACATATAGCACTAAGCAAATATTAATATATTTAGCTTATTGATTAGTTTACATTAAATTTAATAAATAGCTGTACTTAAGGCTATCACTATTCAAATGGTACAAAAAATACTTTGCTAACGAACGAAGGGTACCCTTCGAGAGCACAAGTGTCTTATTGCATTTTATGCGTAGAATGTGTCCGTGCATATATACGTATTGTATACGTATATATGTGTGTACACACTTTTATTACGTAAATCCCAATCCTAGTAATTACAAAGCGCGTCGGATTTCGTTACATCTCGACTACATCCTCGGTGGGCAGGCGTGCACCACCTTCTGCATACTAATTGCGTTAGTTGAGCACTTCGTCATCTCGTCTCCTCGTCACCCAGCACTCGCGAACAACTTTTGCGAGAATCGCGCCCGTCTAATTTCCGTCGTCTTAACCTTTATGCGCCGAGGCGTGATGATTAATTAGCGAGACGCGTGGTTTGACTAATTGTAAAGTGTGCCTATTGATTATGCGGAGGAGCGGTTTAAGCAAAATGAAGAATCGAGCGCATTTAGCGAGGTAACTCATTCTTCGGAGAACTACGGAATATTTCCGTACATCAAGTTACGTTAGTTAATGTAAGTGCTGTAAAAAAGAAACACAACGAAAAAGAGCGCTCCTCAAAGGCGAAGACGTAATAAAATAAATGTAAATAAGTACGTAATAAAAACGTGCATAAAATGAAATAAAATAAACGTAACGCGCATTTTTCTCTTTAATTTTCTTCCAAAGTAAAAAAAAAAGGAGAGAAACAGACTCGAATCAGATAGTCACGCTCTACTGACTCTTGCTCTATAATAATCCCTTTCCTCACCTTTACAGCATCACATTACAGTTATTACGTAAGAAAATTTTTCAGCCACATTCTACTTTTTCTTTTTTTTCTTTGCGTTTACGGGTCACCCGCGACCCAGCGTGACGTTGCGACATCTAGAGATGTCGGAGTGTGATCGCCCTAGGAAATGCTCGTTCCACTTAAAGCAAAGCATCTCGAACGAGAGTTTCGGGCCGTTGTGTCGACACGAGGAGGACCGTAAGGAGGTGCTTTCGCGAGCTACAGAGCGAAGGGCGAGCGAGTTCACGCGCGTGCTCCGCTAATTATAACGTTATTGCCGCTATTAATGAGCAATTTCAGGACGCTTCTGTGCACCGCTCGGTCGTCGGCGATATAAACTCGAAGCGCATTACGTAACTTACGTGGCGCAATTTAGTCGAGTTAATTAAGTTAAAGTGTGTTGCGCGCGGGTGAGTCGCGTGCATCGTCATCGTTGTCGTCGTCATCGCAAGACGGTATTTATTTCCATCGCCTTCTTGCCATTATTTTTATTTTTGCTCTTCCTCTTTTTTCGCCGGCGGTCTCGCAAAACTTGCCAACAGACGATTGGTCTTTAACGTAACCGTAATTACGGTTTTAATGCTGAAATATATAAGGCAATTTATCTACAATTTGCTCTTACAGCGTTACAGTATGCCCGCGTTCGTCTTAGAAATATAATCCAGGAAACGTCGGAGCAACTTTCGTTCTACTCCATAAAACGAAAGCTCGAGGAAGCTACTTGTCCATCTTCTTAGTCGCTTTTCACAGACGAACTCGAAAATTACCCCTCGTGCCTCGGAACTTCTGTTTACTGTTGTGTGCACACGAAGTGGTTTTTGCGAATACCGGTAAATAGTAGTGTTTCGCATTTTGCTGGTAGACCCAACGATATTGGACACCGTCGGTGATTGATATTCCAGCCTGAGAGACGTTCGCACTCTGTTTTTCGTCGGACTGATACACCGGGAAAACTGGCAATCGTAAACACTTTCCGCACAACACGCTCGAACATCCGAATGGTGAACATGTGTTTTTTTATGTTTTTATTTTGCATATGCTTGTTTATTTAATCGAGATATACAAAATTCAGATAACGAAGCTCGCAAGGATACGAGCGATGAAGGATGAGATCCGTATGCTGCCTGAAGCTGCACGAGATTTCAAGCGCATCAACTCAAATTTTGAATGATTGAAAGTATTTTTTAAACTCAAAATTTGTATATCCGCACACAACGTACATATAAAAATAATATGCATACATTTTACTTTTGTTGATCCATTTTTAATATAGATAAATTTCTAAAAATTCTTTCCGGATATCGTTTTTTTATTCTGCAAAGCTGGATATCATCTTCTTGAATATTCGAGATATATATTTTTTTCTATTTATTTTTTCATATAACTACAGTTTACATTCTACACATTCTACACATATTGAATTGAAACACGAAAAAATTCAAATGTACGTTGAAAAAAATCGGCAAAGAGAACTATGTAAGTCTCGGAATTACATAAATTGTGTTGCAATCGGTCAGATTCAACAAAAATTGAATCAGAATTAATTAACAATCTGACATAATAATTTGTATTACACAATTTTTAGTTAACAGTAAAACAATTTTCCAGTTGACGAAACTGGAATTGTATATGTACATACATGTTTTATATGTACATGTTATTCAACTACTATAAGAGATTGATTTAGCTGCATTTAGCAATTACATTTGTTTGAAATCAATAATCAATCAATCAATGTGCTGTTAATTATATGACCGTTTTATTGAACTAAATTTTTAATTTGTTTTATACAAACAATATGTTAAAAAAACACAAAAATTTTACTAAGAACACTACAATAGTTTTTTATTACAAGTATATTTAAAAAATGATAAAATAAAAAAAATAGATTTTTTTGCTCTAAAACTGCTAGAAATCGATATAAAAATCTGAAATTTTGCACACAGATGTCTTTTTACATAGCGAACTTTGAAAAAAATTGCGGCTACAAAATTCAGAGAGGGCAAATTCACCATACTTATTCCGCTAGACCCTTTAAAGCATCTAAGCATTATCTCGCGCACTTGTTTTATTTAACCTAACGTAGCCTAGCATAAATTCTTTCATTTTACAAATCCGGCAGTATCGCGCGTTCACGTGCCGTTTGGTGTTTCATGGCGCAGAATTGGAGCGGAATTACGATGAGGTCGCACACGTTGATGCAGGCAGGGCTAAAAGTTAAAACAGCAAATTTATCTAACAGGCAGAGTACCGCCGCCGGCGCCAGTATATTTAACCATAATAACCGCTAACGACTGAGAGTTTCCTGGCCGGAAGTGCCGGAAGTGCGCGCTCGCGCCACCACCGTCACCCTAGCAAGCGACCGCCTGCTTAGCTAAGCCGAAACGTTAAATGTCGATTATCGTGTTCCCATGCTCTCGCCTGTAATTTCCCGCGGCAACTTTTGTTTTACGCAAATACATAATCCAGATATCAAGCGTTAAATAACAAATATAACTCGCTTTAGGAAGAAAATAGACTTTGAAGATAGACTTGCTGTTAAACCTGTGATTGATTCCTCATGGTCTGACACAATGAGCTAACAAACATCAATTAACAGTAACATAACATCAATATTCCAATCAACAATATAAATATAATGTGCAATATAACGCGCGCTCGTGTGATTGTGCACGTGTGTCATAATTACATTGTTTAGTGAGAAGTTATAACATTGATGTTATGTTACTGTTGGTTGGTGTTCGCTCTGGAGAGATCTCCGAAAGTAAGGGAATATATAATACGATAATATTTAATATTCTACACGAGATTTTAATTTTAGCAAAAATTTTCTATCCAAGATTTAACTTGAGATACCGTCTTAACGAATCTTTCTAAGAATCACGACCGATCTCTGATAATAATCAATAACAAATAACACTTATCTGTGTGAACTTATATTTTATTTCTCGTCTACGTTGTTATTAACGACTTTAAAACGCAATCTTCAAAATAGAAACGCACGCTCACATAATGTATAATTTAATAACAATACTAATACGTATCTATTTTACGTCCCCTTCTTTTCCCAATGTAGTATAACTGGGAATATGCTTGTGAAAAAATATCCCCTCCAGGATGTAACCAGGATATTGCCGCCAAGATTTGAATCTGGCGAATCTAAGATCTCCCGACTATCTGGGGCGGACATCTTACTAGCTCGACCACTGATGCCAATTTTAATTTCTGTTTATCGTTTTAATTTCTTTTTAATCCGGACCGGAGTGTATGGTCATTCGAACTCCAGAGCACTCGACTGTGTCTTTCTTTTATTTAATAAAATAGCAGAATCAATACTCGCATAATAAATCGCTTTTCCTTTGAAATTGCTGAATATTGTTCATACCGCATTTTCCAGTTGCAATAAAGCTTACGCACTGGCTTTAATAACCGCGCACGATTTATTGGATTTTATCGCGGAGATGGCGAAGCAAAGCTAGCGAGCATTTTTCGCCGATGGCGACGTAATCTGATATTTACACATCCGCAAGAAAATATCATACACTGCCAGGGTAATAATTACTTTTTTCTGATATAATAGAGACTTTACTTCTTTCATGCGTTTCCAGTTGCTCGGTTGTCGCGAATATTGATTTCTAAATATGCTCTCATAAGAACTTCGAAGCGCAACTTAATCGAAGCATTTTGCACGTATTTTTAAAACATGTTTACAATATATATGTAAATTAGTGTTTTAAGAAAAATTAGATACATTAAAGATTTTATAATATATTTGCATCTTCTGCATCATTATATAATATGGATATAATAAATCTCAAGTTAACTTTGCTCTCGCGAAAAATTATTAAGTGTTACCATAAAGAACAGAATGATGAACATTAAAAAAAAGTAATAAAATCTCTATTATCAGAAAAAACAGTATTTAGAGATAATAATCAAACCATTTGTACACGTTGAAAAATCGCCGTTAAAAAAGTGCCGTGTGAAAACTGAAGGTGATATAACATGGGATATATTTTACGAGTTAGTTGTGATGGTTTTATACCTCCAAAACGTTTGAAAAGGTCTATATCGCTACACAATGAGTGAGAAAAAACAACATTTTGATTCGCATGTCGCATATGGTCTGCAAAACTCTCTGGGAATTTGCGTTTCTGTTTGTGAACGTAACTCAATTTTGCCGCGCGCCGTTTGCCGCCGCATATGCAATGAAAAATTCCATATACCACAGTATATAAAGCACTTTTGAATAGAATCGGCAAACTTTCAGAAATGATAAAGAGAAAGAAATAAATATTTTACAACAAGAAATTTGAGTTTGGCAACTTTATTTAAGCATTACTTAATCATATCAACATAACGTAATTTAATTTAATAACATTTAAATTAGTTGAATACATATTTAAATTAATTGAATTTCTTTTAATGTTATCTATAGATGTTGTATATAGATATAATGTTATCTATACATATAATTAATTTAATTCTTATAAAATTTTATTCTTATAAAAGGGAAATTTTCACTTTTTCGAGAAAAATATTTTCTTTCTTTTGGGACAGAAATATATTTATTTATTAATATAACGACAGTTTTTTCAAACTCAGAAAAAATATAAATATTAAAAGAGTTTAATAATAAATTGAAACATATGATATATATATATATATATATATATATATATATATATACATATACATAAATTTTAATAATAAAATTTATAACATAGATTTTAAATTCAACAATTTAATCACACATTTTTTAAACTAAATATGCTCCCTTTTCGTATCAAAAAATTCATGTGACCATATCCGGATCTTAATCCTTTGATTTCAAAAGGTGTCACATGTCGCCCCTAAAGGGTGACACCTGAATCGTTTGCGTTGATTAAAGCCGTAGTTATTCACCGCTTTATCTTTTTCTCCTTTTACAGGACCCGCATCGCCATTACCAGATCTGGCGGGATACAGCTATTGCGGCTACACTTTGGTATTGAAGGGATTGGTTTTTCCTCAGTGGAAGCGGCGACCTTTGGCCGTCATCGGCTCCAGGCTTTTCCTTTATCCTGGTAAGTTCCATTCGTGGATTCTGCCAATCCTCGAGATAAGAAAATTCAAAAGGAAGCATGCGGTCCGTCCGGGAAGAAACAAATACTGCCGATAAGGAAACAACCTCTAAGCATCTGTCAAAGACATTAAAAATCATACGATAGTATCTGTCACCTTTTCCCTGTGATTCATAAAATCTTAAAAGGATTTGTAAAATTAGCCTTTGATATAAAAGAAAAACTAAATTCCGTGAGTTAAAACATCACTCTTAAAACATCAAAAAATTTTTCTTATAAATGCTCTCCAGAAACAAAGATACATTTTTAAAATTGCTGCCAATTATCGATTTGAAGATCCAGAGGTTAATTTTTAATTGGCAAAATTTTTAATGAGCTAATAAACAAACCAAAAAACGAGTCCAAACATTAAAAGATTATTTTCAAGAGGATACTTAATTTACATGTATTGCGTTATTTCACAAAATTGTCAAGTTGCTTTTATGTAAATAATCGCAAATCCAACGGCGCTTCTTGAAAAAAACAAAACTGCTGAGAAAGAAAATAGTACAAATCAGCCTCACAGATGTCTTCCCCTCCTTCTTTTCCCTTTCTGGTATCCGAAACATCATGATTTATCTACGTCCGTCTCTTATCCTTCTGTTGGGACGATCCTGTCACCGAGCAGGATGCGTGCCGTGGATCAAGAATTTCTTCGGCCGAAAGGATTTATCGTCCTGACGTACAATTACGTCGCCGAACATTCAGATACGGCGCGTTGCTATCGCGCGAAAGAAAAATGGCTTTACTCGCATAACAAGAACTATATTTACAGCACGGATAAGTGATATAATCGAATTAAAATAAATGGAGTACTGATAGAATTTTTATAAATAAAATATATTCTACTCTCTTGCTTGTCTAATAAAGCCGTTTAACGTGCTCATTTAATTGGTCGAGAAATATGCGTTTAAATATCGAGTTATTGTCTTGAAAAAATCTGTATATATTTTGTATGAGATAAAAATTGAATTATTACATTTTTATAAATATACTCTATTGCTTGCCTAATAAACCCATTTAACGAACCAGTTTAATTGGTAAAAAGATATATATTTTTAAATATTGAGTTACCACTTTAAAAAATCCTGTCTATGCTTTTATACAAAATAAAAATTGAATCTTGTTAAAAATTTGCGATTACGATGTAACATTTCATAATGCACATTTCATTTTGCACACATTTATCTGCACGACGACCGTTGGCCCAGACATTTTTGCCAAATGACAACGAAGTCGGACACGACTTTGCCGAACGTGACCGGAATTGAATCGTCTCCCTTGCGAAGCACACTCAGACACATTCGGCATTTTCTAAGCCATAAATGTGCGACATCAACGACAAGATGGCCAACAACCCTTCATTACGTTCAACGATGACGATGACGTCCGGTCAGGAACGCTTACAGAATTTTGACTCCATGATTTCACGCATTTCACTTGATTTCGGCGTTTCATTCAAACTATTAAAAAATTAGACGATCGATAGTTCACGTCGGCGTATACGTATATAACATCGAAAATAGTTGGAATTATTTAACAGCGAATTGACAGCGTGAGCAGCGTGTATCGCGACGTTGCCCTAAAATTTTCATCGCACGCTATTTTAGAACTGGGGTTTTTACTCTGAATTTCGATCTTTTTATTTTTTGATCTAATATGTGTTTTTCCAAAATCCACTAATACCAGTAACAAAAGATTATTCTACTTTTTGTCTAATTGGCATTTAATGAAAAATTTGTATACTTTCCTTTTAAAAATAATATTACTTCGCAATATTGGCCCATTTAAATGTACTTTTGGATGTTTCAATCATCCACATAATTATAATTCCAAAATTACTGTTTTTTTTTTATTAAAACAATCATAATGCTTTCGTGGTTTTTAAGTTTGTAAATATAAAAACATATGAGAAATATCTCATTGCGCGCGATGAGAGTTAATAATCTAGTGTAAAAAAGATTGAAAAAGAAAGACAGAAAAATCTCGAATTTTCTTTCCTTTCGATCGGAATCCTCTGTTTTTTTCTTCTGTTTCCTCATTAGTTTAAATCCTAAAGAAATTTGCCATTTTAAAATACGAAATCTCTAAAACTTTCAAATTAACTTCCTCCGTAGTTATAATTTGAAATTTAATATTTTAATATAAATTGCGTGTTTTATCTCAAGTTTCGGAGTATCTTCTGTATTCAGACGAGAATAACGAGAAATATTTTTATTTCAAAAATAATGTAATCAAATTCAGCTTTCATAAACTTTTTAAATATAAGCTCTTTATTATCCAGCCATAATCTTTTACAGCTTTTATCAATATTCGACACCCAAATAGGAACCTGTATATAACGCCTGGTGTACGTAAATGGCATTCCATAGGTGACCCGAATATCGCCGGACGGTCGCCGGCGGTCAGCAGTCGATTTTAACGAGCGTGTCCCATAAGCACTCAACGACGCGCTAAACCCGGTCGTCCCGCAGCATCACATCAGTTAGAGAGCCACGCTCGTAGCCATGCTGCTCCTACGGGAGCCAGGGCCTTGATTAAACTCGAGATAGCGACGGTAACAGGTGTTCGCCATCGCGGACCCGTGCTGAATCAACAGCGAACAACTTCCCCGGGGCCGCCGGACTTCCCGGTCGTTATTTCCAAGTCATCACTTGGAGATTCGTATCCGGCAAACGTGACGGCAGGCAGAACACCCACATTGTTCTTGACCAAATGATCTGATCTCGGCAGCTGCGTACCCGGTCACGCGTCCGAAAGTGTTTCCTCATCACACCGTTTGTCTATGCTGACTAGCTGATATCGATGATTTTTCTCTCCTGATAATCGTGTCGTGCAACATCTCGAACTTTGAGTCTTGCAAACTTGGATAAAAATTCTTAACATCAATTATCTGGATTATATTTTTTTCGGACAGTGCAAATATCCAAGGTGTTAATATGCTGAAATGGGATTCTAGGGTTTCTAGGATTTTTATTTTATTCTTCGATATATCTCCAATAATGTTTAATTCATCGTAACAGGTAACCGATTTCACGAGAATACGCGAGGATACACCCTGTGCATCGCTGTTAGGAAATTGCCCACTGCTCGATACGTATCTTGCAAATGGAACCACAATCTAGCATGGACGTAGAATGGCGGCTATTCCAGAAACTGACCAGCATCGCCGGCATTTGCTGATTTAAGCTGCGGCTACCGCCGGCTTCAATTAGGAATTGCCTGGAATCCTACGATTCGGAAACGAATATTTGGCGATTTCTCTGGCATGTATATAAGCACACGGCACTTCTCTTGCCGTTGACCCCATGTTATGGATTAAACGATCCCCTTGCTCGTGTACCTTTAATTTCACAATCTGAAGAATTCTAGATTCACAGAGAGAAAGTGGTCACATATTTTTGACAGTTATATAAAATCCTTAACTATAATTAATCTTGCACTTTTTTTTGCGGAGATATTTAAATATTTTTATATTTGATATTAGTATTAAAATTTTCAGATATTTCAGTCTTCTCTGAAAAAATTAGACTTTTTACGTAATAGTCGTGCTCTATTAAACGTGTTTCCTAATATAGATTATTTAAGAAAGATTAGCTTTATACCCTCGTAAAAAACTACTCAATTTGCCTTTTTTTTAAATGCTCATTCTATTCGTTCCACAAAATACTCGTTAAACTTGTTAGAATCTAACTTAATGAGCTACTAGCAAGAACTTCCCGGGGCGTTTAGTTTTGGAACCAGTCCGGAAATTAGTTGTACAGCAGCACAGCAGTCTCATCGGGAAACGATGCCAACCGCGTGCGCCGTATCGCTTAACAACTGAAACAAAGTATTGCCAGCCTCAACTATTTTCCAACGCCCGACACCGCAATTCGAGGACAGTGGAAAAACACGATCGTTCTCACGTCCGCATTTCATGAAACAGCAACTAATATTGCGTTTTTGTATTTTTAATTCCCACTGAATAACGAAAATTGTTTTAAAAATCTATCGCACTTTTACCATTTGTTATATTATTCAGAGCAGATTATTCAGATTAACGGTTGTTGTATAGATGCACAGAAAATACATGAGGACGCATGTTTGCATGAGTTGAGGATAAGGATTACATAAGATAAGACTTGGTCCTTTAGTCTTGTCGAGGAACTAGAGAGGAGGTTTGATGGAGGAAAGATAATCTAAATATGCATTATATAAAGTTATGTTGTAGAATCCGTTTTAGATATTGGTGTTAGTAATAATTGGTGTTACCTGCTATTAGTAATAATGTAGAATTATAAATAATAAATAATTATGGTAGTATATTAAGAGGAATAAATATTTTCATTTAAGTAGATTACAAGATTCGTGCAGGTTCACGAATTACAAAACCCAAAAATCTCCAAGATGTTTTAGAATTTATTAATTTAAACGAGAGCTTGCGGACCTCTTAAAATTCCTAAAGGAAATTCTCCCGAAATGTTAATTCTATAATTATGCAAGTATCCGTTAGCTCTCAATGTCGCGCCCTCCGATATTTCGCAGTTCGTCGCTCCAGAGAAATTTTGTATCGGATCTCCGGAAGCGGTCTGGTTCTGTTTTTCCCGAGAGCCGGATAAAAATTCGATAATACCCGATGGCATTTGTGTCTGTGAGAACATACCGGCCAGTGATGGATGTTCCCCGAAAGCCGACGCCGTGGAATGTAACCGACCGTCATCGGAATATCAATGACCGTCCAGCATTCTCGGCGTAGCTCGACGTAATTAGACTCCGCTGTTGGGACAAGAAATGGAGTCGTTTCTCTGCTATGTCGCGTGTCTAAAACGTGCTGAGCTAGAATTTGAAATTTGAATTTTGAAGCGTTAGAGCTTCACGTCGATACGCGTCAACGTGCCTAAAATACATGCGTGTCGGAAGGATAATATCGCGTACTTGACAAAAATTGTTACTTCTGTCAACCATACAAACGAAGAGAAATGACACTTCGATAATGTCGCTTTGATGTCGATCTACGCCAATAGTGTTTCAATTTACAAGCAATTGAATTGAAAAACTCAATTCGTGTCGAGTGTGCAATATAAAATTCCTTTAAAGTAATGGAAAAATAAAATTCCATTTATTTTGTATTTTTTTCTGTTATTATCTGTGAAAATATTCCATCTTGCTCTTTCCACCGCGACCGTTCGCTTCTTACGCTGGTATCGTCGCCGTGGCCACGATCATACTCCCAATTTATCAAAAGACTGATAAATAACGAGACAAACGCGTTTTCCTCAGCTTGTCCGGACTCACGAGCAGAATGGATGGAACTGGGCGACGGAGGCGGCGCGGTATGCTATGCGCCGTCACGTCTGGGCAAACTCGTTTTGCGTGTCACTGGGTTTCCCAGGGTCACTCAACAGTGCCATGTGAGCCAACACCCCGAAGAGAATCACCATCGTGAAACCAGGCATCTGTATCTGGGCTTCCATCATCCCTGGGATCGAGACCTCTGGAAAAGCTGGATCAAAAAGGTAAACGACCCTCGCTATTCTCTCGCACGAAATCGAGAAAATTTCTCGATTTCTGATAAAATATAGAAAACACCTAGAAATGTCACCTTAAAAAAACAAGTATGATACTCAACTTGACCAAAATAATTGAATTGATTAAATGAAACGATGTAATAATTTTTTTAGATAATATCTAATAATAATTATGGCAGTTACCGTCAAATTATTAAAAAGTATGTCATTTATTTTATTATTAAAAATTTTACGTTATTATTGAAAATATTACGTTGTTCTGATCTACCAAGATCGTTAGATATTTTCTAACATAAGAATTATTTACACAGAGATTCATCCTTTTTAACATTTTCTGAGAATTCTTCAAGAATATGTTGTCATTAGTCATGCTTTGCATGTAAAATTAAGGCGCACTTTATTATCAATATCAACCGGTGTTACACCAATTTAATAAATTATCTGTATAAACTTATCGCTATATTTAAGAAAGAAATCCAATTGTTCAAAAAACCTACACTGCTACGTACAATAAATAAACTCAGGAAACAAGTCACGGTGAGGCGTCGAAATAAGAATAGAAAAATCTATTTTCCAAGAAGCATGTGCAGCCTTCGTCGTAGTCAATGTTTGCCCTACAATTTCAGTTGCCTTAAAATTTAAGATCTCGCAGTTGAAACCGATTCTCGAGACTACTCTCTTTGAGTATATAACTTCTCGAGAAAATGAACAATTCTTATGCAACGAACTCGGACAAGTTGAATCTTGCACGACATCCTGAAGATAAGCGGGACTGACGTTGACACGAGTAGTACGTGAGTTAATATTTAAAATGCATAAGGCCAGCAAGAGTAAAGAACTTTGTTTCTTCGGAGGATACCTACGTAATTAATAATTTTCGATCCCGGCATCTTTGCACCGCAACGTATTCCCCCAATACCAACTCTTTCGAAAAGGGTGTGCAAATAGGTCATATGGAGGTAATATTCCGAATAGGTAATATTCCTAAGCATACCAATCATATCTGGAAAGGAATAGATGGAACATCAACGGCGAAACAGCGAGCAGAGTGCAACATGGAAATTATGTCAGGCGGGGAAGGCGCAGGCCGATAATGTCGTTACACGACGACGGACAGCGCGGTGAATTAGAATTGTGTATTGTCGACTCGCGGTCCGATGCAAATGAGGACAAACATAGGCGTTTTGATAGGCTTTAATGAAATCACCGGCTAACAAAAAGGACAACGGAAGGCTGTCCAATACATTCTATAGCTGCGCAATCCAATGTCCCACAAATATGCATCAGTTTACTGTCTGCTCATCGTGCACACTGCATATATATACGATTGTTTAATATGCATCGTTACAAAAGTGTCACAACGGTACGGTAATGTACCGTTTATAATTAGAGATTTTACATATTCATATAGCAAAAGAGAGGGAAGTTAGAGTTTTTTTTTAAAGAGCAGACATTTTCTATTCACGTCGCTGGTTTATTTCCGAGATTGATAGACGCTTAACTTTCAAGTCTACAAAACAATCGATTCTTCAAAGAGCCTTTGAAAAAGGTGCGGTTAAAGCGCCAGCGAAATCAAAGGACAATCCCCCTTCTTCATCTCACGAATCCGGCGACACCATCCACTGAAAAGATCAGCGAAAGGTTGGCTACGGGATGGTTCGGGGGGCTGAAGGATGAATCGTGAGGGGACGGCTAGCAAGAGGAATCCAAAATGATGCAAACATTAGCCTAGAGGCACACCCTGAATATGAAATCACGATGAACAAACTTTAATATCCGAATGCGACGGAGAGGAGGGATAAAGAGGTTGGAGAGAGAAGATAAGAGACGATGGTACACATGCTGTTTCCATACGTTATAACCGAACGATTGCCAACATCCACGACATTATCGGTGATCCAGATCGATTCCTCCATATCTTCCGACGAAGAGTGGAATCGTAATGGCGTAGATAAAAATATATTTTTCTATGATTTACTTATAACATCCTTCCCTCCCCATGGACCCTTCAAATGAAACATTCAAATCTCCAATAATTTGACTCTTTTTCGAGAATTAAAACATAATACGCGCCAACTGGACTAAACAATTCAGTATAGAGCGTGGATTTTCTACATCAGTATATGTTATTTATTATATCTGTAGCATAACTATGCACTTTTTTATATTGTAAATACTTTTACATATTGCAGAACAGGTACATTTACAAAATCGCGGCGCGATTCAAAGAGTAAAAAAGAGTCGGTATTCCAAGTGGCCGCTGCGGAATAGCCACCGTTGAGAATAGCTACACTTTGCATCTCCATTTTTCTTCCATTCGTGTCCATCGTTGGACTCTTTTCAATACGAGTCAATGATAACTTGCGAGAAATTTAACATATTATACGAGAGACGCGCGATGTCTCGATGATCGCAAGCTAGCGCAGCATTTGCAACGCTAAAGCGAACGTGACGCGGCCTGAAACACAAGATCATGATTCGGATAAACACGTTGCTAAATATTCAGTGATCAATTGTACAAATACGCAGCTTGTCTCCCTCTTCCCCTCTCCCTCCCTCCTCTCTCTTTCCTCCTGTCTCCTCTCTCTCTTCCGTTTGCCTTGAATTATTCAACGCGTGTAGTATTTTGCCGCTTTTCTCCGTGGCGTAAATGCAGCGTCGCCACTATGAACCTGCTGTTATTACATCGACGAAATGCATGGCGATTGCGTTTAATCCGTCCGTTGAATTTTCCGTTAATGTATTGGCGTATGGTGAATGATGGGCAAAATTTTCGGGAAGTCCAAAAATTTTCGACCTTTAAAATTTCTTTTCTCTATTTTATCATTGTATTTCATATCATCAATTTTGCAAAAATGCAAAAGAAATGCCAAAGAAATATGTATCAAAGTTCTTTATAACTTTATTACTATTCTTTCTTTTTTTCGTATTATAAATTTTTTTGAAGTTGTCTGTTTCGTATATCAAAATTCGTTATATCTGTGATCTTTTGCACAGATATAATGCATGATACAAAATTTATTTACTCAAATAAAGTATCATTAGCACATAATCGAACTTTTTGCATCGAAAATTAATACTCTAAAACATTTATTTATTATACATACATTTTTTACAAAGACAAGAGCTTAACTGGAGATTTATTACAGTATTGTCATCTGTCCTTTATTTAGCATTCACTAGCAGAATTTACGTCAAACTGAGTTATTTTCAAGCACATACAAGATAATGAAACATTTTTCTTGAATACGGCATGTCGATGACACAATCGAGTGGACCGTGACGTTTTGTAGTGGAACGTCATTATTTACTTAATAGGAGCGAAATGTTTTAAACGATTGACTCTATGACAAATCAGTTCGATACGTCAGCTATTTGTATTTATTGCCTCGACAGTTTTGATACTCTCTATTCATTAAGTTAGACAGTTTAATGGCTATACTAATTAATTTTCCGACAAGATCAATTTTCTTTTGAAAATCTGAATTTATAATTATAATTAGATATCATTTATAAATACATTTTTTTAAATTATATACATTCTATTTATATATATTTATATATTTATATATTTACTAAAATAATATTTACCAAAATAATCATTGAATAATCACTAAATATCCGCTTATTCCTCATTGTAAGATATTGTAATTATAATTGTATTATTTATCAAAAAAAGAATCCGATATTTTATCAGAGAAGTTTTTTTTTATAATATTATTATCGATTATTGAAATTGTTATTAAGTACCAATTAACGTTTCTTTACTATTAATTTTTAAGTATATATTTTTTGTACAAAATTAATAGTATTCAAAAATTTTAATGCCTGAAGAATAAATGATGTGAAAAAATTATATATCAATTTTTTATAAAAAAAGGAATGTCAAATATGTCTCAGAATCATGTGCATCTAGAAATTTGCGCAAAAAAATTGGATACTTGTGATACAGAGTCCATTAAATTCTCGAAATTTGAAATGCGAAGTCCGATTAATAACGACGTGTCCAAATATTTGATTACATTCATTCGACGATGGGCGATCGACATTCCATTCGCGCAGGTAAATTTATCACACTGCTCTGTTTGGCAAAAATAACAAGAAAAAATGAAAAATAAACAAATACAACTTGATATAACAGATGATACTTTTCAATCTGATTATCCGCGCGTTCTATGCGAAATGCGTTCACGCATATCAATAGAATGTATTGACCACGGTGAAACGTTGCACCATATATCTGCAGGTACGTAGTTACGTGTCAGCGTCTCATTAATTAATCGAATGTCTCGTGTTCGTTGTGTCCGCAGCTAGAATTAAACATCGTCGGATGAAATATTCACACAGAGTCTATATGAAGTGCATACCCAGAATTATATCGCGAATTTTTCTTTTTAATCGATCTATGCCTATTTTACAAAAATTTTTGATTTCGTAATATTATCGTTTCTACCTACATTTTAACTAAAAACGCACAAAAAATAATCTCTAGCCTATCCTTCGTTTTACGATTACAAACATAATCCTAGTATTATTTACAACTACAAATGTTATTTTATTTCGTGCTTCGTCGGTGTATTTCCATACAAAATTTGTTTCTCGCAATGCATTTTATTGCAACTTTTTAACATCATGATTTTCATTTGCAAAACAACTAACGCGTAAATCGATCTTTATTAAAAACAATTTAATAAACAAAAATGGTTATTTTGTCATATAGAACCAGTTTTTTTGTAATTTGTTTGCAACGGTCATTTTATTTTAATGTATGCGTTAATATACAGAATAACACGTAAAGCCAATGTGATTTCTTTTAATAGCATAAATGTAGATTTTTAAAATTAATTAGATTTTTAAAATTATTTGAAAATAGAGATAATAAGAGTTTTTGAACTGCAAGCTGTTGAGATATTTCAACAGTTGAGTTAAAAGTGTGAGAACAAGACAAGGAGAAAAAGGCAACAAAATTGAATTTTAATGTATTTAATCTAAATTAACAGACTTTACTTGTGAGTTTTATTTTATTAAATTTTTAATTGTTATGTAATTGATTTAAAATTTTTAAATACATTCCAGTCAGAATCAATCTTTAATTTCAAGAGGTTTCAAAAATTTATGACAGGAAATATTAAACTTTGACAAAGAAACGCGGCAGGAACTGTATTTCCGTAGAGAGAAATTTCTCTTTCCGCGCATTTCATAGATAGCTTTTAATTATTTATTTCACTTTGCATAATAACGCGGAGCACGGTGCTTTGGAAGCGCGATGTCGCGTAAAATCGATCTCCGTCAAAATTAATTTCGGAACGACACGCGGCTTTATTCAGAAGAATAAGTGTGCTGTTTATTATACGCGGAAAACTGTTGAGTGCGCACTGTGTAATCCGTTTCACTCAGTGATAATGTGGCAGCAAAATTCAACGTATCATTAACCGGAAATTATAAGAGGCTCGGGAATGGTAGTGGATTGCGAGAAATGATTACCGTACAGCACAGGTGATCAATCTCGCGGTGCCACTTTTTACGATGAAATCGTGAATGACAACGGAGGAAGATTAATTAACGCCAACGATATGGTGCATGAAACGGTAAAGATAAATCTCGTTCGGCGGCGATTTGATAACTATTACGGTGAAAGCGCAAATAATTAATTGCTTCATTAAGAAATTAATAGATCAAAGGTGTTCAGACAATGGTTAATGATACTGTGTTCTTGAGTGTCGATTTTGCAGCAAAATGTAGAATATAATAGCTTGAAAATTAATATTAATTATTTATTTCAAAAATATACATGTATGAATAATTAATTATTCGATAAAGAAATTCGTAAAAAGATAATAAATTTTTCCATTTTGATTATTTTTGTATTTAATAATGGCAAACTATTGTTAGAATTAGATTGTATTATGAAAAGATGAAATATAGAGAATGTTTTCAGATTCTTTCCAAGAAGAAACATAAAAATTGCTTTTATAACATTTATCATTAAACTTTTAATTCAATTTTTGTTTTTAAGAAAATGTTTTCTTAAAGAGAACAACCATACGTTAATTTGTTATTAAAATTTTGATGTAATCTTTCTACGCTTGTAAATACTAAATCTAGGAAGTACAATTATTTCATTAATCACTGACCTGTAATTCCAGCAAAACTCAATAATCTCGGCTAATTAATTAACTAGCGACCTCAATTACCCCAATTATGTTGTATCCCATAACGTGTATTATCAAATATGGTGATTCAATCTTCTGTGTATATACTATTATAACATAATACAAATTGTTTTACACTAAATAGGATAAGCATTAAATACATTAAAACACTATATTCGTGCTTTGATTTATCTATATATACGCAAATATAATAGGTATACGCTTTGTCGATCCCCTGTGTTCGCAAACATTAAACTAAATTAGTCCATTTGTTGCAGTGTTATTACGCGGAATTAATATTGTAATTTGTATCATAGGTCGATATCGATTTTTACCGCAAATACGCAAATCCACTCTTAAGTGAATACTAAGTCCATATTTGAACCGAAATATTACCCTCTGCGCGCTACAATTCGAGCATGAATTAACTTCTCAAACATAAGTCATGCAACATAACAAAATTATGAAGTGAACACGATTCCTTTCTCCCCCTCTCGAAGCTGGTCCGATTTTTACGGTCACTAATCGTTAAGCACGCGAAGAATGATTCAGAGATTTCACCTTCATTACGAAGAATTTTTATCCTCGCACGATTTCTCACACATCTGACCTTCATTCTTCGTAAAAGTAGAAGGGGAGTAGAATAACGTGGGAGAAAAATCGAGTTCGAGGGACAAAAGCTCTGCTCTAATTTCTCACACATCTAGAAAGGGAACTATCTCGGAGGAAGATAGCGACGATTAGCCTTGCAGGGACTCGAAATTAGGGCTGACTATTTTTAGGCATTCATCACTAGGGACTGGGAAAAATCCGGTGGATCTAAATTGACACATTTATTATTTGTGAGTTTCCGAGCAAAAAATAATATCGCAGGCAATGAGTGTTAATTCATCGTTTCCGTCGTGGAAATAATTTAGAAAAGTAACACTTTAGCTTACGTAAATCAAATAAATTATTCCAAAGAAACTTTTCGAGACAATCGTTTCCAATAAAGTGACAAATCACTTTAAACTTTTCAAACTTCTACTTTTAAATTTGAAAGGTAAATTTTGAGATTTAACGTATGGCGTGAAAACTACTTGCACTTTGCGGGCTGTGACGAAAGAAATAATTGGTACGATAAAAATGTCTGTTGCTATCGCATTTTTTAGTGATAATGTTATTCACCTCTTGTCACAACTAAACGTTTCGCTTGATACTCAAAGCCATTTACATTGTTGGAAAAACTTGTTGGAAAAGAAATAAAGTTCAAATAGCGATTTCAGCCGACGGTAAATCTTCGATTGGACCGTCGAGGTCTGCGGCTCTCTTCGGAATCCACTGTAAATCGCGAAAGTTTCCCCTTAATCGCTAAAAGGCACTTCGCAAAAGTTGCTAGTTACAACACTCGCATCACTATTTTCATCTTTCCTTGTCCCTCCTTCTTCTTAGATTGCTTCTCAATCTTGAAACTGTTCAATCGTCTGGAATACAAACCATTACGTTTACCAGAAAGTCAATAATAAATGTACGATTGCAATAACGCTAAAAACACAGGATATTCCTGAATAGATCCATAAATGCATTTACCCATAAATATGTCAAACTTGTTTTACAGAATTGCAAAATTCATATTTATAATTCATTTATCACTGTATAGCACCAAATAAAAAGGATGAAAATAATAAAAAGAGAGATAAATCAACATTGCATAACAATTTAATAGCTAAAAACTCTTTTTGTTATAATCTTAACTTATTGCTATTAAAGTAATAACTCATAAACCAAACTGAGACACAGAAATTTATAATAATATTTAATAACAAATGTTAAACATTTTTATACATATGTTAAATAAACATATCATAAACATATATATATATATATATATATATATATATAAAACATATGTTAAATATTTTTTAATTGTAATTTAGAATTGAGCCAAATGTTTGGAGGTAAAGTCGACGTTTCCTTCAACAAAAATCAATTATTAGCAGTGAATAATAAAGCACACACATACGCACACACACAAAAAGAATTACAACGCAACTTTACTATTTTTTATTAAATACTGTGTACACGCAGTATTGCCGGTGGCATGTTTTTTGTTAAAGTACCATTGTTATCTACTGGTTTAGCTTGTTCATCCTTTGCGCCTCTTTGCCCCACCCGCTCTATTTTCACCCTCAAAAGATCTTTATGAGTGTAAACTCCGGGGTAGCGGACGTGCGTTCACGTGAATTCCGCTTGTTAGTCACAAAGGGGAAACACCAAGGGCGAGCGAAACCTTTCTACTCTTTTGCTTTTTTCGCCGACAAAATAATTTCTGAGGACCCTTAAAGCGTCACATACCGTGATCAAAGCGTGATCAAGGGATTTTTATTAAGGTGATTTATTAAGTTCTCATATGTAACGTTGCTTGATACAGGGAGTATTTTCGTTTTAACGTCGATTTCTTTTCTCTGATTTTAAAATCTCGTCGGAAGAGGTTGAAACCACAAAACATTTTTCCACAAGGCTTTAATGTGCACAAGATTGCTTAACAACGTTGCTACCTTTCGTTAACCGGCAATTCTCAATTATCGTCTTAAACGATTTGTTCATCGTCATCGATTAAATAAAAAGAGATGCATTTCCACTGAGTTTTCCCGGACATAACGGTGGAAGAATATTGTCGCAGAAACTACGTCGTGCGAATGCAGCCTCGCAAAAAGCCACAAACTTTGGTATTAGTCGCGAAGAAGGAGGAGTCACAAAAGGAGAGAATGTGGAGAAAACAGGACAGGGAAACAGAAGAGGCGCCTCGTTCCACCTGATTTTGCAGATCCTTCGGAACGATATAAGACTTCTTCAGATGGAAAAGCAGGCCACGACAGGGGGAAAGAAAAAAAAAGGTCCGCGAGAACGGCAACCACGATAATGATGCTCTCGTTACGGGGAAAATCCCCTTCGCCCGAGCGCAAAGTCCGTCGTATACCCGGTGTCCGACTAACGAGATCGTGCGGTAACGACTCATTAAACGCAGCGGTTTCTCATCGGGAGTGACGCAGGTGGCCGGAGAAACATCTCGATAGTTTTTTCAAGCATTACTACGTCAATCGGGGAAAAAAGCGATCCCGTGATCGATCGATCTAGATTTTGCGATCGTTCGCGACACAGAGATCGCTTCACAGAGTCGCATAGGAATTATAGGCGGAAGCTTTTCTCTCATGTGAGAAGGAAAAACTGTGGAATTACAAAGCGACTTGTTGCATCAAGAATCTGCGAATGAGAGACTGATCGTTTTTTTACTTCTATATTCTGGTTAAGCGTAATTGCTTTATTGCTGCGATTTGTGTCGGTTGCGCCGTTATTACACGGAGAAAATTTTATATTAAATATTACTATGATGTCGCACTATAAGTACGGACCAAGGATTTATTTAGTTTAAATGCTACAGTGATTATTTTAAAAACAATAAAGCAACGCAATTCGTACACTTTCTCATAGTAAACATTTGTACGTTACAAAGCAAAAACTTGCTAAATAAAAGTTAGTATTGCAAAGAAAAGTAAAAAATATATACCAAATAAATTTTTACTGCACACCATAAAGTAAAAATAATCTCTTTTTACTTTAGAATATAGTTTGAGCACGAATTCCACCAAAATTACTTTATTTATATGATGGAAAATAGTGTTGCCAAAGTACAAATTATATCGACATCATGTAAACATTTCAAATTCGGAAACTCATAGTTAGAAACTCGAGGGGAAAGGGAAAACATTGCTTGCAAGATCTTGTCGGGTCGATCTTCTCGAACAATTGAACGCGGCCGAAGCCAGAAGTGTATACGCGGACACGGTAGGCTCGCAAAATGAATTGCACAAAACGATTTTGCGCACTGCAATGCGGCTACTACGCACTTAACTTTCTCGCGAGCGACCATATAGACAAGAGAAGATACATATAGATCTACCTTGCGACAACTTATGTGTCGAGCAGACATGTCCACTGCTCGGCCGAATTAAGGACTTGCAACAATCAGGTGTCCTTTTCTCGATGCCAATGCTCAAGCTCATGAAGATCATCTGACTAAGCCAATTTTCTTGGATCAGTGGATCACTTCACTGTGACACCGATGACGCCACCAGAGTGTACCTAGGTAAATGGAATTTCGTTCGCAACCTCTCCATACTTGGACACAACTATCTTGGACACAACTAGGTCACACACTTATTGTTAGTACTGCAAGCACCACCACTACGAGCGTAGTTCACGACACATTCGAAAGAAAATAAATACGGATGATCAGTGTGAAAAAAGAAAACAACTTAATCATCCACAGAAGTCCACGGAGTGATTTTGAGATGAATTCTATCTTCGTTATCTCCACGGAAGGCTTTCAACAAAGACAAAATAGCCATTTTAATAACTAACGTGGCGAATTTCCATCCAATACAATTTCGTGACCCAGCGCGGAATAAAGACATAAGGTGGTAATTTAAGTTCTTCAGACAAGAACCGTTCTGGCCAATAAATGTGGAGTTGTGGAAAGTAACGAGCAATGCAGTAAATAGAAGTTGATGAGAATTGTCGAGCTTGGTAAAGACCACTGCACAATCTACATTAACTCCATACACGCTTTCAATCATGTTCATTTACGTATATTCTCCAACGTAATCTCAGCTGTGTCTACTATGACGTATTCGTCCAAAATTTTTTTCTTTTTAAGAACAAGAAAAAGTTGAAGTTAGATTAATGTTGCATTAATGCATGCAAGGTGCAAACATTTTTTTAAGATTAATAAAAATATATCAGATATTTTTTTTGTTCTTTGAGGACAAGTGAAAATGCTTTATGCACACCCGATGACCAGTCCACCCGGGGAGTATGGGACTCACCCTACCTAATGGGCATACCCACTAAAAACACCTGCCCTGTCAGGCCTTAGTCTTCGCACTCAGGGGGTTTTCTTCGGCATCATCCGTTAAAACATTACATCGAGAAGCTCATTACATCAAAAGGACATAAATAATAATGTATTTGAACTTCGGATGTTCATATCTATTTTTTTTTGCGTGAGAAAATATCCTCATAGATACCCTTCCGGGGGAGGGAACGCCGGACTCTTACCGGCTAAAAACTCACTGTGGCCTACCCAGGCGCGAGCGCGTGATCCTCCCGGAAAGCACCTATATGATATACGTCGGAAGGGCCCGCTGGCCAACAATGTCGCCGAGACAGGACTACACAAAAATGAAACGTAAAACAGATATTTTGCAAATATATTTATTATTTACAAGAAATGATTTGGAGACAAAGTCCGTTTAATTAACACTAATTCGGATATAAAGTTGATCGTTTTTATCTAGAGCTTCCACACAGAGAAAATTTTATATTAAATATTACTATGATATCGCACTAGGGGTGCGGACCATCAAGGAATTATTAGTTTAAATGTTATAATCATTATTAATGTTATAATCATTAAAAACAATAAAGCAACGAAATTTTTACACTTTCTCATAGTAAAAATTTATACGTTACAAAGCAAAAACTTGCTGAAAAGTTAACATCGTAAAAAAAGTAAAAAATATATACCAAATAAATTTTTACTGTACACCTGTTTAGTAAAAATGATCTCTTTTCGCTTTATAATATAGCTTGAGCACAAATTCCATCCAAATTACTTTATTTATATGATGGAAAATAGTGTTGCCATAGTAAAAATTATATTGACATCATGTAAACATTTCAAATTCGTAAACTCATAGTTAGAAACTCGAGGGAAAGGGGAAAACGTTGCTTGCAAGATCTTGTCAAGTTAATCTTCTCGAACAGTTGAACGCGGCCGAAGCCAGAAGTGTATATGGGGACACGGTAGGCTTACGCAAAATAAATTGCGTGGTTCTCTTTGGCCCAAAGCTTCCTCAATTACTTATCTCAGTTATGTTATCTCAGTTATTAAAGTGTTTTAAAAAGAAAGTGAAAAAAAATTAGTCTAAGTATTCAATTATTATTTGGATTTAGATTATTATTTTATATATCTCGATTATCGTAAAATATTAAATATACTATTATATATAGTATATTCAATAGTATATTTACTTCTTTCAACCTTGATTATTATTTAGATTTAGATTATTATTTTAGTATATTCAATAGTATTTTACGGTAATCGAAAAATATATAGTACAATGTAAAATAATAATCTAAATCCAAATAATAATCAAGGTTGAAAGAAATGAAATTCATGTTTACCACATAGAATATGGCTGTGTTATGCATACTGGCTGTGTTTCGCAATGCGCATATGCGCACATTTATTTATAATTCATGTTATGTATTGTAAAAAATACGTGCATATGAGCTTTACGGAACGCAGCCATTATACAATAGTATATTAAATAGTATTTTACGATAATATTGTATACCTTCTAACTTACTTATCACTTATGTAACACATTGTAATCTATCAATAAATTTTTATTTGATTAAGTAAATTATATATTTATTTTGTCCGTTAAATAATATATAAAATATTACTAATTATTAAAAAAAAGAAAAAAGAATCCGGAGAAAAAGTAATAAAAGAAGGAATAAGAAATACATTTGTCTAAATTGTAAAAATTGAGGTCTAACATTATAACATTTTACAATAATACACAATAAAGATTATAACTTTGCACCTACAAATTTTTACTATGACAAATGATAAAACATGTTAGGTAAGGGTTAGTTTTAAAATTTACTATGTTGTACTATAATTTATTCTATAAGGTCATGATGGTCCCACCGATAATATAAAACATAGTAAAATGTAATTTAAAGTTGTATTATAGATTATTATAAAATTTTCTCCGTGTAGTTAACGCCCTTGGAAATTATATGGTGCACAACCGATCAATTCCTACAAGACAAATAGCTGCATTGACTATCGCTTTTCGGTTCATTGAGCAAGATTAACACGCTTATGGCACACAGGTTGTGTGTTTACCGAATGTCACGTTGATCCTATGAAGCTTATCAATATATACTATCGCTCCGATTGCACATTCGCGCCTTAGAAGATAAACATTTTTTGTATAATTAGAATAAAATTCATCTCCTCAATACAGATAATGATACTCGTAATTTTAACAGCAATACAATCTTCTTATCTATGATAGTTAAATGAGACCCCGATTTATATACAACTTCCTAAATTGAAAAATTGTCAAATAAGCGCTACCATCTTCTTCGTATGTACAAATAGTAAATTATCAGAAATTTCTAAATTAATTATAAATAAGTACACACATATAATCTCTCAATGATTAAAATAATTTTTAATTTTTCCCCTAAATCAAAATTTCAAAAAAAAAGCAGAAAGTTTGAAGATTCTAACTTCCGAACTATCTCACTATTTCTCTGACAAATAGATAAAAATAAATATTCAAGATAAATATAATCTCTTACAGCAGATAAATATATTCTTTTATATAACTAATTTAATATATTCTTATATAACTAATATAAAAAAGGAAATATACATATTCAATTAATTACCAATTTGACCATCAAATTTAGTTCTAAGACTGTAACACTATCTTTCGAGAAACGAAGAAGTTAGAAATGAAAGGAAATACTACGTGTTGATACGGCAGAATCCTGTAGAATTAGAAACGCGGATTTTAATATGTTCATTATGATAACAGAGCTAATATATTAAAAAATAGAAAAACAACAAAAATCAGTAATATAGAAATAATACAATAATAATAAAAATATTATGCCCTAAAAGCAATAAAAATTAATACAACAAATATTTTAAATAATGTTCGTAAGTCTTCAAAACAGTATTTTAAATAAAGGGCAAAAAATCGAATTTGTTTAGAATATTGTTTTGAATAAAAATTAATTTTGAAAATGAGATAAATCGTGCCATCAAAATATTTTTTTAACCCAGAAATAGTAATCATTTTTTTCATAATTCTATAACGTATTACACAAATTTTCGTATAACAAAATCCTTTTTTTTATTTAAACATTTTAAATAAACAGATATTGTTTGTCAAATAACTTCTTAACTATTTATTATTATTATTACTATTTATATTGCTAAAGAATATAATAATTACCTCTGCATTTACTGCTTCGCGCTTGTTCTAATGTCTCTGATGAGGCAATTATCTCGACTAGTCTTCGATATAGACAAAACCAGCGGAAACTCGTGCACCTCATTTTCTCTACACGAGAACCGAACGAAATCTCGTCACCTTCCTCGCATCCAATTCATCCTCCGCACCCGCCTAATCGACCGATCGCCTAGATATTCACCCTCATCAATTCCTCTCCCATCCAACTGCCTGCCACGGCGTTTCCGGCTCTTCTGCGACAAAAACGGACGGCCGGAATGCATTTATCGAGCTCTGGAAAAGAATCCTTATCGCGTTATTCAAATATCCTTCCCGCGCACGTTCGATCGCGTATATCAAATATCCTTCCCGTATCTCTCGTTCGGTATCCTGCGTTACTCCTCGCACGGAATTTCAGATAAAAGGCTCGACAGAGCCTCGGTACAGGTGTAACGTGACGCGTATCCCCAAGACGCCTCCTATATTTCTGCGGATATTTCCTACATCCCAAAATGCACGCATTTTCTCTCTCTCTCTCTCTCTCTCCCCTTCCTCGTATTCTCTTCGGTTATTCATCCGTAAATTATCGGGCGACGCGATATCGTCTACCTCTCGCAACCCTTATCTTGCGTCCTCACTTGTGGGAGTAGTTCTCGAGAGGGAATGAACAACGAAACTGGAATTGGAGTTTATTATCCGTAACAGCCTGTCATACGAGTCACGATAATGTAACGTGATATCGGCGCAATTTCCTGCAATTATAATTGTAACTTAATAAGGTTTGCACGTGATACCTGTCGTGCACAATCTAGCTATTAGATGGCTCGATTCTGAAATGTTATACAATACAATTTACAATTGAGGGAAATATTTATTTCATTGGAGGACTCTCCGAGTTCTGATTTTTCGTCGATGCGAGAACAGTCGTTTCTTTTCGCGCGGACATTTATTTATTTGTACGACTTTCTTCAACTTCGAGTGACTCATTCGGTCAAAAACAAACTCAGGATTTTCGCTTTAACGAACGACGCGTGTCGCTGGCTGGTGCTCGTTCGAACAATTCGAGATTGGATCGACACGCTCGGCCCACCGTGAAATGCAAAACCGAGAATCGCCGGCGTGCTACACCTGAAAAAAGTGACCGTCAGTGCGAAACTGCAGGTAAAAAAATATACATTCCAAGAATTCGAGGCTGCTCGTAGTATCCAACGAACCACTTTTTTTTAGACAACAGTCGCAAAAATTTGTGAGATGGAAAATAGCAGATAAAAAAACTAATTTCACCATTTGAAACGATGTTAATGTTGATAAAGTCAGCTAATTTCTCCGGCATGCGCAACTTCTTCACCGAGCGCTCAAGAAGTTTAATTGAACTTTATTTATCGCGCGGTTTCCTCGTCGCCGATGATGGCGAGAGCTTTCGTGCAAAATCGTTTTATATCATTCGATGGCAATTTTCATTTTAACGTAAAATTTAAAGCTCAGACAGACTTATTCTCTCAACTTAATTAGTTAAATTTTGCATACAATACAACCGTTACAAATCGCTGACGTATCAACTTATTTATTTAACTGTATAAGAAGTTAAAAGACCTAATTGGATTAAGCTGTATTTGCCATTCACTACGGTAAAAACATCTCTAATAGTGGCTGGTTTTAACTGAAGGTGACATCTCATTTTTAAAATAGAAACTCTTTTATAACTTTGAAGTATTATTTAATCAAGAAGAAAAGAGAATAAAGTATTGTGATGTCACGGTGACGAGGCGGTTCAATCGATATCTCGCTGTGAGAAAATAAGAATTGATGAGGAGGTGGAGCAGGCTGAATTCTTATTCAGCTGAACTCTTCTTTCTCCTGGAAGAGACGAAGAAGCGCGGATGTACGTGAACCGTTATGTGCATTCCAACGGTACGGGCATGCGAAATTGATCTTCAAATTGGCCATTAGGGAAGTCTTCTAGCCGCATCGCGAAGATTGTGCAATGCGTCCCTATAGTTGAGAATGGAAAAAGGATAAACGCGTCGCCAATCTCCCGCGAGGGTTCAACCGTGTCGTCACCATTACTTTTATTTCGACCAGATCTACAGTAAAAACGCAATACGTTGATATTAGGAAAATAAGTAAATTACATCCGTGAATCTTGCTTGTTCCTAAATTCTTGAAATCAGGGATTTTTTGAAGTAACATTGAAAAATTTATTAAATTGCTGGATGCTATTTTGAAATATTATTAAATACTCAGTAAATTCTATATAGCTTTTGTCTTCGAATATATTAATATAATATATTATTATATACTTATTATATATAATTATATATATATGTATACAAGGTGTTGAAAAAAAGAGTAAAATATTTTAAGGATTTAGTATGCCCAAAAATAAGTCGAAAAGTCTTAATAAACATGAGTCCGCAAATAAGCCGTTTTTGATATTTTTATTTTTATTCTTTTTATTTTACATTTAAAATTTTTTCTTATTTTAATTTATACAAAAAATAACAGCTGGTGTTTTACCTTATCTTATTAGAAAAGATGCTCAAAATGACCTCCTTCCATGTCTTTGCGGAGATCAGGGTTTGCATCTCCGCAAAAAAGGATCTCATGCTTTAAATACACCTGGATTCATTCTGATTGTGCAGGCTGCTTGTACACGATGTGGTAATTAAAAACAAAATAAAAGTAATAAAAAATAAAAAAAATAAAAATATCAAAAACGAAAAAATAAAAAGATCTCAAAAACGACTTGTTTACGAACCCATGTTTATTAAGACTTTTCGACTTATTTTTGGGCATATACTAAATCCCCTTAAAATATTTTACCCTTTTTTTCAATACCCAGTATATAATAAAAATCAAGTTTACGCCTTCTCATATGAATAACAAACTATTTACACATGCAATTTATCAAAATGAGACATTTATCTACTTATCTATGATTTTATAATATTTTCTCTCTTCTTCCGAATCTTCTACTAAATACTAAATACTACTCTTCTACTAAAATACAATGAATCTCACATCTGTCTCCCGAATATCTTTATCTCCTAACTAGAGGGATACGTCTAGTCAAGTTGAGAGGAATCGTCGAGGTCGCGAATTTCCACTTGCAACGTGCGTTTGTGTACGTTTGTGCACGTTTGTGTGTATTTTCCAAGCGCGGCTAAATGTCAATGTCGGAGCAGTAACTACGCTTTGTCCTTTCGTATAATGTCCCGAGGCTGAGACCCGAAGTGTCTAGCAGACGCAAAAATTGCGCAATGCTAAGCACCTGAGCGTGCTCTCTTCCGCCTTACGTGCCGCGGGACACGCGACAAAGTCTCCGCGCGGCTCCTCAGTGACGTGCCGGCGGTAGTCGTGAATAATGCTCCGTATCCGGCGAACAGACGGAGACGACCAGTGTTTCTCGAGCGTCTTCTTGGTGACACTCGGGATGACGTTCGGTTAAAGAATTCCGAATCTCACGGGAGATGCAAAACGTACACACAAGTATCCCAGACGTTTCGCATTTATATGGACGAGCGTTACCTCGCGTTACCGTGCCCAACTTTAGAATTTGATGGAATTAAGACGCTCTTTGGCGTGAGTGACGTTCATCTCGGATGCTATAGGAATATTCCGTAAAGTTTTCATTAATCTCAGAAGTATGTACTTTCGCAAATTTTCTCAGTTCGTCTCTCCTTCGCGAGAAAGCTTCAAAGCGCAGCATAATTGCGGAATGTGCATTTAATGATCTTGGCGAATTGAATTATGAGAATAATTTCTATAAAATTGCGCGTTAACTTTATAGAAAATGGATTAAATTTTTGTTGAGAATTTTTACGAAAAAATTAACCTGAAGAATTTTATTAAAAAATGAGTAGAACATCGCGATTTTTCCATAATACTTTGTACAACTTTCTAAAAACTATATATATGTTTTTATCGACGTGAATCGCGCGTTAATTATCGAAATAAATGAGATTGCTATATCGGGCATTAATTAAAGTCCAAAATGTCAAAGAATCTCTCGAAAGCGCATTTGAACGTCGTTCCCACGTTTCTCTTCAGGCACTATTTCGGGAAATTAATCGGAACATGCGTTGCGGTTAGAATTTTTAACCAACCGCGCAAACCACCGATACGCGGTTGCCGATAATCGATTAAGCGCGATTTATCTGACTCAGCGGACGTATCTGTTATTAAACAAACCGGAAACCGTCCCGATTCCAGCGTTAATTCCACAGAGACATTAAAAAAGAGTCGGTTGAGTGAAATTTTATGTGAATGTCAAGAGAATCCTAAAACTTTTCACACGTATAATTTTACTCGCTTTATGAATTCAACAATTGATGAAGTATTCTATGCATCATATATAAAATTGCAATAAATAATAGTGTATTAAACATCATGTTGGTTTATGTTTGCATCAAAAATATTTGTGGTATGTTTATTATATTTTTAGAAATGTTTTTTACATGTACACATATATAAAACAAATAATGAAATGTTAAACAATGTAAATTTATTTTATTATTTAGAAACATTCAATCAACAGTTTGTTCTATAAAGTCGATATATCGTTTAACGCAGATCACTGTAATTCAAGACGACCTGAATTACTTGATTACCTGAAATACTTGATTACCGTGTATTATCACTGTAATTCAAACGACCTCGGTTGTAAAAATCATTCCCATTGTGCCATTAAAACCATCTTAATTATCAACTCTCCTTGATCAGCTACTTTTTGTCCTTAATTCGCCTGCGCAATTGTTCTCTCCGAACGTTTCAGAAGACTCGTTTAACGGTTTACATAATTCACATGATGAATTTACTCCGCACGTGCCGAACGGTATACGATGTTAAGCGAATTCACATCCGATGTGGTAACAGTACTCGCTAATTACATCTCATAATAATTCGTGCGTCACATATGTACACGCACATACATTGTACTGCATCTATTTCACAGCTTATCATTTCCGTAGCGTCCCCGACTGACCTTAATCCACATCGATTCTCAGGATTATTAATCTCCGTTACGACTCGCAAAGGTTGACCCTAACTTGACCACACTCTTAAATCAAGAAAAAAAGAAAGAGAAGATAAAAGGTTTTCAACGCTAAAAGAGTGATTGTCGCCAAGAAGAGTCCGCGTTTCATTCTTGCGTTTCCCCTCTCTCTCTCTCTGCAATCTCCTCCACCGCTAGTCCTGGATTATCGCAGCTCGCAACGAATCGGTATTGACTAGTTCGAACTTTCTCGGGAAAGTTACTTCCCTCGTTAGCCACTGTCGACGAGTACATGTAGCGACACGGAGCTTCTTCCCGTTCCTTTTCGTCTTCAACCCCCTTTAGCTCCCGCTGCTTTCTATCTCATCTCTTCATGGTGGGCTAAGCACGTCCGTTAGCTAGAAACATCGTTTCATCTCGTTTCCTTCTTAACCCATCGCTAGCGTGTGTCAACCGGCCGACTACCCGCGACTTCTTTTTCCTCCCGTTTCGTTTTCTATATTTTTCCCGGCTTTCTCCTTTCCTTCCTCTTCCTTCACTCGCACCGAATCCCAGGTCGAATGGAAACTCGTGGCCAGCGAATCCGAAGTTGCGATCGGAAAGTAGAATTGATCGATCAGGGTTCCGATGGGAAATTATCGTCGGGAAATTGGCGGAATGGAGACGACGGAAAAGTGGAGTTAAATCCAGGATACCACCACGGGGGTGTTGCCGGAAGCTTTCCGTCAGACACGTATCGCTCGAACGAATCTGATCACTTTAAACCCTGATTATGAATGCCCCGAGGATTCTTTTCTTCTTCTTTTTCCTTTTCCCGTGAAAAAGAATCGTTTATAAATTCATCAAACGTTCGATTATATAAGACTGTGTGTAGTGCATACACGTCTAAAACGTAAATCACTTTCTCTCGGATTTGATGCAGCTAGACCGGAAATTAATCATCATGCAACGATCGTGCTCGCTCACGCGACATGGTATCGCTCTCTTTTCCTCGTAATCCCATTTTCCTCTTTATCAACGACCAGTCATTCTGGCGTCTCGAGAAAAAGACACTCGATTATTATGGTAAATTGCACATATTACAATAAGAAATTTTATTCTACGAATTCATAAGAAGCTATCGAACTTTAAAGATTTAGTCAAGAACGATAATTATTATATTAATGAGCAAGCATAACTCTTGGTCTGATGACAGAATGATCCAAAAATCATTAAGTGAAAAGAAAGCAGCATTAATTCCTGTAGAAAAAAAATCTAAAATAGTAAATTAAAGTAAAAATCTGAAATATAAAAAATTCTTTGGTAAAATTCATTCTTTCCACAAAAATAATAAGCTACATTTTTGAGATGTTTAAACTCTGGAAAAATCAAGACAATTTTAAAATTCAACGTTGCGTTACACATTTGAAATTAATCTGATTTGAGGAAATTGTCGACTTTCAACGTTTATTCTATAAATCGGAATCCTTTTTCGTTTTCGAACTGTTGTCTCTTCACTAAAAGCAATAACGTTGAGTTATTCATGTCCCTCTTTTACGATTTGATTTGGTGCGCGACGTTCTGCTTTCTAATGATACCAGTAGCGATTTTTTCATCGTATTGTTTTAGGAAGGTCCGCGTGCGATTGCAAACGAATCTAACGCCGATAAGAAAGCTATGACTGACGTCTTCATTGTTCGGCTGAAAATCCGCCGCGGACAATGAGAGGCTATTCGTAGCCAGAGCAACGAGCAGAACAATACTTGTCGGCACAAATATTGCTCGTGCACCGCCGCTTTACGTTGGTTTTCTTACAATAAAGTTCAGCAAGACTGAATGCATTATATTCTATAGGTTATTCGACGTTAAAATAGTCCAAATCGAGTCACAAAAAGCGTCACAAAAAACAAAATGCAAACGTAGAATAAATTATTGTGCATTAAAAACAAAAATAAAATAATAATTAAATTGTTCGAAGCTTAAAAAAATTATTTGGTGAATTTTATTTGTTATTATATATTATAATTATGTTTATTAATTTTTATCATTTACATTCAAATTTACAAACAACACATAAATAAATAGTTTAATCTTATTTTTTATTTAATTATATAAATTAATTTACACTTTGCCGAATATAACAGCCCGTTTAAAAATTTGTTTACGAGAATGCAGTAACTTCGCTTTTGCCCTTTGTATTATAATATTTAATTTTATATTTTTGAATTTCAAACACATAAATAAAATAAAATTTTTTAAAAATTTTATTTTAAAAAAATCTGTTATATTATCAATCTAGAATTTATCGACCTCAAATTTATTAGAATTCTGTTCGGAAAATGTGTGATATATTGTATATTACATCATTGTATAGACATAATTTATTATCACACATTGTATAGATATAATGTATTAACACACGCGCTCACACGCAAACAATAAATAAAAGATTTTAAAATATACATCTCCTGTCACACCCACACGCGAATATGTGTAACTCTACGTGAAATTATTTTATTTTATTGCGCGCATTGTGTATCACTCTATGTCTAAATTTGTGAGCTGTCCATATTTGTACGCATTCCAATAATTGCATCCTGTCGATTGGCCGTTTTGTAATTTCGAATGCACAACCTTCGAAAAAACAAATCGAAAACGACGTGACGAAATTGCAACGTTAAAATTTCGTCCGCTTGTTTCATTCGAGCGCCTACTCCGACGATTGTGATACTCTCTGATTAATCATCACGTTGCATACGGATATTGTTAAATTATTGATTTATTATTAAGCGATCTCACACACACACGCGCGTGCGCGCGCATACACACGCGCACACACACACACACACACACACTTATTTGTACGTACGCTAACGAATTGATCTGAACAAAACTGTAAATACAATTGTAATATACGAAGAATCACAACAGAACGGAACGTCACTCACTGAAGTCAATATTACTTAAAATAAATACAATGTGTGTGTAATTTTAAAGGTTCGACGTACGTTTGAAATTCAGAAATATAAAATTAAATAATGCAAAGGGCAAAAGTGAAGTTATTGCATCCTCGATATAAATTTTTAAACTGGCTGTTATATTCTGCGAAGTGTAAATTACTAATATGGCTTACGCATCGAACGATGATTATGTCAAGGTAAATTGTGAATTTTAATTAAATCACTCATACACGCTCAATGCAAAACGTGTGTGTCGCGCAAGAATATGCGGTGGTCGGAAAATGATGCGTGTCGGCGATTTGATTGCTATCATGGAGGAGTACGACTTTGATACCATAGACACGGACTCCTTGGAATTTGAGGTAAACACGGCACACGTAGTGTCTTACGGTTTATAAAAACCGCAATAATAATATACTTGCACAACAATAATCTATTTGACATCGCTAACTTTCTCTATTTACTTACAATAAATTTGCTTGACTTGCGAAATGGAAATCTTGTGATGTAATTATCTTATAATAATAATGCGTCACATATTTCTTAATCAAGTTATATCAAGGATTTCTCATAATAAGCACTGAAAAGATATTTTTCAAATATTCTTATTAATGTATTTATTATAATATTTTATAATATTATTATAAGTTTATTATAATATTATAATATTATTTATCTTATTTATTTTTTATTATTTATATCATGGAATACTTGTGACACTAACGTATGACACTCTTTCCCATGTTTTTACAGGCTACGCAGTTGTCGACATGCCCCAAAAAACTGGACTTGAGCAAGGCGGGCTTATCAAGGGTCCCCGACAGTGCGATTGCTTTTCCAGCAATAGAGGAGCTCGCATTAGGATGCAACCAGTTCACTAACATTGATAACAATCTGAAGCTTCTGCACAGGTACACTTTCTACACATTAATAATACAAAAACAACTTACTTGCTTCTTTATTTGTTTTCTACTTCTTATTTCTAATCTTCTGATTATTGCGTGATTAAAAAAGCGAAGTGGTAACCAAACACCTTCTGATTTTAATAAGATTAATGAGAAAAAGAACCGAGAGATAAGAAAGACAAAAAAAGAAATTAAATTAATTCCTTCGGAATATCGAGTAATTATAGCGCGGATGGATTAACCCTTTTCTTCGATAAAAGCAATGAAAAGCGTATGAGTGTCCGATAGCACAAACACGATTGCGAGGAAACTTTAATTGGTAGTTAATCCGCACGTAACTCCATTCTTCCGCACAGGTTTCCCAAACTTCATACCGTCCATCTGGAGAGCAACAATCTCCACAGAGTCCCGAGGGAACTACTGGAATTACCGGGACTGACCTACCTTAATCTCTCGGACAACAAGATAGAGATAATTCCAACTGACATTTACCGACTAATCAAGTACGTGTAATTTCATACTTACGTATTCATCCACTTTTTTATTTATAACAAAAGAAATTAGATTAATAATTCTATTTTTTAGTTATTTAAAAGAGGTGTTCTTGTTTATTCTCCGTTATTTGAAGAAATTGATGTGTTTATTAGACACACTATTATCTTTAATTTTTTTATCTGGTGTTATAACACTTATTATTTATTTAAATAAACTTTCATTAAAGAATTGTGATCGATCGTGCATCTTAGAGTGTTTAAAAAAACATATTCGTGATAATCAGCTTTTTGAGAATCTCGACTCTCGTTTCTTTTTAATTATTTCTTTATTAGCGACAAGATATCTATTTTATTACTCATGGAGGATCGTAACATGCATTAATGTGCACGTTAAATTTTCCCTACCACCTGATTTATGCGCGTAAATCTATGAGTACAATTAATTACCGGCACATTAATCACGTGCGCTATTGTCAATCAGCGTTGATAACGGGCTGGTGTGGAAAATCAACGCGCGATAATAACCGAATAGTGCTGTTAATTCTTCGGTTTTCCGAAAAACATACGATGACTGTCGACATTAGAACTTGAGAAACATATGTATAATATAATATCGATTATAAGAAAATATAATACATCAAAATAATTTTAATCCTTCTATTCTGAAATGAATGTTTTGACAAATTAGTATTATAGATAAATTAAAATGAACGAAGAAAATTACATTACAGAGAATTTTTCATGTTTCGATTTGATAAGTAATCTTTTATTTATAATTCATGATTTATTTTTAATTCTATAATAATTTTTAAGTCTTAATAAAAAGCTATACTAGTATCTGCCAAAATGTGTAAATTTCTGTGGAAACGAGTTCTAAATGTGTCCACTATATTAATCGTATTGTCGATTTATCAAACAAATCTTTTAACCATTGAATAAAAGTAAAAGTAGTTTCTTAAACTATGCAATCTCTGTACCTTAAAATATTTTACATCATTGAGCTCGAGACATTGTAAAGATCTCACGAAGAAACGAAGAAAGTTTCTTAGTACCGCGCGACTTTAGATAAAAACGCAAAAATCTGATCTTGTGCGGGGGAGCGCACAATCGAGACGGAGATTACGTAAAGTTTCTCGAAAACCGCTTTCCACCGACCGGAAATGAGGATGCCGGGGAGGAGGAACTACGGGGTGTGAACACGACGATGTCGCTACACGCACGCACACACGCATGGAAGGTAAAAGTGCTCTTCGCACAAGTTCGCCATGGTGAATCCAAAGACGAATTTAGTCTTGATCATCACAAGATAGGAGACGTCTCTTCTCACTACTTTTCCAAGATAGTTATTTAGATAAACGAAAATCTTTGTTTGACCATTAGAAGAGATATAATCGAGTTAATACAACTTTAGCACATTCTTCTCCTCTGTTTCTAAATCTAACAAAATCTAACACAATTAAAAATTTCTAACTAATATTAGAAGATATATCTAGGTCTAAAATGATATTCTTTATCTATCTAAATTTTTGAAATATATTTTGCTTAATGCTACTGCTCGAGAAAAAATGATTTAGGTCTGCTTAGATCTGAGTTGATCAGATCTGCATTCTGTCTCCATTAATTATTAATTGATTGTTCATATTATTTGGGTTTAAAGTTACGCATAAAAGTCCTAATATTCCAAAAAAAAAATTTCCCGGGCGCCAATCAATTTTTAACTTATTCTGCAAAAAAACTAACGAACAACATTTTAATTTCACGTTTCCACATTTAACTGAATCCACGGCTGCTTCTCGAATTGCAACCAAAGAATATTTTTATTTCATCCTAAAAATACGAGAATTTCTCAAATAAAACTCGTTAAAATTTTTTTAAACAAAATCTACGCGGAGAATTTTATTCGTTTAGTTAATATTACATATAGTATTACCAGAAATTATATATACAAGGCGGAAATATGTATGTATATACAATAATCGATGACGCGAATATATACAATTTTATTCTTACTTTTCTCAAAATGAGTCTTCACGCGCCGATGCTTTCGATTATGAACCGCATAGACCAGTATTTCTGGAAATTTACGTTCGATTAAAGTACGAGGGTCTCGCGGGATCTAAATTACCTGGGAATGAAGCACTCGCCAAGTCCGACATAAGTTTCATAGACATTCACCTTTTCTTGGCTCGCGTGCGCCGGTTTCCACTTGAGTCTCACCGTCTCGCACCACTGCTTCAACGTACGACTGGTGTTGCCTAACCCCGTTCTACCGCAGGAAGAGTCCGGCACTTTAAAGCAATTTTGCCTGATTCACTTTCGACGATCGCGTCAAAACGAAGTGCCTAAAACGAGAAAAAAAACCGAATTATCTGAATTTAAAGCCAACGACACGCGATACTATTTTGTCTTCTGGTTTTGCTTACAAGAACCAATTAGGATTAAGACACCTGATGTAAAATTCTAAATCCCTGACTTTCGTAAGAAATCTTGTAAGCAAAATATTGTATATAGTGTGTCGTGTGGCTTAAGATTATACGACTCGCGCAATAACACGGGTGTGCTTCCGTCGTTCTGGACTACAGTTGCCCCAGATATAAGAACAAAAGGTTTGGAAAGATAAAGGACCTTACGACGAGGAGGATCATAGAGATTTAAATCTTTATGGGTTTCTGGTATAATTAAATACGCTTTTCATTTAAACACATTTGCTGATAGCGCGTTAATTCTTTTGTGCTAAAATCATCTCGCTATTCATACAGTATAATAATGGTATTTTGTCTGGCTTTTGAACAATTTCAGTATCCAAAATAGGTTCCATATAATTAAACGCATTAAAACACAAATATTCCTGAAATTATCCCACGGGGATATTCAGGTAGATTTCGATGAAGATGCGTTTTGCATTTATATTACATATCGCGCATATTATACTTTAAACGGCATAATTTGGCGACGTTACTCACGCGGAATTAAGGTATTATATGTAACAAGGATTTCACCTTGGCTATGCTGGCCATCGCTGCATGTCCGGTCTAAGCCACGGCGCATTATCGCTCGGTCCCGCTTCGTACACCGGCAGACAATTTCTGTTCTGTTACATCAGAGTGGTCAGCCAACCCATCCTCGGTCTTGCCTCCCTCTTCTTCCCTTGCCACAAGACAGTATCCTCAAGAGGAATAAGTTCGCCTTTCAACCGACCTCTTTAGTCCTCGGAAGAGCTGCCGCGAGTGTGCATCTCCGGTCGCGAAAATCGCGCCGCGGAGATCGCTTCCGAGTCGTCGCCGGAAATCCCATGGTCGAAGAGCCACGGTGGAACTTTTTAGTCGATTAAACCCCTTAAAGTTCGCGCACGACTGGTGCTAAAAATCAGTGTTAAAAATCGGATCATAGTGTCGTAAACATTTTTAATCTGCGGACATTTAGGTCTTACCACGCAGTATACTTACGCGTTTAATGGTGAAAGTTTTTTTGCACGTGTGGCGTACGCAATTTCACAAAATTTTCCTCGTACAGTGAAAATATCGTTCGCAGCGAGAGCGTAATGTCGTTTTACGATGAGCCAAGGTATTCCAGGACATTGCAGCATTCGGAGAGAATGCAATATTGGGAAAAAGCCGTTAATATTGAGGAACTTTTAACATTTATACAATCTAGTATTGTGTCTTTGTATAATATTCTATAACACACTTTATTCGATATAAACAATTCTACAACATAAAAAATCATAGAAATTAATCAATTAATGAAATTAATCGTGCCAGATACTTGTAGCAGAAAGCTCTAACATCTAGATATTTCTCTGCGAACGTATGATATATCATTAAACTGATACTAGAAATAGAGAATTCGCAAAAATGAAATCTATGGAGTACGTGTAGAACGAGTATTCTTCGAACAATATTACTTAATGATAACAATCATATCCAGCGAGCGTACTGAAGAAAGCACTTCGGTACTTGAACACTGCCTCACTCTTGAACGAATGTGTGCGCAGCAACCTCACAAAGTAAGAAGTGCCAAACCAGGTGAGAAATAACGAGTGCGCGAGTTCTAAAATAAGAATTATAAAATAAAATATATTATTATATATTTTATACAATCAATCAACATTTGTAATATTTTAATTTTCTCATGCTATATTTTTACTAATAATCTATAATATATTATTGTTTTCAATTATTTCTGGTGCTATTTAGCGATAATATACGGAAAATAAAATATTTTTGTTGTAAATATTTGTGTAAACTTTTTCAAAATATTTGTCAGTTTTTTTTATTTCTGTGCTTTCTATTCTTTATTTTACTAAAGATAAGATGTTTTAAATACTTCTCTTTAAAAATTTTTTTAACTTGTAAAATTCTTGAATTTTTAAGTGTTTATATCATGAAAATTATTAATATTTTTACATCTTTCAAAGAATTAATTATAAACTGACTTAATGATTAAACAAAACAAACAAAATGCAAAAAATTTAAGGCACATTATATATAATTTCTCAACAACAAAATAAAAAATTAAAATTTTAACGTCAGATTAAACGTGGTTACTGATAAGAATCGCAACTTCTTTGATGGTAAAAATCGAAAGTCTGTCCGATGACACAGATGCTTACTGCAATGAAGGTTTTCACTATAATTCGAAACTTTCTACTCAAGTGCACATCCTGTGGGCGGCTCGCTCGTTTAGGTTCACCGACTCGCGTGTCCGAAGCTTCGGGATACAATTCACAGTAACTAAAAACTGCACTGCTACTACATCGCAAACACTATAATAAATAAATACTATAATATAATGTAAATGTAATTTACGAGAATAAACTCTCTTCTAGATACAAATTCTTCCTTTATTAGTACCTTAATAAAAAATTGTGATATAATTTATCAACAAACTTGTATCCTGCGAAAAATAAACAAGTCGATATTCTTTAATTTTAATTTTTTATTTTACATTCAATTTAATTTTTATATCCAGTATAATGAGATATCCACATTTTTTTGCCTTTTTTGACAATTTTTATTTTTGTAATAAATCTTTTGTAATATCAAAATTTTATATTATTTTATAGTTAATATTTTATTATAAAATATTATAATATTTAATGACATATATATTATTATATAATATTTTAAAGATAAAATTACTTTAATTCTAAGGAAAAATAATAAACAAGAACAAATAAACTTTTGAAAAGTTTGGAAAAAACATGAAGCACACACATTAATTTAAAACCAAGTTGGTTTCTTTGATTCTTAAATAATAGTTAAAATTTATCCTAATAATATCAATTTCTTAAATAATAATACTTGAGTTTGTTAATTTATTTGCTATGTAAACTTTGCTTATTAAACATAACATCATCATCATGTTGCAGTTTGAAAGATCTGATCCTTGACCGTAATGGCATCAAGGATCTACCGGATGAAGTGACACGGCTGAGAAACCTGAGGAATATTTCCCTCGTCGGAAATTTACTCAACACCGCACCATCCTTTTTCAACATGCGAGCTCTCACTTTAACAGTAAGTTAGAGTATTTAGCATATAATAAAATGATGCTTAATGCTAAAAACCCTTTAGATGATCTATAAATTGATTAAAATTGTACAAGACAAAATGTAAATGGAAAAGTCATATGTGACAAACTTAGAATATGATTCAGATATTTTCAGAATTGTTTGTAATACAGAAAACATTTGGAAATTTAGAAAAAATTTTTTGTATATTCAATATATTTTAATATATATTATATATATAGCACATAAAAAAATTATAAATAGATTATAAATGTGTGAAGTAGATTTGTTAGATAGATTACAGAACGATAATGTTCACTAGACTTGTCCAATAAAAGTAACATTAAGTACGTGAATTCTAGGTTTTTTTTATTGATCTGCTCTATTCGACCTTGTAGTTTAGTTTAACTGACTAGTATCTGACATAAATATTTTATTACTGACTATTATTGATTGTACATGCTATGACAAAAATGTGTTTTACTTGTGTCGTTTTATTTTTAAACTAAAAATATCCAAAAAATTGTTATCAAATTGTTAATAAAAATACATACAAAGGAGTTAATATCTTTTAACTCCTTTGTACATATATTAATAATTAAACCAAATTTCTTAAAAATTTAAAAAATTTGCATAATTTGTGTGAAGAATATAGACTTCTCTTATACAAAAACATTAATGTTATTAAATAAAAAAATAAGATACTCTGAAAAATTCTATGTAATATGATTCGTTTCTTTTAAATTTTATAAGATTTTATAACTATAAGATCTTAAACAAGAATGTTACACTTTTTTAATTATACATTATATATAGAGTGTATAAGGTATCAGAACTAGCGGAAAAGTTTTTAATGACAGATTCTTTATGAAATTCTAAGCCGAAAAACTAAGCACATTTTTGTCATAGCATGTATAATTAATAATAGTCAGTAATAAAATATTTATGTCAGATACTAGTTAAGCTAAACTACAAAGTCGAATAGAGCAGATCAATAAAAGGCTAGAATTCTTTACAAAAAAGTGATCTGATGAATAGAATTTAAGTGATGAGGCATTGAAGTTGACGGATGGGAGCGCATGAAATTCATGCGATCATGAACGGCACGGTTCTTATAGTAGAATAGAATCTGCGGTTATAAATGTTTTCTCACCTAGAAAATTTAATTTTGGATTAATTTACGACCCAGCTTTCACTGGGCACTCGAAAAAATTGTTATAGACTCATAAAGTTGTTCTCCTCCACGGAAATCTTTAGTAAAAGGCGAAAGATTTATTCGTGTTTTGAAGGGAAACCAGAGTACCAAACCAAAGTCTTAACACTCCTTATATCCACAAGAAAACCAAATTTTACATACGAGAAACACTCCAGCTAATGGCCCTCTCTTGGCCATATTTAGAACTAGCGGAGTTCACATAGCACATCAATTAAACTTAAAAATAATATACCTAGGAAAAAGTTTTTAAAAATATGTAAATATATATAATTGTTATTATAATTATTTATTATTGTTATTATAATTATATTATAATTATAAGAGTAACGAGAAACACGCATTGCCGCGGTACACGAGTCATGAGCGATCATGTCGCTTCTGACCGCACGAATTTCATGCGCTTCTATACGTCAACTTCAATGCCTCACCATTCAAATTCTATTCATCAAATCACTTTTTTGTACAGAACTTTTTAGCTTAGAATTTCACGAATCTATCATTAAAAATTTTTCCGCCAATTCTGATACACCCTGTATATATTTAAGAATAGTTAAAAATTGGAATAATTATATATTGCTATTCTAAAGATTTAATTAAAAAATATATATTAATTTCATATATTTTTCTTAAGTAAAACTTGGCTCTTCTTGTATAATTGATTCATTATAAATTGATTCGTTACTCCGATTTCTCAATGCACACAAATAACTTTTTCTTTTTACTAAAGATTTCCGTGGAGGACAATTTTAAAAATTTATAAACCTTTAAGTTTCACGATAAAGAGTAAAAAATTAATTCAAAATTAAATTAAATTTTAGGAAAACTTATAATAATTTTGTTAATAAATATTTTTAAAAATAAAGAAAAAGAAAAGAAAAAATGATTTGTTGATAAAAAAATGTTTTGTACATATTAATAAAAAAATAATAAAATTTTTAGTTTTTTTAAAGAAAGCTTTTTGTGTAATTTTTAAATATACACACATGAGAATATTTTTAAAACCAAAAATAATTTTTACACACACATACACATAAGACTATATGTAATCTAATTAGTCACACATATAAAAAAATACTTGGACATAAAATTTATTATTCATATATTCAAGTTAAGGGAAATACTAGAAGAAAGTATATAATTAAAATTACATTCAAAAAATATTTTTGTATATCTTTTCAGACTATACATACTCATTTAACATAGTATAATAATAGTATAATAACATAGTAATAAACAAAGTTCAAAATTTACTCTTGGTAAAAGAGAAAAAATGATGGTATACAACCATATATATAAAATGATATATAAAACATGATTATATATAATTATATACGTAATCTATGTATGATTATATAATCTAATCTTGATTTTATTTTTTTATAAAAACAATTATTTTTCTAATTATTTTTTAGTTTTAGTTTCTTATTTTTCTTTTATATGCAGGAATTTTAAGTATATGCAGAACACAAGAAAAAACATATTTTATACAATTATACATGTTATAATTAATTATAATTATAATAAGAATTATATATATTTACATGTTTTTAAAAACTTTTTCCTGGGTATATTATTTTTAAGTTTAATTGATACGCTGTGATACTCCGCTCATCTTAAAGTAAATCATAACACGTTTCGAACGTGTTAGCAACATATAAATTATATATTTTATTGTATATAAATTTTCTAACAAATATCTTTATTCAAAGGAAAGGACAGTAACTGACGTTAAACTGGCACAAAAGATATATAAAATTAACGTTTATTACGACGTTTCGACCTTTGGTTTAGATCCTCTTCAAGTATATTTAATACACAGTCCAGTAGTCAACAATACAAAATTTAAAAACATTGATTTCCACATCATCTGTGCCAGTTTGACGTCAGTTACTGCCGTTTCCTTTGAATTTCCTATCACTGGCAAAGAGAAGATACTTGCATTGTTAAATATCTTTATAATCACATTGTCAACAACAACACAAGCAAAAAGTTTTACATGAAAGGATTAAAGCTTCTTTAAATCTTTACGATTAAGAGAGACACAGCTTATAGTAGAATCGGAGCTGCGCTTATAAATGTTTTCTCACCTACAAAATTTTATTTTGGATTAATTTACGACCCAGCTTTCGCTGGGTACTTCGAAAAAATTGTCATAGGCTCATAGGGTTGTTCCCCTCCACGGAAATCTTTAGTAAAAGGCGAAAGATTTATTCGTGTTTTGAAGGGAAACCAGAGTACCACAGCAATGTCTTAACACTCCTTATATCCACAAGAAAACCGAATTTTACTTACGAGAAGCACTTCAGCTAATGGACCTCTCTTGGCCATACTTAGAACTATCGCCCAATCCTTTAATGGCATATGTCTTTAAATATATATGCATTGGCTTTTAAAATGAGTCTTCTACAAAGAAAGCAAATATTATTTCTCTATTTAATAAAATTTATAAAAACTTTGCTGAAATTTTTCTTTATAAATTAATTATTATCTTTTTTTTAATAATTATCTTTTCTTATACATATAATAAAAGTTGGATTCTCTCTTATGAATTCTATACAAATCATAACTTTCCAAAATTTTCAAGATATTTTATTCATTATGTGAAAATCTACAGGAAGTTCTGTCGAAGACAGATTACGGAAAATCTTACAAGGATGAAAAAACCAATCACAGCAATTTGCACAAGATCAATCTCAGGAATAATCAGTTGAAGGGAAATATAATTTTGGGAAATTACGGCGTAAGTTTATAATTATTAAATTCTTATTTTCTTTGTATATGTTTATTTTTTTTATTATTTTTTTATTTTTTTAATTTAATAACTTACAAAGTGCTTTTTCGAAAAACCTAATAAGATCAAGAAATAATTAATGTTAAAACAACTTGACTTTTATTTTCGTTCTTTCTTGTCGCTAATAAAGAATCTGACGCATCTGGACGTGAGCGAGAATAGCATTGAAAAATTGGACATCAGTGCTCTGCAAGAATTGAGAAGTGTACGCTGCGGACGAAATCATTTAACAGAATTAACCCTTTGTGGCCGAAATCTTGTATCGCTTATCGCTGGAAACAATAGTGAGTATAGAATTTCATATATATTGTGCTATAATATAAATATATATATTTTTGTCGATTATTTAATATAGTAAGAAGATATTTATTGATAAATCTTATTTTTGCTTGGTTTTTTTACATTAGATAATCTTTCTATATTTATTATTACATATAACAAGCAATATTGATATTTGAAATTTAATTTTTTTACTAATAAGGTATGAAGAAAACAAGTAAAGGGATTAAATTAGAATGAAAATAATTTTTTTTTATAGGATTGAAGAAACTAATTGTCGAACCTGTGCCAACTAATTTGGAACATCTGGATGTTTCCTAGTAAGTAGATGCAATACACACACACACATACATACACGTATATTGATATTAAATCCAAAAATTATTAATTAATCTTAAAAATTATTAATCTATAAATCTATAATCTATAAAACTTGTCTTCAATCCATTTTATACATTTAAGTTCTCTTTATATTTTTTTTTTCTAGCACTTTAGCTTTAGGCCAACGACGAAAGTATTAAAGATAATTTGCAATCTTATACGCAATACACACACACTATTTAGCAAGAATTAAATATATTTCAGCAAGTTATTTATTTAATACAATAATATAATAATTAGTAGATTTCACATTATGTGTTTTTTATTATTTAATCCATTTCTATTTTATACGTTATTTCTTTCTCTCTCTTCTCAGCAACAATTTAGACACGTTACCGGAATGGACGACTGAGTTACCAGCATTGCGCGTCCTTTTCGCATCGCACAACGTTCTCACGGCTCTCCCGGACAGGTTGTTGTCACAACCCTCGAGACTGGAAGTTCTCCATCTGCCTCACAACCGACTACAAGCCCTACCACCACCCAGAAGACCGTTAAATATCGTTCATTTAACTCTTCAAGGCAACATGTTGACTACGTTGCCAACCAGTTTCTTCACAAACACCGAAAAGTGAGACATCGTCCGTATAGTTTCATATACATATAATTCAAAATAATTTTGTTGATAAGTAAATTCATATTTGCGTTTTAAAATTGTGACAACAAGGACAAATAACAATAATATAACATATCTAATTTATTTATGCAATAATTATGTTATCAAATCTGAAGAAAGCTTTTATTAAAACACATAATCTAAAATAAAGTTATGAGACGTTTCGTCGTAAATAATTTACTTACAATAGAATTAAATCTCGAACTCCTTTCCAGAATGAAAGTTTTGAACCTCTCCAATAATCGGCTCTCCGAACTTCCATATCGCGAAGAGGCCGGTAAAACTCACCAGGGATCGCACACCTTGGAGAAATTATATATCACGGCAAATTGTCTAACCGATACCGCCCTAGACGCTCTCGCGAAGTTTACATCTTTGAGAATTCTTCATATCGCTTACAACACCCTGGATACACTTCCAGAAAGGTGAGCCTATTCTTCTTTGTAAAGGATACGGGAAGAGCAATGATAATTCTATATCGGCCATCAGAAACAATGGGCGCAAAATGTGTATATACTAAAAAGATATTTTAGTAAATTTAACAATTAGCTGAAAAGTTCTATTCGAGTATTGATATGGGTGAATTATTTGAAATAATTTTATGATGTTTTTATTAAAATTGAAATTCTCTGCAGTTGCATAGCTGCGTGGAGCGACCTGGAAGAATTGGTATTATCTGGAAACCGGTTACAATACCTTCCAGACAATGTGGCAAATCTGCGACATTTGCGTGTGTTGCGTGTACATTCCAATCGGCTATTAACATGTCCCACTTTCAATAGAACAGCATCCTTAAAGGTGAAATTCTAAATACATACAACGTGTACGAATGTCATTCATATGAAACAATTTATGTAAGTGAGATGATTGCAATTCGAGTTTTCATTATATTCTGCGTTTATTTACGGAAAACAAGGTATTTATTGATTCTTAAAAATATTAATTCTTCATATGAAAATATATAAAGCTAATTTGAGAAGCGGAAAATTGCAATAATCAGTCTTTTAAAACTTTATTAAATATAGATAGAATAGTTAGTAAGAAATTATAATTATATTTTATTAATACATAAATAATTAATACATAAAAGTAAAGAATCAAATTAAAATAAATAAAAATACATGAAATTTCAAAATATTTTTTCTTTTTTTTTTCTCATTTTTTGTGGCTTTGTTTTATTACTTAAACTATAAAAAATTGTATTCATAATGATATATGTACATATGAATATTTATTTTATTTATATATAAAGATTTATTATTTTCGTAAAATATATTTTTGTTACCACAGAACAATTTTGACAAAATAATTCTATGTATAAATATAAAGTAACGTATAAATAATATTTTGTGAAACTACAACATTTGAAATACAATTGTTTTTATAAATAACATGTGCAACGTAGAAAAATATAAATGTAAAGAACATAAAAATACTAACAATTTATGCTAAATAATAAAAACATAATGAAATGAAATATTTACTCCATTAGGTGCTGGACGTGGCGCACAATCAATTGGATAGGGTGAAATCTGGCCACATTAGTAAATCTGGCCACATTAGTACCACCGCAACTACAATTTCTCGACATATCCTGCAATTCCCGACTGCACGTAGATCCGCGACAGTTCCAGGACTACAGATCCCAAAGGCCGATATCTTTGGTGGATGTGTCTGGACAGAACAGACCCAGTCTGCCGTCTCATCCGCATCAACAAGAAATCGTTGCGGCGGAAAAGAATACCGAACAACCATGGCGATTGGGCTTCTCAGAAACTGCCGGTTCGCGTGAAAAGTAAGATTATCATTTAAATTATATTTGTTTCTTCAAGATAGATAAACTGTAAGGTATAGACAGATGAAAGAAACACTATTTCTTTATTGAAAGAAATTAATTGTTACAAAAAAGTATTGCAATACTATTTATTTTCTACGAAACAAACTACTACTTCAGATTATGCATTTGACAAGCTGAAAATCTCATATTTGTACGCATTTTCCAAGATTATACATTTCTCAAGTACGAATGCCATCCTTTTGCAACATCGAGGGTCTGTTTGGCATATTTGACGGTGGTTCCAATCAGGAAGCACCTAGCGCCCTTCAAGAAATGATCCCCCGTCTCTTGCTGGAGGAACGAACGGTCCGAGAAACATCGAAGGAATATTTGAAATATACTCTACTGTCGGCACACAGAGAACTCAAGGAGAAGGGTCAAAAGTACGGCGTAGACGCAACTCTGATCCACGTAGTAAAATTGCCATCGCAGCAAGGATATCCAAAATCCTCGACCAAATATTCTCTAAAAGTGGCTTCTACCGGAGATGCCAAAGCTGTCCTCTGTAGAGCCGCGGGTCCCTTGACCTTCGCCAAGTCTAAGAAGGCTGAGACAGTTAAGAATCAACTTGGTAATGCCGCCATGTTCCCATTGGTGGTGCCGGACCCGATATACGAGGAAGTAACACTGGAAGATGACGATGAGTTTGTCATAGTCGCTAATCGAAGACTATGGGAGGTCCTAAGTGTCCAAGAGGCTGTGAGGGAGGCCAGAGCCGAGGCCAGTCCTGTTCTGGCCGCCAAAAGACTTCAGGATCTGGCGCAGGCTTATGGCGCGGAGGACAATCTGAGTATTATCGTCGTTCGATTGGCAGGACCGAGCCCGGGTGATATGGATCAGCTCATGCGTGAGCTCAGACATGCCGTTGGTAAAAATAGAAGTCAAAGCGATAGCGTGTGTCCTTGTCCTTGTTGCGTGCCACCAGCGACGCATAAACCACCGGCAGCCTGCTGTTGTCATGCGAGCGAAGGCTATTATCTTAATGGCGTGTTGAAAAACATTGTGAACAGGTAAGAGAAACACAAATGCTTGTTATAAAATGTGATGGAAAATAAGTTGATCGATATTATGGATTTGTACATCGAAATATGCAAGAAAGTAATATTTATACCTTCGAACTTTCTAATATAACTGTATAATTCTATAAACATTTAAATAATCTTTTTTTCTTACAAAGTTTTGTCTTATATATTTTTTTCCTATTTTGTGTTATATATATACTGCACAAAAATACATCAGTTAAAAGTTATCAGTAAAATTATCAGGTAAAATTAAAATTTAAATGTATCAGTTAAAATTAAAATGCTAATTTTTTTAATTATTAGAATTATCTCTTTTAGTTTAAATTCTTCTTGTTCCTTTTATAAAAAAATATTTATATAATTTTTTTACTGAAACAAATGAGAAACTGAAAAAATTTATTTCTAAAGAAAAACTCTGATACGTTGTTATAAAATTTACTTCATGGCTTACAGATCTAATAAAATTCACAATAGTTCCGGAAGGTACTTCAAGAACTCCAAATCGACGCAGGAAAACGAAAGTCCTCCATACAGAGACGATCGCAGTTCGCCAAGCGGGCAATCCGATCAAGCCAGTGACAGCACTTTCAAGTCTCGTCATCCATCCGGAAGGATGTGGTCCGGAAGTGCAGCTGCCAGGGCGACGAATAAGGCTCATCAGAGTGTCCTCATGCAGGAAAATGCAATGCGAAAAGTAAAGTCGAGTCTTTTCATTGAAAAATACTTTTGTAAAATACTTTTGTAAAAAAAAATATTTTTACAAAAACGCACTCTAACAAAAAATGCAAATAATCACGATAATCTTTTTACTGAAGTAACAAATACAGCAATAAAATTGATAACAATTTAATTCTGTTGCGTTTAATCAATACATATAATACACGTACGAGTTTGATTATAAATAAGAAATATAGACGGATATTAAGCTGTAAAATGTACGAAATATTTTTTTGAATTCTCTCTTTATTTCTCAGGTATCACCTTGCCTTCCTACGCAAGAAGATGCTATCTCAGAAAGATCCAGCGCTCTCAGCGAGGAGCAATTCCGTTGCTGGGAATATATGCTCGAGCAGAACACTCAGTTGTTATTCGACAAAGAGTTGGATACGTTGACAAAGGCGCCGTTGCACCGCGGCCAGTCAAGGTCGACGCCGCAGCTGGGGACCAATCTGCCCTTCTTGTCGAAGAGGTTCGGCAGCGCTCGATCCTTCAATCCCTCGCTACCACGACCACCAATGGCCCGTTTTGGCAGTGGACGAAGATTGCTGAACGGCGGACCGAACGCTGCCTACTTCGGCAGCTTGCAAAGGCTGATGCCGTACAATCTCGAGTATGACTTTGCCGTTATTCAGGAGAGAAACGGCATGGATTCGTTGGAGCAGGACGCTACGAGGATGCAGCAGTATTGGGGAGTTGCCACTACAGAGCTGTAGGATCTGGTGCAAGGAATAGGATAGAAGTGCAAAAGAAACAGAAAATATCTATGTTCATCGACAAGCTTATTTTTTCTGGTATTAGTTTACCCAAATGTGATAATATGTAAGTCCTATCCTGAAGAAATTTCCTCTTTGTTTTAAGATATTCATGATATGCAGCTTTCATCATCATCGTATCTGATTGCGAAATATAATACGGAAATTCGTTACGTGAAACTGTTTGTTAGATTGTGACATTTGCACAATAATCCAATGTCATCAAAGTTATTTGTCGTGGAAGTTTCAACGGCGCAAAGCAATTACACCTCTATACTCTAATTATTATTGACTGACGGAGTAATTAATTGAACACAGCGCGACGGAGCGAAGAATTAATCGTCAACAATAACGTGCAGTAATAATATCGATCGTTTTGATAACAATGGTACAGTCAGGATAAGCTAAACGAAGTTCTACGAACCTTACGCAAAGAAAAACGATGGGATTTGTACCGTCACTTCGGTAATTCGCTCGTTTATTGCAGCTGATACGCGTGCAATAAAGGGACCGCGGAAACCATTGTGCACAGCCTTTACGCTACACAAAGCTCGCTTTATTTCTTTATAACGGTAGACACGCGAAAGACCTATATCTGCTTTATTGCGGAACGATTTTACGACGCTGAGTGATTCCGTAGAAAATAAGCCAAACGACAGAGATCGAAGAAAATTCTATTTCTAATTTTCGCGAGATCAGAGACTGATTTAAATATTTTAAGATTCTTATCTATTCTTAAGATCCTCAAGATTCTTATCTATTCTTTTTTTATTAATGCGTTATTATTACACTTTGGCTTAACTGACACGGTTTGACATGACTCGCCCCCTCTCCCCAAGATCTCTTCACTTTGATTTAATTGAAAAACATACAAAATGCGCCGAATCTAGTATTACCGATGCAAATTAAGAATTTAAACTGCACTTCTATGTATTCCTTTTAACGTATTGATTCTCTTCGCACGGATCTTACGTTATCTCGCAAATTTCAATTATATATATATTTCGTTGCTCCGTATTTTCATGTTTAACATATTTAGTATTAGATATCGTTGTGCTTCGTATTTTTTTCTTACAAAGTTTAGAGAGATATCTTTTGTACATAATTATTACGTAAGTACAATTTAATGTAAGTATTTCCGATGTTGTGACACACCCACGATAAACTATTGATAATTCCAAGATACACGTGATACCATTGACGCCAATGTGTGATCTCGTGCTTTCGATTACAACGCACGTCACGTGTCGATGTTTAGCTTATGATGTATAGGGTGTCTCCAATGAATCATTATTTGTGCGATAATCATTCTGCGTGAAATGTTAAATGTGTCACATTAATCAAAATATTGAATAGTTATTTTATAAGAATATTTTATAAGAATAAAAGTTAGTAGTATAGTCGTATATATGAAAAATTGTAATAAGATATTTGAGTCTCTCAAATAATTTTACAATTCTTTATTTCATAGATCTTCTCCAAACCTGCCATTTTGCTGTAATAATATTTGTATCCTAAATTTCGCATCATTAATTCTTTCAATGGCTGGTAATTGACATTCAATGTTTATAGAAATTCTATTTGATCACGACAAAGAGATTGAGACAGAGACACTGTATATTTATAAGAAAGAGTTAATTAAGTTGTATTACACGAGCGATCAAAGAGCATGCTTCCGAAATAAGTTTATTTTTCTTTAGAGCGTCATTTAAAAATATCTCATTCCTATCCGTAATCGGAATCATGTTTTTTGATGAAGAACAAAATCACACGAAAAAAAAACTTTTTATAAATGTAAACATATTTTTTTATTTTTTGATATAATTTAGAATGTGTCCCGGAAAAAAGTATGTTCCATATAACAGACTGAAATGTGAAAGTTCTTCACAAAACAAGTTATGTATTATTTGAAAAGAATGATTTGAAAAAAAGTTATTCTAAGGTCATCGATAGGATTAAAAACAGAAACTGATTACTTAATACTCCATATAAAACCGAGTCTATGAAACAAACATTCGATGTTCTAATAAACACAAATAGTGAATCACTTCAGATATATCCAAAATACTGTTATCGATACAAACTTTCTCCCGGACACCGTGTAGCAAAACTGTACCTGAGGCTGGACCAAATAAATCATGGCATACAGTGACAATGTTGTCAGAGCACAAATAAACTACACAAAAATTAACTATACATGCATACATTAATACATTAATACATTAATAGTGACGCATCCAGAATTGAACGAAAACATTCATTTTTTTATTTGAATTTTGCATTTAATATGTTTCATATTTTAATATTTATAAAATTTCTTAATCAATATTCCATTTTTAAAATATGTAAAATGACACATTTTGAAGACGGAATTTTTAATTGATCCCGTGGTTTATTTATTTGTTTCTTGCTTAATTACAATTTATCTTTTCCACCACAAGCAAAAGTAATTGCAATTTTTTTTCTTTTCTTTTCTCATTTTATCAAGTTTCAAGAGACGACCAAAAATTCTGAAAAAAATTATGTAAAAACTAAAATGAATTATTAAAAAAGAGCAAAATTCGAGGATTTATAGTATCCTACTATTTCTAATTCTAAAACACACGTCAATATTCGTTACATTCTAATCTCACTTCCTTTCATCGTGTTTGCACGATCAAATAATCGCTTCCTTCCGCGCCTCGATTGCGACAGATAAATTTAACAGCCGGCAATATTCGAGATACATGCTAGTGTTCAGCTACGTTCTACTCACCGCTTAATTTCTTCGCGTTGACCTTGGCATTTCCTCGCGTTATCTTATTTGTAGCATGCTATTATGTTGATACTTCGAATTTTTCTGCTCGAGTCATGAAAAGAAGTCATAGTAGGAGATTAAATAAAGAAAGTGAGACTTTTTTTCTATATGAACTACTGTAAGGATTATATAAACGATAAGAAAAAAAGATATTGCTTCAAGGATTTAAAAATTGCTCTTTTTTTTCCCAAAATTTTAAAACAAGTCCCCAGTAATATTTAATGTAAAAAATTAAAAGATCAAGAGATAAGTATAAAAATCAAAATTATAAAATTTAAAAAAAAATTAAGAGCATGAGCATTATACAAACTTTTACTTCTCAATTAATTTCAGATTAACACACACACACACACACACACACGAGAGAGAGAGAAGGATTTTATTTACACATATATTTAATATTTAAAAATATTGTATTAAATATATATGTAAAACTAATTGTATCAAATATGCATGATAAACTAAAATATTTAAATCAATAATTAAGAATTGAAAACCAAAAAATTGCATTATGTATAAATTTTTATAATATTGCAATTTTTAACTCTATTTGACTCAAAGTGACTTTTTCGATATTTTACTTAAACCTGTTAAAAAGTCGAATATTTTTTTGCCGCGAATATAGAGTAACAGTAGTTTCAAATCGCACGTGAGGGAGAATCTTACTGATTCAGCACATGTTTTTCCTTTAACGAGTCCACTGAGAGCACGATAAGCAGTTTCTTTAACGAATAAAATTTTTGGAATCTGTCAGTTATTTGTTGCTATCAGCAGTTGTCAAATTATGCTGCCAAACTATTATTATAATAAATTGTGATTTACATTTACGAGCCTCTTGATTACTGAGCAATTTATTTCGAACGGATATTTTTATTCAAAACAGATTTTAGAACACATACTTATATAATACTTCTATTCATGTCACGAAAAATATTTTGCTGTTTACTGCTGTTAAAAATAATAAAATTGTTGATAATATAAATGCAGCATACATACCAGAATGTAAAATATACCTGTTCTATCTTTAGCTTGTTAATAATAATAAAAAATTAATAATCAATTAGTTTTATTCAAATGATTCTCTTGCAAGAAGGTTTGCTTGTTTATTTAGTTATGTAAGCAGAAAAAAAATATATAAACATTAAGAAATTATTTAAAAAATATATACCAAGAATGTTGTTAATTACTGAATTTGTGCCAGACGAGTCAATAAAAAAAATTGAAATTTGTTCATTAATATTCACTGGCGAAAAAGAATTTTGAATTTGTTACTGAATTTTGTTAATTACAACCATCAGTAAATCAGTGAAGAATATTACAATGTCCAATAAGAGATTATTAGACAGGATCAAGAAATGTGATTCATATTGTGTCTGATTTTTATTCTTGCTTTAAGATAGCGACAGTTTCGTAATCTTCCAAAGCACGGATGTAAATGATGCAACGTGCAACAGGGCACCAACACAACAAGTGTGCTTATCGACACTTATCGTGCAAACGGACCTGCAATGATAAATGTCACATTGGCTTGCGGTTGGATTCTTTTTCTTTTGATAAGCGTCTAACAAGTCGAAAAACAACATTTCATAAGTAGACATAACGAAGTGTATACTTGCAAGAATATAATCGAATTTATCAGAATTATCCCCGACATCAACTAAAAGCAACATTGCATCAACATTAATTTTCCACTGAACAATATAAGTGTAATATAACATATTGCACGTAACAATTACATTGTTGAGTAGGAAATTATGATGTTAATATAATGTTACTGTTAGTTGGTGTTCGCTGGGTGTTTGTTGTCTGATCTCATCGAAAGTGCCAAAACCGAATCCCAGACAAAAAAAGTGCGTGATATTTTTAAACAGTTACACAAGTATTCTAAGGTGCGGATAAACGACGCGTGGTTCTGAGCTTATTGAATAAGTTAAAAAAAAAGAGAGAATTCGTAAACATGTTGAAAAGAACATTGAAAAGAATAAAAATAGCCGAGCCACGTAGTTTAAGTTCGGTTTAATACGGTGATACGATCGGTGATCTACCTGAGATACCACTACCAAGATATCGGATATCTTTCTTTGTTGAAATCAATATCGACGTCCATGACTCTAAAAAGGGGGAGGGGTATTTTCGAACATCAAACTTCTTCATCGAAAGCAAGTCTCAAGCCTTGTGCCCACGATACCAAAAATCGGTCCGAGAAATATGTAGCTAATCAACTTGCAATTTTTATGGAAAAGATACAATTTTATTGGCTGAACACTTCTCGAATCAAAATCTAAAACCGATTTCTGGTATCGTGGACAAAAGGCTTTAAGTGTCTACAATGAGATTTTAAGAAAACTTGAGCTTTAAGCGGTAATTGACCAATCACAATCCATCATTCTCCTCACATTCAATTGTGATTGGATCAATTTCGGCTTAAAACTTAAATCTCACGTCTTAAAATCTCATTGTAGAAATTAGGGCTACCTAAGGGGTATTGATGTCAGTGCTCACCTATATCGTAACACTTCTATAGTCATATCCCTATAGGGTGGCTCGATTTTTACTTCCGGATGTAGGACATAACTGCAGAAATATAGCAACGTCATGGCGGGAGGTAACTGAAAAGACAAGAAGAGGAGAAGCGGAGGGGAATGCGCCGTGCCTTCAAATGAAGCGATCGAGAAACGAAAGCTAGTAGCACTCGAGCATTCGCGCGCACTGGTATACGTACATACGTTCGAAGCGATCGGTTATTTTTTTCCTTTCCTTTTTTTGTATTCGTGATTCGCAATTTTAATTCCGGAGATTCCGACCGAGAAACAAAGCTCATTCCCGAAGAACAAATAGAAAGTCGCACGTCGACGCTGATCGTGAAGAGATCGGCGATGATTGATTGTAGTGTCGCAGTCTGGTGCGCAATGCAACCTGCCGGAAGTTAGCACGCGGATCGTTTTCTTGCAGGTGAGTGTGGAACGGAAGCGATGGCGATCGAGGGGGATAAATCGGAACAGATCTCTATCGATGCGGCGAAAGAAAGCCAGTCGAGAAACATTGAGAAGGCAATTGAGAGGGATACGTGTCCTCGAGGTGTTCGATGCTCGGACAATCTTGAACATATCTCTTTCTCCGTATCCCTTTATGCGAAAATTGTATTGAAAAAGAAGAGGCACGTAAAACCGCACACAAGAAACGAAATTTATTGCGCTTGTCACGTTTCGGTGCCGTCGTGTAGGTGCGTTTCAGACAGTTTTTGATGCGCTATAAATACGAATTTCTTGCGACGGACTTTGAACTGTCACGAGAAAATAGCTTGCAGCTGATCATTATAAGTTACCCAACTGTGTAACAGCGTACTCGAAAATCTGTGTGCCTCTTAATTACGAGCTTCACGAGCTTGTCGCTCCTGTGTGCAAAGGTGTTCTAAAGAAAAGAAAAAAAAAGAAGAAGAAAAAAAGAGATATTACAGTTTGAATAGTTTCTCGCAAACTGTACATACCTATATATTATTCTTTCAAAATACATTATATAAATATATTATATATATTATAGTACAATATATTATATATTGCACTAGCAATTGTTACAAAATGCACATTATTATTTTAAAAAAACATCTTTTTTAAATATAGGTATTAATATATACTTTCTTTCGATAAAATTCTTCTTTAAAAAAATAGGAGAAATATAAAATAAATTTAATATAATAAATTATTAAATATAATTTTCTTTCTTTCGTATATCGTATGGTTCGAAGTTTATCTCTTTGAACCAGAAACCCGGATTTTCTACTTGGCCTGGAGACTGCAGGAAAAAGTCAGAAAGATAACTCTGTACAAGATAGATACGGATCGTGTTGGTCCCCAAATTTTTCTTCCGACGCGATAGAAACAAATCCAAGATTTAAAAGAGATTCCATCGAGAAAAGATCGCTCCAATATGGACATACATTCTCGTAGATAACATATACATATATTTCTTTCGTCTATAAATAATGTTTTAAGCGATTAAATATTAATCTGAATATAAATAATACTTTATAAATAGATATTTATGTAAGAAACTAAATTAGCGTATATATTTAATTCGCTTTAACAAGATATGACTCTATATCGACATAAATCTGTTTCAATTTTTATCAGGGAGAAAAATATTCTCTTATAGGTATAATGTAATCGTGAAAGACAGAAACAGTATGTTAATTTATTTAAGATCCAAAAAAATATAAAATTTAAATTAAGAAATAAATCTTCTTTCTTTATCAATAAATAAACTTAATCTTGAAAAGATAAAAAAATGATCGAACGAAGAAGTAGGAGATTATATTTACAAGTGAAAATAGAGTTTGATTTTTATCTCTTCGTCATTTTGTCTAATTTGATCGTTTTTCTTAAATTAAATTATTTATTCTTACATCATGAGAGAATTTGGAGGAAGCTTGGAAAAAATATTTAACTGTTAGAAAAAAAGTTTTGAACACATAAATTTTATGTTTATATATATGTATATATATATAACATATATATATATATATATGTGTAAACATATATATATATATATATATATATAATATATAAACATATATAATATATATATGTGTGTGTGTGTGGAAATATTTCTATTTAAAAGGAAAAGAAAGTGAAAGAATCCTTTTCATGAAGACTTCTACAAAAACATTAAAATGTGCATAAAAATTTTCAGTTATAAATTTCAGCATAGACATACGATAATACATTACTTCAGGTACTTTTCAGATATTTTTAGGGTTTGTCTCCTTGAATACTGTCTTTCACATAGTTTCACATTACACAATAAATAATTATGCACACACAGCAGGCACTTCAATATATTATATTATATTATAAAAAGAAAGAAATACAAATATTTTTTAAAATTTTAAAATAGTTGCACAATCTTTAAGATCTTTGAACAAACTAATTTATGAAAAAAAAATCATTTTAAAAGAGCTTTTGTTAACGGAAACTGTAATATATTATAGTTATAACTATAACTATAATATATAATAGTTAATATAGTTAATTATAATATATATTAACAGTTAATTATAATATAATATATATTCCTCAATTCGATTTTTCTTTATATATTTTTTTTTTATATATACTATCTGCAACTGTGAAAAAATGTTACAGCTGAAGTCTTTCGAGTTTTATAAATAAATCTCTATAAATCTTTTATGTTTTGAGTGTGAAATTAATAATAATCATATTAGATAATAATATAAGGAGAAACTTTTACAGACTTAGTGTAATATAAAGAAAAACTTTTACAGATCATTTTGCCAATGTAATTTATATTCCGATTTTAAACTTCCGAAATTTTATGTTTTAAATCAATCCGAAAAGCGGAATAACAGTTTGTTTAACGCATTAAATTGCGTACAAAAAATACAAGAGATCTATATCGGAAACGTGTTGAAAAACATAGCGAATCGTTGTAAAGCGTTGCGCATTTTATACATATAAAATTTCATATATATATAAATATAATATATTCTTTATCATAAAATAAGAGTAATTAAAAAACACATATGATCGGAAGCATATGATAAAAATATGTTTTTATTGCGAATGAGTTTCCCATTCAAAATATTAAACAACCGAATATTAATATTATAATACTAAAAATATTAAAAACAACTGAATATTATCGAATATTAACGAATCACAAAATTTTATATCTTGTTTAATTTGTATAAACAGTACGCAAAATATATAAACCGCGGAAAATGCCAATGTTTTTCGCACGTTAAATAGAACTTGAACAAATTCACAATGTTATACAAGCGGCTCTCAAAATAAAAGGGATTCAAATATCAGATAGCACGCGGAAGATTCACTCTTTAATTAGATTCTTGAATATTTAACTTCAACAGAAAATTCTCTTTACTCGACTCTCGTGATCATTCTTATCAACGTTGATTTTAATTTTAATGTTAGCTTAAACAATTCTTCTTTTATCCTAAAATGTTGGTAAAGACTTTTGTAAAATTTTATACTCTATGTGTAAAATTTTTTGCATGTCTGTGGATTTTCTTTGAAATGAAAGAAAGAAAGGGAAAACATATAACAAATAATTTTTGTTATCATGTTATTCACATCTTTCGTTGTAACAAAACGTTATAAAGATAATATGTGATTAATTCAATTTTTTTAATTGTGTCATGATTATGTTATGACGGCAAGCAAGATGTTAACATCACGAAAACATGATTAGACATGTTTTCGTGATGTTAACATCTTGCTTGCCGTTTATTCGTTGGATCGGCCACCACGCCTCAAAGTTACCGATATTTGACGTGTTTGCAGCATTCGCGAAAAACACGATCTCGCCATGTCGCGTCCACAATTAATCCGACACTTGACGTAAAGCCGATGCGCGTAACAGCACGACGACAAATATTATTAGACGTCAGGATAATGTGTAAATGGTGATAAATTGTTCTTGAAAGCGATCGCTTGATCAATCGCGATGACTAGGACATATCACTACAGCCTGTTAGAAAATTTACAAACGTCATCGACGCTGATAATTCGAATAAAGTTGATACTAATGCGAAGCTTATGAAGATGCAAACGTTAATACTCAGTCAGAAACTTTTCCAGACATCTTAATTTAATATTCATAAAGCATCTGACAAATTTTAAAAAATCTGATGAATATTCTTTGAATTTTAATTAAAAGGCATTTCACAAATATTTCTGTATTTTTGAACTTATATTACGTGATACAATATGCGAAAAATTTCACAAAAAGAAAATCGGAATATCTCAGGTGCCACATTATAGTAGAAAGAAGTTCTTTCCCTTCTCTTTCCCTTCTTTTTTAATATTTCGATCGTCTATTTTAATATCATTTAAGAGGAAAAGTGTATTTAGATTTGTGTCTCTATTGTGTGGAAATCTAAACTTTCTAAGTGATGTGAGCGTATATTATCGCACGGGGAATTCCAGGAAAAGGAAAGGGAGAGGGACTTTTCTTCCTGCAGAATTCCCCGGAAACGTTTCGCTAAAATGTCACATTGACTTTAATGATCCTTCTTTATGCCACTTTTGACCCCTTCGCTCGTAATTCGATACGTCCTTATCACGCGAACACACGCTGTACCATCTAGCTGCAGTTACAGCTCTCGCTCCGATTTCATCTGCAGCATTTCGATACGCTAGCGATTTAAATCGCTAGCAAACTGCTCGCGTTACGCAAACTAACGCTCGCAACTGAAACGTCACGCGCGTAGATGTTATGCGCGCATCACGCATGAAGAATGAACGGCTTGAAGGTTCAATGGCTTCAATGTATTCATTACACTTCTGTTTTTTTATTTATATTGCAAATACCGTCTATGGAGGAGGAGAGCCGCGACGATTGCGTTGTTGCCACGCGCGTCGTGCACGTGCGAGAATTATTTTTGCCTTATAAAACTAATATTCTTCATAAATATTTTATTTTTTTAATTTATACTTATGTAATGCAGCAACTGGGAGAATTTAATCTTTTTACATTTTTGTCTGTTATTGTTAGAGAAATTACATATACCAAAGAAGGAGTAGTGAATGACGTCAAACTGGCATAATTGATATAAGAAATTGATGTTTATTACTACGTTTCGACCTTTGATTTAGGTCCTCTTCAAGTAAATATATTATTCAGTCCCGTAGTCAAAAATACAATGTTTTAAAGAAACGTTGATTTCCACATAAGTTGATTTAAAATATGAATATAATATTAAAGACAATCGAATATAAAAGGTGTCTGTTGTTAGTAACAACTAAATACGGACGCGTTTCCCATCACTGGCAAATTACATATAGTAAAATGTTAAAAAATCTCGGACATCCGTACGCTAAATGTAGAACGTGAATATAGATCGTAATACAAGATATAGATTACAATTAGATATACGAGATGTTGACAAGGGAAACGATCTGTGTCACGCGTTTCCAAGTCTCGACAATTTAATATATTTTGTCATTACATAATATCAAATCGATATTATACACACACACACACACACGCGCGCGCACGCGAGATATAAAATAAATGAGATTAAATAAAGGTTAAACTTTTATTATTTGTTTTCAGTTTTGAAATTAAATTCGCAAGAAAACATTTACTTTCCAACGATTATAACTTATTACAATTAAATATTATGATATTGTTATTGTTATATCTGTATTGATATTGTAATATTATCGCGAAGAAGAGAAATTATTTCTGAATCTATTATATATATTCTATATTAATCTATATTAATCTTTCTATCTGAATCTATTATATATTGATTCGAGATTAATTAAGCAATTATCTAACAAGTGCATAACTCAATACTTTGTTCCTTATATTTTATTCTACATTTTTTACGCGAACGTTTTTAAATTGTTTTCTTTTTTTAATATCTTGGGAGCGTGAGTGCAATTAAAAACATACGAAAGTGAGTTGTATAATATTACACGTTTCATGTTGTATCGCTGATCGTTGCATACCAATCACGTTTTTCATTCTGTTACTTAACGCGCATGGTTTTATAATGCTTTCATGTTGAATGTTAATATTATTATCAAATAGAATTGAATAACTGTTCGTTTCTGCCACGACGCAAAAAATTCTGAAAAGACCAACCATTTAGATGATTTGAAAGAGATTCGAGAAAACAATTTTTCAGGCAACCTAGGTAGAGAAAGCTAATGTAAAGCCTGCCGGCACGGTACGATTTTTCGTACTAGATCTCATGCAAGCATGTTGCAAGCAATTATATTGACTATGCAACTTGAAATATTGCGTAAGTACTAGTTTGCTAGCATACTAGTTTTTGATAATAGGTTTGGTACTATTTTCACTATGTGATTTATTGCTAGGTGCTAATATAACGACATAAGCACAAAAAAATAAAAATAATAATAACATAAATATAAGTACAAAGATTACATATGTATATAAAAATAATCTGTATTTTATTTATAATTATGTATTTTATTTATAATTATTTTATATATAATAATTGAATATGTATTTGTATATAATTAAGTGTGTGTGTGAAAATGATAGATTTCCTAACAAAATTTTGCTTTAAAAAAATGTTATTAATTTTTCCGTAAAGTATAATAAGTAAACAATTATTTCAATCACATTTCAATTATGACCAGCCAAATATTTAATATTTCATTAATCCTTTGTGGTCATACGCGGTCACGTTAATCCCCAAAAAAAAATTTTTTTTAAATTAAAATAGTTCTAAAAATTACAATAAAAATCTTTTTTATAACTCTCTCTTTCTTTTTACTTCTTATTTAAATATGTTGTTAATACTTTTCGTTTCTATGTTAGATATTTCTAAGCCAAATGCATTATAGCTATGTATCTATATTTACATATTACTCAGACGATAAATATCACTTCTAAGGATATAATTTTCAATTTTCAAAGTCCTCTTAACTTAATTAATTCAACTTAATTAATTAATTCAATTGAGACAATTGATTAGAACAAAATTTCTAATTACATATAATTTGTTCTAATTTTGATCTTTTTTATATTAAAATCCGTAATAATTTCTCTTCGCCAGTGATAAGAAAATTCAGGAGAAAGGACAATGATTGACGTCAAACTGGCTGAATGGTACCTTTATTAACGTTAACTACGTTTCGACCTCTGGTTTAGATCCTTATCAAGTGTCAACATAATTATAATTAAAGGAATAATACAATCATTGTGAGGCACAAATTATACAGATTCAATTTGTTACTTACATAGTCAAGGAAGAGAGAGAGAGAGAGAGAGTCTAACAGCATTACAAAATTACAATAACAAATTTGCAATAGAACTGTTCTATGTTAAAGTTTTGATAGTCGTGAAAAGCGTCCGTTGTTTCCGTTGTGACAGTAATAATGTGATTTTTTTATATTAAATAAAAAATTAATAATTTTGTTTATTTTAACATTTAATAATTTTAATTGATACGTTAATCGCTGATAAAAAATTAATCAGAGTTTAATCGCTCTCGAACTCACTTTAAACGACCTATTTATCTTTATAATTCATGTCATATTTTAGCATAAAATTTATAATTGTATATTATATTATACTATTATATATTTTGATGCATACTCGAGTCATTAGACTATCTTGACACGTGAATTTATGCATATCAGAGTATATATTTGAGTGTATATTTCTTTATATGTATATGCTCTGATAAGCATCTGAATTCATGGTATTAAACATTAATAATCCTATCCTACATGTCAGTACAGTATATCCTGTATGTCTAGTATATAATATATGTCATCATATATTCAGAGCAGAGTATTATCCGTTTTACTTTTATTGTATTCCAATTCCTCAATAAGAGTATCTAAATTCATGTGATAATTACGATCGTGAAATCGTACAACTATAAATATATATCACTTTATATTATAGGAATACTATTTTTATCGTTTCACACGCTGTGTACAATATATATTTCAATTCCTCGATAAACACCTAAATTCATTTAGGCAACCCAATATACAAATGTCCCACTCGGCATGTTATAATTTCTGAAACATTAATTTCTGAAACATTACCACAATTGTAGTAACTGTGTTTCAGAAATATAATATGCCGACTGGGGTGTCTGTCAACACAGTAAAATTATAAATTATGAACTCTGTCCTGAATTCTATCGCATATTTTAGATCGTCTAAATCTTTTAACAAATTGACAAATTCTGAATGCTCGAAAGGGGAATCCCGTGGTGCGCGTGTCGAGGGATTAATTTTTAGCGCGGCGACCTAATAGGGAATTCATACGACGTCCGAGTGTAGAATCGCACAGATCTAGGGACTTTTGGAGACGGAGCGTTCCTCCCTCTCGAAACGAATTTTTCTATTGGGAGACGTCAAGCATTTCGGCAAGTCCACACTCCACAGTCCACGGCTGCACGCTGCCTAGGATCGAGAGTATTTGGCATCGCGTCGTCATCGGCCATCGCTGTGTGCATTTCCATGCCATCGCGTTGTTCGTGCGGTGTATGGCGTTTCGAGGGCTACGGTCGCGTCACGATTATGTCGAGTATCGCGAAGCATCCGGAACGACTGCCGCAGGCATTCGTTAAATAACGCGTCGAACGGCAAGCGGCGACGAGGTCGCGCCGAGGACAGCCGAGAGTGCGACAACGGGCTCCTGAGAACGGGAGACGGTCGAGGCTCTTCCACGTCGTAAGTAACGCGTTTCATTACTAGAGTAACATGCTTCCCCAGCGGCATCGCGACGAGAGGAAAGGAATCGCCGCGCGATCCTCTTTCGAGGAATGTCCCTCTGAAGAAAATAGAAAGAGTCACTCTCAAACAGTAAAAGAATTCTCGCCCCAGTTCCGTGTTTATGCAACACGTCAGTGTCGATAATCGCTCTCGGGGAGTAGATACTTCCTTTTTTTGTTCCTTTTACTTCTACGGGTTTTTCCTGTACAAAGTACAAAGTGTATGGAGAAATCGCCGAGCGAAAGTTCGCTCCGCGAAGCTCCAAGTCCACGACTAAATTCTAGAAGAAGTCCCTCTTCAGCACCTCTGGATGATACGCCGTTCCGAGCGTCGCTGCCTTACGTCACTCGGAGAGTTGGTCCTCCTCGTGCACGTGTCTCGGGAGGAAAACGTGAGTCTTGGCATTTGGCAACGGACAGAAAACGGACGCACGCAGTCACGGGCGATATTTTCCCTCGATCGTTAAATCGTCGCCGAGCCCTGCTTCCGTGGAGAAAGTTGCGAATCCCATTCTTGTTTTTTGTGTTGCATGATACCGTGCTGAGAAGTGTCGGAGGGAAACGTCCGTCGATCGTAGATAGGATTGTCACATCGCAAAAACTGTATTACGAGGCAACTACGTCGACAAATGCTCGTTCTTCATAGTTGAATTTTTTGCATCTTTCACCTTGTCGCCTTTTTCTCTCTAACGTTCAAAGATATCCATTTTTTTCACTTGACTTACAAGAAAAAAAAGTATGCCCGGTATTCGTTCTTATTTCAAAGCCGTTTTAAGTAATGTCTTAAAGTATTAACATGACTCTGTGATTGGTTTATAATATACCTTAAGATTATATTTTTGAAACTATATTTAACATAAGAACAAATTACGAATAGCCCAGTAAAAGAGTTACACAGGAACAAACTGTTTTATATCATTGAGATTTTTATCCCGGAGCGTTTGCGGGAATAAAATGAGTCTGTAGTTTAATTAAGAAATATTTTCTAATTTAGAATTTTCAAATATTTTGAGGATTAATGGCTGCTCGAGAGATATCCGGTCTTTTTATAAATATGTGAGTCTGGTTATTCCGAATACATTTGAAGCATCTATATATGGGATTGTCTGTCCATCAAATAATTTGCGGAGCATATTACTTGATTTGTGGGTGAGAATAGGGAGCGAAATTTGATGTAATAACCGGATCTTGGATAATAAAATGTTTATCCTTGCTTAGTCATAAATGTTGATTTACTTGATTCACTGTGTGAACGTTTAATAAGGTACCTCTCAGCTTTTCTGTGAATATCTAATATTGCTTATATTTATGATTATTTTTTTACGAATGTCTTTACACACACAAACACACATAATATACCGAATATGTTGTAATATTGTAATTGGTTCGCCTAATTATTGACACCGAATTACAGAAGTGATGAAGGATTATATAATAGCCTTGTTTTTAGTAGGGTCTTATTTTTTACAATATTGACATTAATCAGGTTAATAAACAAAGAGTATTATTTTTTATTATTGTTGAGTTCTCCACGGAAATAATTAATCCATTTTGAATAATTTTGAATAATTGTATAAAACCAACACTAAACAACTTTGGATTTGGAAAAATGTTAATAAACATTTATGAATCCTAAATCATGACACATCTAAATCTTTAGTAACTAAATTGCTGAATAAATAAAAACTTATAATCTTAATCAAACAATATACATAACACATGTTCAGAAATATAAAGAATTACATCTCAAAAAGTGTAGTAACATGCATTAAACATTTTTTTAAGGGAGAGTAAGCAAGGAGAGGATCGAACGAACACCACGTGAGTTTATTATCATCGAGGTGGCGGTCACACAAAGTTCCGACATGAAGGGGTCTAAAAGAGACTGGATTTTTAGAGTCCAGGTAATTTTTGCAACCTGAAATCTTTTCTTCGATACCCTTGTATAGATATTTTCAGCAATTTCAATTTAAAACAAAAAATAAATAAATACAAACATTCTCATTCTCCTTTGACCACAAATTACATAATGGTAAGAATATCAAAATTCGCCAAACGGTCAGAGCTTGGATCTTAATAGCGCCAATCAATGAGCTGCGTGCCAACTTATTTTTAATAATTTTTGCAATGGTAATATTTTTCGCAATAAATTATTTATCTGATTTAGGGAGGATGGGACTTATTGACTATTAAGATCCAAGCTCTGACCATTTGAAAAAAAACATTTGTTATCTGCATTTGAAACTTGTAATTTTTAATTTAAAGGTACCTAACTTGGAAAAACATGAAGTAGTTTATGTGGTTGGAAATTTGCCTGAGTTAGGTGCCTGGAATCACAATCAGGCTATCCTAATGTCACAAGAACATAGCAGTCGGAGAGAGTCTCCTATATTATTAGATAATAACAACAGCGGGGATTCCTATAATGAAGATGGGGACAATGCACCTGATGGCACTTTTGAAGAGTAAGTACATAATACAAAATAAAAATAGATATTATTTCTTTTAATTACAGAAATTGTATAACATCTTTTCCGTCTTTTTTCCGATTTTGTTTCTTTGCATACAAAAAAATTGTATTAAACATATATATTCTACATATTAATTTACATATTATATTTGTATTGAATACTATTGATAGTTTGAAAAACAACCAAATTTATTCGATAATTTATTCGATAAAAGAAGGAAATATACTAGCAAATATTTATTGCATGTTTATACTTTGACGAATATTTACTTAAAACGTTTGATCTTTTTTTCAAGTTAAAAAAACATTAAGTGTGTTTACATCATGTTACCTTACAATGTAAATATATTTTAGAGATGGACAAATATTCTCGCAGAAGGTTGCTCTTCCTATCGACGCAAATATCGAGTTTCGATATTTTATAGCTGTCATCTGCCAATCAAACGGCACTAAAAATTCAGCCAAAACTCTGATTATCCGTAGATGGGAAACTCACATGACACCACGAGTAATTAGAAAAAATAGTATGTAGTTTTGTGATTAAAACTTTATATGTGCTATACATAAAAAATTTTACAAAACATATAATATATCCTTAAAAATATATTGTAAATTATATATATAATTAAAATTTATTCCGCAGCACCAAACAATTTTGACAATGACACATTGCCAGATCCTGACAAATTTGGTTATCATAATAATTACAACAAAATTGAAAGAGGTTGGCTGACAGATGAAACTGTGATACAATTTAAAGTTTTTAATAATCCTATTAAACTTTGGAAGAACCGGCTACAAAACAAAAAAGTTCATATTAAGGTAATATACATATTTTTTAATATTCTATTTTCTTTATTTCTATTTCTACTTTTAAACAAAAGTTTATATTTTTAAGAAAATTAATAAAATGTTTATTTGTAAAAAATAATAAATACATTAAAGATATTATATTATACAATACATTCAGTTTTTTTTACAAAAAATTATTTTTAGATGATTGATATTTCATTTACGTTACAGATGACACCTGTAAATCTAGTTAGACATAATTCTTTAGAACTGCAACAGTTTGGAAGTGACTGTGTAGACGATAGCCTTTCTATGGATACGCAAGATATTGTTGATCAACCTGCCTTTACCAGTATTACAGAAATTGCTGTAGGTGTCCATTTTAAATACCTTACTTAGATAAGATTTACTAAGGTTACTACGAATAAACTCTTATTTGTATTCTTCTGTGTTTTCAGGTGATGAGTGATGAAGAGGCTAGATTCACGTCCCAGAAACAATTCGGCCGCCCTTACAATGAAGACGAATTTTTAATCTTTAATGTTGCCGTTCGGTATCCTGAAACAATCGTAAGTTTCCATGTAGATAGTTTCATCACAAGACATCATACTATATACACATATTATGTGAAAAGCTAGGATTTATTGCTTGCATTGCTTGCGATTTTGATACTGTATACACTTTCGAATGCGATCACCTTTGTTCTTCAACTATATCAGTTTGTAATTTCATGCATCCAAAGATATCACATCCACTTCTCCGATATTGTAATGTGGTATATTTCAGTTTCACGACGAAATAAAAAAATATGCGTTCCCCTTATTTGATCCTTTATGTAAAATTATTTACGCGCTAAATTCTCGGGGAACCCATGTGCAACATGACGAACAAAAAAATTGTTGGCACGGCAGAGCAATAAATTACTGGTTAGTGATGTGATTCACAAAACGAGCTGAGCACTCTAAGAATACGCATTGACCATACCATGTGAGTTTTCAGTAGACCACGAGTAGGCCGGCCACGTCTCCTCACGCGACTTATTCGAATTACTTGGTAAAAGATAATTAAACTTGTCCAGCAGCTATCTCCCTCCTCGGATATGCCAGCAGCGACGTGATCGCGCGGTGTCCAGTGTCCCGAGGAACACGAAGACGACCTGTTCAACTTGTACAAAAGCAAGACCTCTGGTGCAAATGATGCTAACATGCAATCTGATGTATCGATGCTAAGCATCGTCTACCACTTTACATCTGTGTCACATGACATCACACAGAGATATGATGGTTTTGATTGTCGTTCACCTTACTCGACCCATCCTTTGGCTAGTCTCTCGTAAATCGTCTCGTGTGCTTTTTGATCCTATCAAAACTACATAAATTAATCGATTAACAACAGCAAGTTGCGATTCTAATCGATTCGAATTTCAGATAGCTAGATAACCTTGTTTCGTTTCGTTATATTTATGTCTGTTGTTTCTTCGATTTACGCGAGTCGTAGCCATTCCGGAAACTCCTAAAAATGTTGCGATATCAACACTATCACATCTCATATCCATCTGTGTGCGTCGAAAATGGTGAGATTCCCATCACTCCTATATCCTTTTAGTATACTACTAATATTTTCTAGCTCTGACCGACTTCTTCTGTACCGTACGTGTCACCGCTGTGCGGCCAATGCCAGAATCTATGCTGTCAGAATCTTCTGAATCCGAATTGCAAACGTTGCTGACTCTTGCTCTTTCTAATCTCTTTATCTCTATTTCGCTCTGTCGAAATTTAATATTGAATGATCTCGACAGGTGTTGCGGAATACGCGTTCACCAGGCAGTGTACAACGTTTAGCAATTATTAATCCGATTCATTGCCAGAAATTTATTGCTCTTGCCTACCAACAATTCAAAATTTCTACGCCGGAAGCTTCAGGCAACTTAGTTTACGTAGTAGGATGTGTGCTAAAGCAATATTCGCGAATTAACGAGATACTTTATTACCGAACAAGTTTCGAAACAATATAAATCGTCTATTGTGATAAAGATAAAAAATTCTTTGAAACCAGAAAACTGAATTATATTTGCTCTTACTTGCCTGTTTTAATCATAGAACGTGATTAAAGCAAGCACAAAAAATGGATGAGCTAAAATTGTATTGAAAGAAACATATTGGTGTTGTTTAAAGCATTAAGGTCTTTTCGATGAAACATTAAGTAGACTGTTTTTTCAGGGGTACTTAGTGGACTACTACGTGTACAGCTCAAGGTGTTTCCCAGGAGAACCACCAAGTCACATTGGTTTCAGCTACATCTTGCCGGGTGCTTTACAACCTAGCGTTGGACTTCTGACGGTACCAATTACTAGTACAAAGCATAGACCTATTGGTAAGTAAAATTATACTGTAATAAATAGTGTTAATTAGTAAATATATTTTTTATATTCCAATTATTTCCGTTTATTTATTACATTATTACAAATTAAACATTTGATGTAATAATGCATTTAATTTTGTATTAATGATGTGTATTGTATTAATGATGTGTTTTGTAATAATGATGTTTATAACTGTGATTTAAAGAATAAATTTTTGAATATACATATATATTACATTTAAAAGCTTTATTCCATTCAAACTATAACATAACGATATTGATTGCATAGAAATTTACCAAAACGCTAAATTCTAACTAAAAAGTCACAGTTAATTAATTTCACGCTTATATTTTATGTAAACAATAATCTCATATGTATATCAACAATAATTCTCTACAATAAGTTTTTATAATATAGGCCAATTGACGGTGGAATACGTTGTCATAAAACCAATCCCGGATCATCCATGGGACATGAGTATCTCATACGCGAAGCATTGGGAGCAGCGTTGGTCAGGCTTAGATGTGGGACACAGAGGACTTGGTACATCTTTCAAATGCGAAACGAAAAAGTAAGTTTTAACACTATTTATTCAACACATTTGTATAGAATTTTAAAAATTCTAGATACATTTCTATATTTATAGTTTATAACAAATGTCTTTTTTAAGATATATTTCTAACATATATTTCAATTTTGGAATCTTTACAGCTGTGCTAACGTGCGCGAAAACACAGTTGCATCCTTGAAGACCGCATCATATCACGGAGCGGATATGGTCGAGTTCGATGTTCAGCTCTCAAAAGATCTTATACCTGTGATCTACCACGACTTTTACGTGTCCATCTCGATGAAGCGTAAGAAGCAAATAGAGGCTATGGATATGCTGGAAATACCTGTTAAGGATCTTACTTTAGAGCAGCTTCATCTACTTAAGGTATTAATTAGTTTTGACTTTTTGATGTCTTATGTCATGCATTTTCATTTTTTGCATTTTTGAACATAATTGTCCACTTATTTTTTACATTTATATTGTATTCTATTGTAATAATCAATATCAATTTTGTTAATTAGTATGATTAAAATTTATATTTATGTTTCGATTTAACATAATCTTGAACAATAACATATATGTTTTATTATATCTTATTATATTTATATTTATATTATATTTTTTGATATAAACTAATATTTATAGAAAATAATTGTGTGTTAAATTATGTTTAAATATTGATATTGTGCTCTTGGGACTTGATTAATTAAGCCGATGGAAGAGTGTAAAAAATGAAAAATCTATCTCCTATTGTTTAAAAAAACGGTATAAAACAACAAATATTATTTTTAAAAAATGTGCTGGATAGAGAATATATTTATTATGTTCTCTAAATTTTATATTTGATTATACACACACACACACACATAATATATTGTGTGTGTGTGTATAATCATATATATATGTGTGTGCGTGTGTGTGTAAATAAAATTGAATTATTAGATCTTTGGATTCCTAAATAAAAAAATTATACTTTCCATTAATTACCGATTTTCCGCTAGCTTAATTAACAAATGCATCCATTATAATTAATAACACTACAGTTGAATGATCATAGGAATGCTTTGCGTATCAATGTTTTGCTTTTTTGTCTCTTTTATAATAATAATAATAATAATTAATAAAGGAAAAGTAGATTACTACGCAGGAGTATGTCGTACGTAAACGTCCATCAGTTCATACACCATCAGAAAGTGACATGCTCTTTCGTATTTGTCTATTTTTTGATATTCAACAGGATTATTGTTACCCGAAGGACTCGTTGGGTAAGGTGCTCTATTACGTTGATAAAGCTGAGCAGGGGGTTAACAGATTGGTGAGCTTTTATATCGCTTGCGCAGGCTAACTTGTCGCTCACAATGTATAATCAATATTCGACTTGCATGCTTTTTTTAAAAGCTACCAAGCGATCGATTAATATCTGAGATACTATTGCATTATGAGAAATAATATTCTTTCTCAATATGCAAGATTACGCTTTTCTTAGAAGCTAAAATTGAATGTTTATCTCTTTCTCTCTCTCTCTCTTTCTTTCCAAGTGTAAGTTTTGATAACAAAACTCGTCAGCAAATTAAAACTAAAAACAATTTTTAATTGAGGCTTGCAAAATTTATAATTCTCAATAGCAAAACTTCGATAAATAGATTAATATGAATACTGTGATTAATTTGATATTTTTAAAGCTTTACTATCGTTTTCAAAACCAAAATATGTTTGATGAACATTCAGTCTAATAGCTTGTAGCAAGTCACAAAATTGGTCCAATGTCAAATCATTATGCAAACGCAAAATAACGTTCATGAAGTTGCTTCTAACGTTTCTAGACATTCTGTATTTATAATAAAATCGTCAATCACCAGTTTCACCCTCTATGACTGCATATAAATGCTCACACTTCGAATTAACTCTTATTCAAAGTGTGAGGATAGAATTTGAGGAGTGAGTTGATATGAAAGATTAATGAGAAAATTTTATTAAAATATATATTTTCAAAATATATATAATATATATATATATATATATATATCATATATGTATATATCAAAGTATGTATATATATGTATATATATGTATATATAAAAGTAATGTAAAAATTTTTTTTCTTATATTTTTTCTGCAGCTCAGTTCTCCAAAATGTTTCCGACACATCTTGTACAATTTCGTCGATCATAGCATACAATATATCACGAACGAAACGAAATGACAAGATATATTCGCAAGCCAGTACGATTGTTTTATCTTGCTTTGAACGTTCATTACGTTAATGACAATATGATCTACACTTTGTCAACTCTTAAACGAATATGATATGTGTATATTTCATTAGCAAGATTTTTCTTTCAGGTGTATCACGTAGCCGAAGGTCGTGAGAAAAATCCAAGATTCTTTGATGAAGATTTGGAAGATCATCAGCCCTTTCCTACACTACTACAAACTGTATTGCAAGAACTCGAGCAACACGTTGGATGCAATATCGAAATCAAATGGACCATGCAGTTAAAGGTGAGAATGTTTTCAATAATTTACAATAGTTTTCTTTCTAACAGTTAATAATGAGTTAATTTTTTTTGACATCAGGACGGCTCGTTCGAACTCAATCATCCCTTCGATCTCAACATGTATCTAGATATTATTTTAAAAGTGGTATTAGAATACGGGGGTGACCGAAAAATCGTGTTTTCTTCGTTCAATCCAGATATCTGCGCAATGATCCGTCTCAAACAAAACAAGTATCCAGTAGTATTTTTAACACAAGGCATTACATCGAAATATCCCACTTATCACGATCCAAGATGTCAAACGATACCAATGGCCATGAGACATGCATTAACCGCGGATATCCTAGGAATTAATGTCCATACCGAAGATATACTTCGGGACCCGTCTCAAGTTAAGTTGGTCAAGGATGCGGGATTAATTATATTCTGCTGGGGCGATGACAACAATGATAAGGAAACAATCCAGTATCTGAAAAAACTAGGCTTGCACGCGGTTATATACGATAAGTAAGTAACACAACGAATACAAATCCAATTCAAAAATCAATGACTTAATACGTTCACTGTGCGTGTCTCGGATTTGAATCGGCATATACTTTTACGATATGCGTATAATGTAACTCGTATCTGTATTACAGTACACTAAACTTTAAGTGTGTCATTTTTGTTGTATAATAACTGTACAAATTTATTACAATACAAAATTTTACAGTGTAGAAATAGAATTTGTATGAAATTATTTGTTAGCATGTAACACAGGTAACAATGTAAATCCAATGAGCAGTGAATGTGTAAATCAAATTAGAAAAAAATGTTGAGATAATAATTGTCTTATTTGAAAAATCTTCGCGTGTGTATGTATATATATTTTAAATATTATTTTTAGAATCGATGAATATAATGCGAAAGAAGTGAAAGAGAGCATATTCTTAGTAGACGCTAGAGAAACCCAGAAAGAGCTAATAGCCTTGGCACATTGCAGTCAAACACCACAGACACAAATCTCTACTCCCCTCAACACGGAAAAGGTAATTATCTTTTTAATAGATATTTTTTTTACTAATGTATAACTACTAATGTATATATATATATGTATATATATATTTTTTTTTTTCCTGATTGTACAATAAAATTGACATTCTAGAAGTACGAAATGTAAATTCGAATAATATTGATTTAGGATTATTACTTGAACCGACCATCAACGACCACATCATTCTTAAAAAATAATAGTGGCAGTGACAGTATATATTCCGTACCAAACATAAAGTTGCCGACTAACTGTGAGGAGAGTATTAATGAGATGACCAAGGATTTCAGTGCCTGCGCGAATACTTTCGGCCATTCAGTAAAAACAAACGGCATCTCTGATGTGATGTGTGGACAACCGACTCCTCTATCTGAATTTTATGGGGAAGATGAAGCAGCGAAGGATTGTCTTTGATGCTTTTCCTTCAAAAAATCCTTCTTCTCATGGTTTTAATGGAGTAATGTCTAAGAGATCCTACGTCATGCGATGACAGGGAGATAACTTTTTTATAATTTATGATATGCTGTAGTTGATAAGCCGAAATATTACCAAGGATTCGTCTGTACTTCTGAGATCTGTGACGTGCTTAGATCTATATAGATTGTTACACAGATTATATATAAATAATCTAGAATCATAACGATTAATGTTGTTTTAAGATTTGCCAAAGGATCTATTATTTCAACATTTAGATTTAAGTATGATTATTACATAACCCGCGGCGATGTAGTTTCTACTGGATTTATATGTCTGCTGCCGTGTGGATAGCAATGTTGGCAACATTATTGACTATTGCTATCTTGGCTTGGCTGCAGATGCGAGTTTTCGTACTGACTGAAGAGTTGATAATAGCTAACACACACACTTCTTTAACATCTCACTTTGAACATGTTTATTATGGTAATTGGCCGTTTATATATATTGCACACAAACGTGATTCCTGTTGTAAGCTTCTATCAAATTTAAGATAGAGGCTTCCTTTATCTGTTTTTTCTTTTCTTTTACTTTTGCAACACGTGTTGATTATGGTTTTGCAACACATATTTCTCTCCACTTAAACAGACGACACTTGGTGTGAAAAAAATACTTCTGATCACGTGTTCTAAAGCTGCGTCCTGATCTCACAATGAACACAAAACCACGCAAGAAAAATAGCACTTATCAACACCTCAGAAATCCAGTAGATCAGCCAGCAGCCAACGGGCTGCACAACTTATGACTTATAGCAATCAGCAAGATTGTTACACACACGCAAACAATTCATTGGATAAAATCGTATCGTCTGACTCAGACTTATACACAGCTTATTGCGTGACTATTCTGCACTTTAAAAAGCAATCAAACTAATTGTGTCTAATTATAATAGTGACATTTACAAAGATTTCAATGATCCTAGCAGATTATAGAATGATATTAATTGTTGCTTTAAGATATCGATATAATACGTTGTATGTAAAAAAAAGTCGATTGATTTACTTTTCTCATATTTTTCCAATCGGTCCATTTTTTCACGCATTATATAACGTGTGTCGGAAAAAGTGTGTAGCCGGATACTCGTGAAAATAATTTGAAATTGATTTTATCTCAATGATGATTTGGAGTAAATATATTATTCAATTACTGGGTAATTCATATATTTACACTTTATTCATCAATAAGCATAATTTTTAATCGAGATTTGAAAATTTAAAATGAGTCTTTGAGAATCTAAACATGCAAAGATTTAAATATCTGTGTTCTACATGACAAACATTGAATTCTAAGTATTCAAAAATTTAGGAATCCATAGATCCAATTGTTTGTCGATCTAACGAGTGAACGATCCAAATGTCTACAAATATAGAAACGTAGGAATTTAAAAAAATAGTTTTACTAATATTAAATCATTATTGATAGATTATGTTATTATATTTCCTATAAAAGAAACGAATTGTTCAATTCATTAGCTAGCGCCATACAACTGTTTCCACGCACGTGCACCCTAGTAACTTTTAACGACCTCAGTGTACTGATGAATCCTGCGCAGGATGTAGAAAACGATTTTAACTCCGCTCGCGATGAGCCGGTGCGGGAGTTATGTTTTTAGTACAAATATCTTCAGGTATATATCTTTATTTATAATCAAGAAGAAAATGATTCTCTCGTATATCTCTTCCGCTGTCGATTCGGATGTTACAACAAATGAAATGAATTAGAAAAAAAAAAGACAAAGAAAGAAAAACGAGTTGCTCGTTATTCAAAGAGCAAACTAAATGCCATTAGTTGATACGATTTTTTACGAGCTGCCGAATGAAAAATTGCGTCGAAATGCGAGAGCGAATGATCGCACCGCACCTCGACTTGCCTTCTCGACAGCTGTACCTCAAGTTAATAAGACCGTAACGAGTGTAAACTATTTTTCGTAGTCATTTAAGAAGTACTTCATGTTCATTTATTTATGTGTCATCCGACGCGGATTATAACAATTCGCACGACCATTCGACCAGTGTCAGCGTATCATCAAGAAAAATAAAAAAACTGAAAGAAACACACATCTCATTCTTTTTTTTTTATTTTTTTGTCACACTTTTAACACTGATGAGTCAATGCGTAGTTTTGCTCATTCTGAGTGTTCTTACGATAACGCTGCGAATAATTTACAGTCTCTTCGTGGTGTAAAACAGACAGACACCCGATATTCAGGAACCAACTGGTTCGACAGAACACTTGCCAGCGGGACGTCCTTCTCGATTTTTAGCGCACCAAGTGCGATCGGAGGGCGTCGAACGCGAGAAACATCATTTGCTTTCTAGCAAACAGAATATGTGTTCTTTCGAGAAAAATAATGTTAACCCTTCAACCGATAGTTGTCTATCCATAGCTTAGTGGCATGAATGAGCCGAGCTTGTCGCACCGTCCGTTCCGACTTTTGATATCACGAAATAACTCACGTTTTTTTCATTGATGACAGGCGATACACTTACCGCGGATAAATAGGGAGTCAACGCTTTGCGCTCGGAATGCTCTTATCATAACGGAACATTAGATCGGAGCAGATTTATATGCCTGAAAGTTTAGAGACACTAAAAGTTTTAACTGTCTATCTCGACTTTCAGATTAATTTATCAAATAAACTATTGGAAAATAAAGGCGAATAAAATTGTAAAATAATCTAACAAATTATTGGATAGTGAAATTGGTTGTGCAGAAATAAATAAATGTAAAGGAAATAAATTATAACTGAGGAACCTAGATAAGACAAATACATTGGCTTTGCGCCAACTAATCTCGCGAATAATGAATGGGATATGGGTCCTTGGGATACTTATATATTATAAAAAATACTTATTATTATATTATTATTATTATAACTATAATAATATTATATTAACGTTGTCTCATAGTGCGTCGAAGTACTGTTATAATAATTTATAATAATCTATTGTTAAAGATTATACTACGATAACGTAATGCTTATTATATTATTATAATGGTAGTATATCGAGTCGAAAATCGGATTGACGCTTCACAGCGCAAAGAGTTGATCTACCGGCTGAAGGGTTGAAAGGTAACAGATGTGCAGCGGCACGCCGAACGTCTTTGTAAAATTTTTTCACAGGGAGGTAACGTGCATACCGTATTGTGGTAACAAACAAAAAATTGTAATAGGCTAAACAGAGCGATTGTATCAATCGTCGAGACTCTGGCAATGTACATTTGTTGAAAAGATATAAGCAAAATACACGATCTGTATGTTACTATGAGATCACGCCGCTGCACTAGGCGGAGGGGTGATATTTGTTCTCTTTCTTTTTTTCTCAGTCGCCTTGCCGCTGGGACTTTAAACTTTTTCCAACGCAAGTAGCGACTATAAATCGCGGATATTCCCTCACAGGGCAAACTTCAAAATAAGAGCAATTAGACTCCGATAAATCGGAAGATTAACAGAATGCGGAATGCTATTTAAATTGGGAGAACATTTTAGACTTGCTTATCGACGATAATTATTTTTTTATAGAAAATGGCGAGTATTGTACTAATAATTAGTATTAATAAACATAAGCACGGAGATAACTTCAGGAAGGATTCGGAGCTTAAATATTATGAAATTCAAGTATATATTCGGGTATAATAAATCCGCGATTTTACATATGTTTATAATTAAGATAAAGATCGCAGAATCGGCTTTAGAGAAAATTTGCACGTTTATGAGAGTCTTTTACTCACTAGTTTAAACCTCTTTAGGAACTTGTCGTTCCAGCTTAGCTTTTTTCAGACTTATTCAATTTCTTATGATAAGTATAGATTTTATCTGATGGAATGCAGGAAAAATTTAAAGCTGACGCCGAGTTAAATTAAAATACTCAAGTGCAACTGTTTTCTCATATTTTCTATCTATTATATGTTATTCTCAACATATCAGTATATGTGTATATTAGAAAGGGATGATTCTTTCTTGTTTAAGTTTCTGAGCAACTCCCTGCGTCAGTTGGCGAACTTTGTAAGTTTCACGAACTCGATGTATCTCCGAAACCGTTTTAACCGATAAACCCTATAGTTAAGATTCTAATAACTGTCACTTCTATTTTGTTCATGTTATATGATAACGATCGAGAAGGATTGAAGTAATTTATTCTTGCCGAGATAATAAAACATTTGTATTGTCAGAAAGCCTGTCTTTGTTGGTGATTGGGACACAATGTTGATCTCCAACTTCCTCCCTGTACGTTTTTAAATATTATATATTAAGAGTTTGCGAAAAACATCCTGTGATTTCGATACTTTGCACGCACGCACACATTTACACATATATATATATATATATATATATATATATATACAGGGTACAGGGTGAGGAAAAAGTATGGAAACCCTTAAATATCTCGGAAACTACGCATTTTAGAAAGAAATGTTTCAGACAAAAGTTGTAAGGTTGAAAAAGGTCTATTTACTGATCTTATCATTTTGACTTTGCATGGCGTCGCCAAGGTCAGACCAAGGTCATCTTGAATTTTTTAAATGGGACACCCAATATATTATTGCATATTCTTGTAGCTTAACTCGAGAGCTTTCCAAAACATTATAATAAAGTTTTTTCATAAAGTACTTTTTAAATTACGAGGCTTGAAAGATACGGTATTTTGATATAAAATACAGAATATCTTGAGAAACATTCATTTTTCGATGATCTTGATACTTTTTGCACAGAATAATGAAATCAAGCAATTGGTGTAAAGAAAACACATGGTTGATTAAAAAAAAAATGTTGCAAAGTACATACTAAAAAGTTTTATACCATTTTGCAAACACCCACAAAATTTTGAGATATTAATGAAAGAAAATTAGCGAAACAGTGCGCGCGCAATGTGGTGGATCATTTCGATGCGAATCTTAGAGGTTAGACGTAACTCCTTTTTAGTGCGAGTCTCTGTTTCAAAGCGAACTCGTCCAGTTCATCGGCTAGACATCCTACATATAAAATTTTATATATTATAATATTTATATAAGACAAATCATTGAATTGAGACCATTAGGACAAAAAAATTTGTTTAACACTTTTGTCCCATCTTGTCAATCAAACGATTTGTAATGCCACATGCGGAATACACCTATCATTATTTATAGTTTACGACATTTTCTCTTCTCAATATTCTGATTTAATTATCACAATAATCTCTAAGTACATCTATATGACATACATGCAACTGAGATGTACATTCTGTGTGTGACCGATACTATATTATAATATATCTGTATAATATCCTACGAATATATTTAAACTATAAACTAGAAATATCTCAGCGTTTACACAAGAGCGGACATTAGTTTATTTTGAAAATATTCTACAGACATCTACCGCTATTTCAGATATCTCAATAATATTCTGATTTCCCGACAAGATATCCTACTGATATTACGGAGATCCACTTTTTTTTGCTCTCTGTGTGGGTTATTATTCATTACATATATCACATACATCATATCATTTCTTGACATTATAAACATCACAGTATTAAAAAAATTACAAATACAGGCGGGGGAAAAAAATTCGTAATCAGCGCACCAATATCGGCGATAGTATCGATACTATCGATATGTATCGGAGCATACATGCATAGCGTCTCCAATGAACGCCGCGCTGCTTCCCCCACCCCGGAGCGCGACCATAAAAAGCAACGCACATAGCGGGGCAGTTGAAGCGTCAACGAATCGTCGTGCCGACTGGCACGTTTCACGGCATTTTACGGTCGTCACGGTCGTCAGACTCGGCACGTTTCGCTCGTTTCTCGTCCGCGACTCCAGATTTAAGGTTATCGCCGACGAATTCGGTGCTTCGCGCGGTAGTACCGTTCGACTCACCCGCAAATCCGGGGCAGCAGCTCGCAAACTTTCCTTCGTGATGTTTTGATACACTCTCGCCTCTGCCCCGCTCTTTCCCTCCCTCTGTCTATCTTTCTCCCTTTTTCTCCCCTCTCACCTTACTCCTTCTGCCGGAGGATGTCCCGCGACTCCGTTCTGTTGACGAAGGTGTAAATCGTTTTATTCGGAGGCAAACTCCTCCGGAGCTTATTATGCTGTGCTCGTCGTCATCGTCATCATCATCATCATCATCATCATCCTCGTCATCCTCGTCGTCGTCGTCGCCGCTGTCATCGCCGTCGTCGCCGTCGTCTCGTGATAGGTGCGGAAAGTTCATGGGCACGTGTGTAAGTGTTCGTGCACGTGTGTGTTTATTCGCACGCGCGCGAGAGTGTGTGCGCGTATGTCATTCGCTTATTTGCGCTTATTTGCAAATTGATCAGGAGCCGAGAGCCTTGCGTTCTCGCGCGATGCTGGCTCGCTACGGGAAACTGTCCTTCAACACGTTGCGCGACATGTATGTTGCGCCGCGAACGTTTCGCACGCTCACCCATGGCGTTTCGTTGAGAGATTGTTGATCGCCGCGTGTTCCTTTGATTAACAATGTCCTCCGAGCGCTAATAAGTATTTTGCCTCAACTGTGCGACGATCAGGTTTTCGGCGACTGGCACAGAAATGCGTTGATACAAGCTCACAATATGCATTGTATTTTTGCAAAATGTGTCACTACCTGAGATTTGGCATCGTCTCGTTACACGTTATGTAAAGGTTTGAGCAGTTGAACATGTGTTTCTAGTTTCTATGAATTTTGGAGTAAATTTATTGCTATCAGTATCTGTAACATTAACAGTTACTGATATTAACAAATCGCATGGATGATACTTTGGTTGTGAGTTTCTAATGCATATAGAAAATATTGAACGGTATTTAAATTATAGTCTAATTATATTCTATTATTTTTTTTTATCCTGTAAAATTACATTGGTATTGTTGATCTGTGTAATAAGGCATGCGACTGTTCAAATTTATTTTTGGATGGATGAAGATGTTCTTTATCTCCGTACGTGTAGATAAAATAATAAAACGTGCACATTTTTTTCCAGATATGACTCTCTTTGTAAATACTACACCGCGTAATTGTTGCTCAAGAAATTATCTGATATCTGTGAACAATGACCTGTGTACTGTTAAAAGACATTGAGGTGAACACGCTGTGATGGGGTGGATAGGATCCACCACAGCATGGATTGTCTTATGGAGTTGCCTGCTGCCGGGCTTCTATTTAGCTCCGCAGGCATCTCCAAAGCAAGTGCCGTGCGATAAGACGAGAAAAGTCTTTACGGACTCATGGGGGATCATAAGCGATGGACCTATGGGCTCGAATTATACTCAAGATTCTCACTGCGAGTGGCTCATTAAAGGTATGGATAAAAATACTTGTCGATTTTTTACAGTAAAGTACAACCAACATGCAACTCATATTCCTTATCTCTGTTGCAGCTAACCATAGCCGCCAATTTATTACATTAAGTTTTCGAACGATGGGCACAGAGTGCAGTTACGACTACGTGTTTGTTTATGATGGAGATTCCTTTCGCTCACCGCTTCTGGGTAGCTTTAGTGGCAAGACAGAGCCGCAGCAAGTGACATCATCATCTGGTTATGTAAGTATGTGTATTCCACGATAATAATAGATAATGGATTACAGATTTTACAGATTTTACAGTATGTAGGTAATAGAGTAACATATTATCTACATTAATGATCAATATTACAAATTAAACGCGAGATATAATTTTAAAATATTATATTTAATAAATTATATTATATTTAATAAAAGATTGTGTAAACTGTTGTAAATATAAAAATATATTAAAACACTATATAATTGAAATATAAGTCATTATATGTATAATATGAAATATAACATAGGTATATTATAAAATTAACCATAATGAACAGAAATAAAACGTGATATAAAATATTGTTGTATAGCACGAAATACTACTAACATTACTATTTTTTTTTACAGATGTTGATATTATTATATAGTGACACAAATTACGTCCTAGACGGTTTCCATGCAGAATTTTCAGTCACGGATTGCCCGAACAATTGTACTCATCATGGAAAATGCATTAACAACACATGTGTCTGCGAAAACGATTGGGGAGGTAAAGATTGTTCCCGAGCTCTCTGTCCAAATAATTGCAATGGTGACGCTGGTGTTTGTGGGATAAAAAGATGCAAATGCGACAGTGGATATTCTGGACAATCTTGTTCGTTAAATACAACGAGTCCAGAAGGAAATCGGTATATAACCTGTTACATTATGCGTTATCTTTATACTTACATTATTATTATAAAGATAAAACAAAATTATTTTTTTGTTTTGTGTTAAATTTTGAATATTAATATGTAATAAAAGATGGAGCATAGAAATAAAAATCTCTATCTAATGATCTGATCACTATAACGAAGAAAGAAATGTTCACGAAACGTTGGAATCAAATAACAAATTGTCGCGGCTTCAATCCAAAAGCCAAATTTAGTATTCATGTACATTGAAAGCTTCAAATATCAAATAATCTAATTATTTATGTAGATGGCATTGGCTTTCGCATTCGGAAGGTGGATTAAGACCACGCGCAGCTCATACAGCGATTTACGTTCAGGAAACAGACTCTCTTTATGTTTTCGGCGGCTACGATCTCAATTATATACTCAGTGACTTAGAGGTATACAGGTTTAGCACAAGTCAATGGGAAGATGAATATGGAAATATATTAGGCAAGTATATAAATTAACACAAAAATTGCACAAATCTCACGTAAGAATCTTAGGACAATCTATTTTCCTTATAATTTTATAATTTATTATCTTTGTATATAATTATATTTTAATTACATCTTTTATCATCTTTTATATACAATAAATAATTGATTATTGTATTAAATTACAATATAAAATATGAATATAAAATTCTTTATTTTTTAAATGTTATAACATAAAAAAAAAAGAAAATAAATTTCAATATTGTTTTACATTCCCAGAAGGTGCTGCATCTGCCGAATATCTAGATCCCACGTTGATCGCTACCGAATTACAACGCAATCCTGGTGCCAAAGAGATATACGGCCTACCAACGTCATCTTTATTGTGGAAAGTGCTTTATAGCATTAAAGATAATAATACATTCGTCCGGCTCGATCGGACTCCTAAGTCAGGCAGTCAGCACAGCTCGCGAGAATTCAGAAACATGCCTAAAGACAAAGAAAACGAGAAAAACAGAAGTACCATTAGGATCGATAGGAACGATGATCCCAGGAGAAAGCATCCACGAAATATAAGACCGCGATATTCGCAAATGTTGACAAGGTAGTAAGTGATAGATCACGTTCATTAATTTAATCTTGAAAACAATTTTGGAAACCTGAAACAATGTGTTAACAATTGTTAACTTTATATTTTATTCATGTAAAGATATAAAAATATTGGTAAGCTCTATATATATATATATACAAAATACTTATTTCTTTTACTCAGAAATTTTATCATACGTAAAATCTCATCGCATCTAATTAAAGTGATATTTGGGATAACCTTAGTCCTTTATAAAGCTTATAAAGTTTCATATATCCATGATTCTTCACGAAAAGAATATTTAATGTCCCGCAATTAGGATTAAACTAATGTTTTACATGTTTGTTTATTGAAGATATCGCAGAAACTTGGAAAACTTATACAGAGAACATGATGCAACGGATATGCAGAATGATGACGTGAAATGGGAAGAGCAAATCGTGGCGGGATCCGCGGAAGATAATATTTTTATGTCAGAGTTTACGGACTCGAAATTAACCACGAGTGATCCGCTCAAAGAGGAAGTTACAGAGCCAACCATTGACGAATTACCCAAACCGAGTCCTCGATATGGTCACGCTGCGTGTAAATATCAAGGTGTGTCGACATATAGCTTAACTATGCCCATAAAAACACAGCCAAAATACAAAAATAAAAGAATATGCTGTTAATTTTAGATGCAAAAATTAACACGTTCAAATTTATTATGTTTTGTAGTGCTAATTAATATAAAGTAGGACGAATAGATAAGACCTTGTTTCGAAAAACATTTTTATTTTACTTTTATCTGTTTAAATCAACTATGAAACTGGATTGACATAATAATGAATCTAGAAATAAAAATGTTTTTTGAAAATAGTTTTAATTAGAGAGAAAGAAAGGGAAATCTTTCAGTTGCATTTATCATAAAGATAGACTAAAAAAATAGTAAATATAAGAAAGAAAATTACTGTGATTTGCTACCATAGCATTATAAACAAACTCTATTGTATTTATAAACGGATTTATAAACGTAAAATCGTAAACTTTAAGCCATACAGTTACGATTGGCAAAACGAATAAAATTGACTTTGAATTTTTAGATGGTTTTGTAGTTTACGGAGGAAAAGTGCAAGATGGTTCTTTATCGAACGAGTTGTGGCATTACAATGTGAAAAAACGCATGTGGACTTTAAGAGCTAAAAACTCTCCCTTCTATCCCCCCAGACTCACAAGGCACACTCTAACTTTGGCAGGCGATTACATTTATCTGTTCGGTGGTAGTACCGTTGATGGAGAGTTCTCGTCTAGCCTCTATAAAATCAAATTGCGTTTGAGTAAGTTCAAATTTATTTATTATATTTTTAGTTTATTAAAGTTTATTAAAGTGAAAAAAAAGAAAATCTAAAATGTATATTTATACCTTCTACATAATTGAAATATGTAGTTAGTATTGAAAAATATAATTGAAACCTATAATTATAGCGGATCTTACGGCGATTAACGAGAGGTGGATAGAAGTGCGACCTCGAGGCGGTAAGGAACTTGACGTACGCGTAGTAGCGCATTCGACTGTATATCATCGTGCTACTAATTCCCTCCTGGTATACGGCGGTGTAGTCGCCAGTATTGCCCGTTTTAGTAAACTGTCGGACCGAATGTTTGTCTTTCAATTAGACAGAAAAGTCTGGTCCGAAATCCATTATCCAAGAGCACACTTACGAGATACTTACGTGCCGAGAGAACGTGCATTTCACACGTGTAATATCATAGGTAACTACCTGTTATTATTAAGTGGAATAATTTTTAGAGATTATGTATATAAAAGTAGATATTTAAAATGTTCTTCTTTAAATTATAAAGATTGTATCATTTAAAAATACACACTATAAATATTAAATCGTATATAAATTGTTTTTTATGTATAAATTTGAGGATAGAATTATATAGTGTCTTATTTTAAAATACATAATATTTTATTTATTACGGCAGGAAATTATCTGGTGGTATTCGGGGGATATTCTCATAGACATAACAAGGAGGAGATCTGTTACGATAACCAGATGTATCTTTATCATCTTGGTTGTCATGCTTGGGTGAGCCATGATGTGTTGGGTTTAAACGATAAGGGTAAGGCAAATTTAATTTGTTTTATGTAAAATTTTTATAAATTTAAGTATACTAAAAATTTTATTACTGTTTTATTTCTAGATTCTCGTTATCCTAAGCAACAAGGTGTATTCGCTCATGCGGCAGATGTATATAACGGAAATACCTTACTGCTCGTTGGTGGATATCATGGTAACGTAAATGCAGATCTTCTGGCATACACTTTGCCGCCTATGTTAGCACCGGGAGACGAGGATAACATCGAGCCAGAGCAAATTTGTTCGAAGCACAAAAGTCTGACGGAATGCGCGGCAAACCCCGAATGTGGCTGGTGTTCTGCGGATGAAGTATATTTTTACTTATCAATCTCACCCTCTATAAATAATTATAAAACAACTCTTGTTTTTATGTTTTTACTTTTCTTGTTAATGTATGAAATTTCTATTGCAGATATGTTACGGTCGAACGATAGGCAGCAATTGCACGACGAATTTACAAACAACGCGCTGTCCAGGAGTCTGTCCTGCCCTGGGTGATTGTCACTCTTGCCTAATACACGGTCAGCCCGGTGGCGGTTGGGGCACGAATTTCCGTGGCAAGAAATCTGTTTCGAATAAACTAAATTTGGGCACGTGCACGTGGTGTGTTCAAAATGCCCGTTGTCACCACAAAGATGACAATTACGGGGTATGTGGTCTGCGGGACGACACGCCCTCGCAGATACCAGGCTGGTGGGGCTCGAAAGGCACAGAAATTACTAAGGTCGAAGAGTGTCGAGAAATGGACAAGAGACCGGGTTTGACTTTCCTCAAGTACAAACCACCAGTGAACTTCAGTCAGCCCGACTCAGTCGCCATAGTAAACGCGACCACGGTTGACTTCAATGTACCATCCATGCAAGGCGCGAAAACGGAATCGGCACTGAGCGGCGAGATGATCGCCAGGCTAACCGGCTTCCTTAGACCACCAAACCTTTGGGAGAGCGCGGCAGAACATCTGAAGATCTGCGTCAGTTACAACAGTGCGACACTTCACGTGTCGCGAGACGACGATCCTGATAAGCTGGTGAACTATCTTTATCGTTTAGAATTCTTAGCAAACTACCATTCTAATTATATTGGAAAGTCATAAGAGAGATAAAAGTTTATTAGAGAAGAAGTAAATAGTATTAGAGAAGAATTAAAAGACAGTATATTTAAAAAATTTATTTAATAATTTAAAAAAATAGTTTTAATAATTTTTCTATTGAAAAAAATTTCAGAATTTGGGAATTGAAATATTCTTGTCACATAAATACCTTCAATTTTTTTTAAGTTTTATTGTAATTAATTGTCCTATAATAATATTTAATTTTTACTCAGGAACTGGTCGCTAATCTAACCGCGGAGACATCGCAGTGTATACCGACGAAATGGCCAGATAGTGAATATCCGATGGAATTGCAGGCAGGTCGTTATCTGTTGGACTTTGAATCAAAAAGAATGGTGACCGAGAGTTACGCTTATGCGAGTAAAATGGAAATTACGCATAACAAAAACACGGAGAATCCGAAAGTCTTCACATTCGAGTACTTAGAACCGTATCAGAACGGTTCTTGCCATCAATATGGCAACTGCCTGCACTGCTTGACTGATTCCTCATGCGGTTGGTGCGATATTACCAATCAATGTCTATCACGCTCCACCAACGAGACGGAAAGCTGCACGATAGACGTGGAGTGGGATGAGGAGCTCGGCGAAGCGATACGCGAGTGGCACTATTTGACAATTACGCCATCGGCATGCGCTAACTGTTCCAACTACATCTCCTGCGAGTCATGCGTAGGCACCAACCTGTGCGAATGGTGGACGGAGGAGGCAAGATGCGCACGAATCGGTCGGCTACCTAACGCCGTGGTGAGTTTGGATCAGTGTCCGATCCCATGCCGACAACGCTCCAATTGCACGCAGTGCTTGGATGAGCGTGGTAGATGCGTGTGGTGCGAAGCCACGCGAGAGTGTTTCTCGTTCTCCGTGTATACGTCGGAGTACCAGTTTGGCTTATGTCGGGAATGGATGGACCAAGCAGGCCTGATGGGTGTCACGTCGCGCAGCGACTCGTCGCTCACCGGCAACGATCAGTGTAAAAGCTGTAGTCGACACTCCAATTGCTCCAGTTGTCTTCATTCGCTCAGCTGCGGCTGGTGTTACAGCCTCGAGAATCCCATTACGGGTGTGTGCGTGCAGGGTGATTTCAATCAGGCACATGTCAACTGCAGCACGATCATCAACGAGTATCGGAACAGCAGTCTAAGGGCCGACGAGTCTGGCTGGGCGTACGCACAATGTCCGGATGTAGATGAGTGCGATCTCGGCTTACACGACTGCCATCCCGATGCACTTTGCACCAATACCCACGGTAGCTTCAGTTGTCAATGCAAACGCGGTTTTAACGGCGACGGTAAGGAGAATTGCACCAAGACCTGTTACGAGAGGTGCGTCAATGGATATTGCAGCGAGGCGCCAGATTACAGATGTGAGTGCAATCTAGGCTGGACCGGGCCTGATTGTCGGACCAATTGCGGCTGTTACAACCATTCTACGTGCCTGCAGGTAGATACAAAATTGTATACCGAAAACTTGTTCCTTGATTCTTAATTCTATTCTTAAGTCTCGAAAACTTAATCGGTTTTTTAAATTAATATTGCTATCAATTCGTTATATTGCTATCACTATCTTAATTTGATCTTCCAGGGACCAGGTATCTGCGACGAATGTCAAGACTGGACTACTGGACGCTATTGTGAAGAATGTAAGGCAGGAAGTTACGGGAATGCGACCACGCCATTGGGCTGTCGCGAATGCAACTGTAACGGGCACGGCGACGTGGAACTTGATATTTGCGATCGACAGACCGGCATGTGTTTCTGCCGTGATAATACCGAGGGCGATAAGTGCCAGCGCTGCAAACGAGATTACTATGGGGACCCACGTAATGGCGGGATGTGCTACTATGGCTGCATGTCTCGGGGTATGCTGGGTAGCGAGGGGAATGGTAAGGAAGGACTTGGTAGCCGACACTCACAATCTTCGCTTTGGGACAATTACATGGGCGACTCACCAACGAGAGAATGTCTCTGGATTGTCAGTCCTGAGACTGATCTTTCTTTGGATGCGACCACTCCAACGATTCAAAGCGTGATACAATTTACTATCCATGATGACATCAATGTAAGTTGTCAGGAGAACAGCGTATATGTGTATGACGGTCTGCCTGAGTTCGTCTCGTCTACTGGTGGCCATCAAAGTCAACTACTAGGCGTATATTGCACGGAGAGCACCAACTATCCAGTGACAGTAGAGGCTAAATCTGGGTTTCTAACAGTGCACTATAAGCAGCTAGACGAAGTGGAGGGTTTTAATGCAAGCTATATAATAATGACGTGCAACAATTGTCCGGGGAACCGCGAGTGTCGCAACGGCAACTGTCTCTGCAAATCTGGTTACGTCGGCATCAACTGCGACGTGGAGATCTGCCCGGATAACTGCACTGCTTCCGAGAAACGCGGCGTCTGTGACAAAGGCTATGGCCGTTGCGTTTGCATGCCAGGCTACGGCGGTCGCGACTGCTCTATCCAATTAAAACACTACCAGTTGATATTTACGGAACTCTTTAATTCAGAATATTTGGCCGATCATCTGGATCACTTGAGGAAGACGCTGCCGCGCTTCGGACACAGCCTGGTGGCCGATCGACGCGGCAGCCTGTGGATGTTCGGCGGTTATTCGCTCAGCCACGGACCTCTGAACGACATTAGACTCTTCGACACAAAGAACAACACATGGATGCCAGTGACAGTGGAATCTACGTCGGAGGCGTCTATGCCACAGGGCCGCTATTTTCACGCCGCCGAAATTGTACACAGTAGGCAACAGATCTATGTTTACGGTGGCCTGTCAATGAAGGACGAGGACGTGCAAGGACTGTCGAACAATACTCTCAACGATTTTTGGAAATTCAGTTTGCAGAACCAGCGATGGAGCCAAATCATACAGGACGAATCAAAGAGGGAGCAATTGCCTCTAGCCGGTCACACATTGACCTTGCGCAGGAATGGCGAGTTGGAAAGTCTGATTCTGATCGGTGGCTTTAGTCCCAAGTACGGATATCTAGACACGGTCTGGGAGTTCAATTTAGAAACTGAGACCTGGGACACAGTGAACACTACAGGAAACGGACCCCTAGGTATTTACGGTCATTCCACAGTATATCACAGTAAGTCCGATAGTTTCTATGTCTTCGGTGGCTATACATATGCTGTAAATAGAACGTTTATTTCGAACAAATTATACGCCTTAAATTATAAGACACGAACGTGGTCTGTACTGCCACCATTTGAAGACGACATCACCGATAGCAGTTTGCCTCAAGCTAGATTTCTTCATTCCGCCGTTACAACGGACGAATATATGGTGATATTTGGCGGTCGGCAAAATCCTCACAACACCTCGGATTCGCTAATAGCATACAAATACTCATGCAATATGTGGATACGCTTGATAACGAAAGACATGGAGACGATCGGCAATCCGCCACCGCCGGCATACGCCCACGCAATGACTCATGCCGATCCGGAGTCAAATGCCGTTTACGTTGTTGGCGGCTTTGATGGTGGTATTAAGAGTCACGTCACTTTAATCAGCATACCGGAGGACCTGTGCAATCTGTGGAAGGATAAGAACACGTGCAGGAAATACTTTGGTTGCTCGGTTTGCATGTTGACCACTCTTAGTGGTACCACCTCCCTCTGTTTCTCGAATGAGATGAACAACCAGGACAAGAACTGTGTCGTCAATAGCGCGAATCAAACGCGGGAGAATAATAACGGGATACCCTGCAGTTTGGACTGGATAGCAAGTAGGAAGTGCCAAAACTTCAGGACCTGCACGGAATGTCTGGCCAAGTGGCCCTATTACAATGACGACCTGCCGGTTTGCAAGTGGTGCAAGGACTGTCGCAAGTGCATCCCGTCAGATAGGAACTGCGACGAGGAACCGAACAAATGCAAGGGGTCGGTGACTAACGTGAATCAATGTGAGGAACGGGAGTGTCCGGCGAGCGACTGCGAGAAGTGCAGCGGTCTAAATGACTGCGTGTGGACGAGGCAGGTTCTGAAAACTAACGATTGGATATTGCAGCTCACGAGTGCGCCCGTCTACGACGGGAGTTGCGTGTGGGAGGATAGCGTCAAGAAGCGGACCAACATCGTGCTGAGCAACACGCAGTGTGAGAAGAGATGCTCCGAGCACAAGGACTGCAGAAGTTGCCTGAAAGGTACTGGAGCCGAAGGTGGATGGAGCGAATGTAGGTGGTCCACGCAATTGAACGAGTGCATCTCCCCATCGTACCAGCCACTTTATTGCGCCGGTGGTGTTTGCGGTTTGGTGTTGCGTAGCGCGGATATGGATCACTGTCCAGAGCCATGCTCGGTTTTCAAGCAGTGCAGCACCTGCCTGAAGCACTCGCACTGCGGCTGGTGTTCCTTGGATTCTGCTAACATAACCGGTCAGGGAATATGTACGGAAGGGTCGCTCGAAGCACCGACGGATCATCCAGCGGGTGGTACCTGCGAAGTGCTTTATCGTCAACACTTCCCAGAGGTGCCGGTCACTACGACGGTGCATCCGTATCACGTGGACTCTTTAGAGACGCAGGACAACGTTACGATGTCGTTGCTCAACGTTGTGCTGACATCAAAACCGGAGTTCTCGTGGCACTACGTCCGCTGCCCACCGGAGAACGAGTGCGAGAACGGGCATCACACTTGTTCGCCGAAGAGTGAGAAGTGCTTCGACCTGGAAGAGGGCTTCGAGTGCAAATGCGGAGACGGATACAAGACCGAGGCCACCTGGGGAAACGACTTCGGTAAGAAAATCTGCGTGCCCATGTGCACGCAGGGTTGCGTGAGAGGCACGTGCGTGAAGCCCGATCTGTGCCGTTGTGACTTCGGTTACGTCGGCTCCAACTGCTCCATCCAGTGTCAATGCAACGGCCACAGCGATTGTGCCGGCCCGGACAAGCTCGACAACTGTACCAAGTGTCACAACAACACGATGGGGAAGCAATGCGAGAAATGTCTGCCTCTGTACGTCGGCAATCCCGCGGACAACGGCCAGTGCGTGCCGTGTCTCGAATACTGCAACGGGCACACTCGGATTTGCATCAACGACAGCATGACCGTGCCTGATCCGAACTCGGTGGACAAGATGTCGATAGAGAAACTGAGTAGGCAACTTGGGGAAGGTCCAGTGGCGAAAGCGAAGTGTATCAATTGCGGGAACAATACGAAAGGTGACAAATGCGGCGAATGCATGACTGGCTATTTCCGGGGGACGGAAGACCTTCGAGATGTATGCCGGCCTTGTGAGTGTCACGGTCATGGCTTCACGTGCGACCCTGTGACCGGCGAGAAGTGCAATTGCGGCAACAACACTGAGAGTGAGCCATCCTGCACCAGCGGTCCTATAAAGGGTACAAACATGGTCGGCACGCCGTGCTGGAAGGTGCAATGCAGCAAATGCAAGGAGAATTACGCCGGCACCCCAACGATGGGCCATCAGTGTTATAAGACCGTCACGGTCGACAATAAAATGTGCTTTGACTCGAAATTAATAGGTAAGCGTAAGATCGTGCAATTGATGAAAGACTATCATCTTCATATAACGATAACTAATACATCAAGCGCAAAATTTACTTTATCTGTTTTTATTATTGTTTTTATTATATAATTATATATTTTTAAAAAATCTAAGAGTTCACTCGTAATGACATTTCTATTTTCAAGTCACTTCTTTTTCTTTTTTTGATTGATGTGAAACAATATTAACCCTTGGCTGGTAGACTATTTTTTGGCACCTTTATATGGTAGACATGGGTCTTTCACGTCCGACGCTTTAAAAAGTACTTGAAAGTGCTAAAAAAAATCTGAAAAAATTCATGGTGCTTCTTTAACTATCCTAGTATAAGGATCAATCGCTATATTGATGATTTATTAATTTGTTTAAACAATATATTTGTTTAAACAAATAAAAATGTGGAAAATGTACTGTTTTATTTAAAAAATCATAACTTTTGATCAAATTAATATTTTTAAAAATTTCAAAAAGGAAATTAAAGCTTAAGAATAGTACTTTCAAGAAAAAAATATTGCAAATATGTACCAATTAAATAAATGCTTAAGTTTTCAACATGAAAATCGCGTTTTTTCGAAGTACGTAAAAAGGTATTATTTACAATAAAATAGACATAATTTCATTTTTTACTCAATTTTATTCACACAAATTATCATAGACATTGTCTATTTTTACCAAAAACAAGAAAAAATACAAAAATAAGAAAATACAAAAATTATAAGGCCAAATTATAAACAATCACGGCATGTAGAGTACCTGTGCTCTTCGCATACAGGCTTATGGCACTTAACGCAACACATATTAGTTTTTTGTTTTTCTTGACGTCACAAAAGGTGCAACGCTTTCTTTTTTTCCAATTTCTGGGGCCCAATGTACTTTACTCACCTTGTACTTTTGGCATCTTTAACTGGTAGACATGGGTCGTTCGTGCCTTTTCCAAATTTTGACTGGCTCATACAGAAGCTGTTCGCACAATAAACCATCGGCATTTGGGGAGCTAGTAGTATACTAGTATACAATTTTTTTCAGCATAGTTTTGCCCCGCCCCTTACCCCCCCTCCCGAGCTAGCAAAGGAAAAAAGTTTCGACAAGGCACGAACGACCCATGTCTACCAGCCGAGGGTTAACATTAGTGTACTAATCAATATTATTTTGATCAAAAATACCAATACTACGAATTCATATCACGATGTATGTTTATACTCACTCATTCGACACTTCAAGTCAAGTAATTGTTTTTCTTATTGCAACATTCTATTTTATATGGAGTATCTTATGGTTCGTATCCTCTTCTTTCTACTATAAACTATTCAATATCCTGTCATTTTCACGTTTGAGATGAAATCTTACACCATTTCTCTTCCTATGTCAGATGAATGCAAGATGAAGCCGAAGCCCCTAAACCCTGGCCAAACCGTCTTTTATATGGTGCAACCGCGATTCATGAACGTGGACATCAGAGTGATGGTGGATGTCACTCAAGGTGCCTTGGATCTGTTTTTGAGCCCTCGAGATGATTCCTTCGTCGTCACTTTGAACTCATCGACTGGATATCAAGATGTACGATGTTATTATTTAATCTTTTCATCTACAAACTTTTTTATCTTTACAAACAAAAATATCTATTTTATTTTAACACATTTTCTCCATTTTTCGAACATATATTGTTTTTTGTTGTATCCTAAAACTCAGATAAGCTATCTCTTAAATCTTTCAATTCTTAAATGCTCCAAAAATCACATTTAGATCACTTTGCCATTATGCTAATATCAAAAACGCTCATTAATCTGTTTCTCATTATATGTAATAAATATACAATTCTTTTCAATTTTTGTACATTTATAAATTTTATAATGCTTATATTTATTTATTAGAAAGGTGTCTGAAATATTCATTACATTCGTAGGTCAACCTAGATAGCAAATTCAGGGAGCGACCTGATCAGCCCACTGATTCCAGATTCAAGATTTTTGAGTTTTATTCTAACTTTGGCACTAACGGCACCACCACGGATATGTCCCGGAATACCAGACAGCAATATTTCGTGATGGAGCGGTCGCTCGAAGATGACTTAGCCAGCTTCCTGACGATCGAGAGACGAAACACTCTTCTGATGATTCGTAATTTGACGAATCGGCTGGTACTGACGTTGCCGCAAGATAAGCATGAGCTGGGCCAGACAAAGTTTCATATCGCTCTAAGATCGATCGACCCAGCGAATCCAGAGCTGAACGGTCGCGCCGCTTACGGGATGATTTTTTTCCGCCAGGATCAATTGCACATTGATCTATTCGTCTTCTTCTCGTGCTTCTTCTCCTGCTTCTTCCTATTTCTGGCGGCATGCGTAGTCGCGTGGAAGGCGAAGCAGACGGCGGATTTACGCCGTGCTCGACGTCGTCACGTCGTGGAGATGCTACACATGGCGAAGCGACCGTTTGCCTCTGCGACAATACTCTACGACCGAGATGGCGGCGAGTGTAGCCCAAGCTCGCCGCAACGTAAGGGCAGGCGAGGCAAGCACGTGAGCTTTCACAGTGATGTGAGGCCGGTGGCTGTCGAGCCCACCGACGACGGAGTTGCGGCGGTGGCGACGGTGTTCATCAGACTACCCGGCGGCCGTCAAGCACCCGTCAAACTGGCCCTCGGCAGTTCGCTTATACTCTTGACTAGAGTCTACCCGGTCAACAGCAGAGTGTTTTTAAGACGTAGAAATAGTCATGCGACGAACTGAACCCACGTTACAGTGGAATCTCGATCTCGACTTTCGAGTTCCACATATCAGGCACCGATATTCCCATTGAACTCTTTTCGAACATCGACAAGAGTTACCGATGTTTGAGTAATCTGCAACGGATTACAGATGTAATAGAATTTAGGTATAATGGACCTGGAATTAATATATAGACTTAATGGGCAGCCTCTCTTTTTTAAACAGTTTTAATGCGAAGATGATGGACGAGATGAACTCAGGCTATAATGTGAATTTTAACAAAATACGTATTTTATTATCAAAAAATCTTGCGTACCACTTTTAATTTTATTTTTTCTGTTAGAAAACTTATTTTTTTTATTGATCTCACACATATTGATTGGCAAGAACAGTAATGTTGAATCTATAGATCACAAGCATATAAAATAAATATTAATTAACTATTTCGCCGAATTTTATGAATACAAATATTGGATTCATGGATCCGAAGATTGTCGGAGAAAATTTTCTGAATTCTGAATAAAATTCAGTATATCTAAACATGTAAAAATTTGTGCCATTAAAATTCTAGAATACAATTCTAGAATACAATTAGATTTAGATAAGATAACATTCAAATCACATTCTGTAATTCATTCAGAAAAGCGTATATTAAAAAAATTCGAGTTCTTCTAAAGAACAAGCAATGATAAACGGATCCAAGGATCTTGTAGACCTGTAAATCGAGCAATTGTTGTTTTTTTTTACTAGAGATTTAATATTACAAGTAGTTATAAGAGAGGGTCGATTGTAAGATTTATATTTACTCTAAATATAATATATATTGTCGTATACCATTCCATGACGAGACTGTACGTTTGTATATACAACAATCTGTAATTATGTATTAATTCGTACTTTATACATTTTTGTAGAAACATTTTACGGAGGTGTCGTTTCGCGTCATGGAACATTCGTGACCATTTTCGGAAGTAGGTGAAATCGATGAAATCGACTTCACACGATTCGTATCAGTTGAACGAACAGTATTAGAATTGTTGATTAGAGATGGAGCTCAACGATGCGTGCGTTAACAAGGTTCCTATGCCAAATTGATTAGGATGGATACATGTTGAGCATCCTAATATAATAATATATTATTTATCATAAGCGGATGAAAGAAGAAGGGGGACAGTTTTATTTGAAAAAGAAATGTACATATATACAGAAGTTGCGAATGCGTTTTATACTGGCGTCGTTTGTGTACTGGTTGAAAGACACTTATGCTCGATAGGCGATTTTTTTATCAGAGATAACAACTACATATTAATCAAACGTAAATAGATGTGAATGTCGTGATTGTGAATGACGATATTGGCATTGCCGTGTTTAATTACTGTCAGAAGCACAAAAATGGGATAATATAGGGATGGCATTTTGTTTAAAGTTCAAAAGCTGCGAAAGTAAAAAAATAAAAGCACACGGGCGCCGAATCAGACAATTTCTATGAATACAAAAAGATGTAGAAGTAAAAATACTTAAATTTTGGTTTTACGAATTGTGTGTGCGTGCGCGCATGCGTGCGTGTGTGTGCGGTGCGTGCGTACGTGCGTGCGTGCGTGTGTGTGTGTGTGTGTTTTGTACATACATATGTGTGTAAAAGATATCTAGAATTTAGGAAATTAAAGATTTGTAGATCAATATAAATGATTATAGAAATAAATAGAATAACATCAAGAATCTGTGGAAAATTTACGATCTGAAAAAATCTGAGTATTTCGTTACATGGGTTACATATCACAAGTTTAAATCTATCTTATATATAACATCATATAACATTATATAACATCATATTATTGTATTATCATAGTATTTTAATTGTATACGCAGTATTTCATGCTTGAGAGATTCCTAATTTCATAAAAACAATAAGTCTCTTCGTTATCCCATTTATGTGTTTTGTTCGTTTCTGAACTAAGGTAATGTAATGATATTGAGTAGCGAAATGAAAATCTAAAGGCCTCTTTTATGTGCATGCGTTTTCTTGTTGTATATCGCATAAACGAGGTAAGCAAGGGCTTCGGGATACTATGTATGCCATCAAATGGCTGAAAAAATGCACGAGTGCTCTTCGACCAGGAAATAACATTCGTTGATTAATTATTAAGCGGACACATCGACGATACGACGCGCCCAATTCGTTGAATCTCTGTCTTTTCTTGTCACAAAAGTTTCGTAATTACGCGAAACGCAAACTCTTTGTTATGTCACAATATACTTCAGCTACCTGTTTGTTCGCAGTTCCTCTCTCTTTCTCTCTGTTTTCCGCGATATCTAGATCTATAGATTTGAAAGTCCACAGAACGATCTTTGCGACAAAATGAAAGGAACGATCTTTAAAACTAAGGAATCATGAAATTTAAAAATAGAAATCTGAAACTAATATTTGTGATTAAAATTTGTGAAATCATGTTTTGAATTGAAAATTATGAAGCGAAAACCTAAGAAAACAGGTATTTAAGAATGTATTTATTAAGTATGTATATGAATTTATGAAGTCGATAAAACTAAAAATTTATGGATTCTGAGATTTGTATAGAATCAGTTTTACACAGTGAAAGTCTGCAAAGAGTTGAGTAAAATCTTGTTCACAATATCAGATATTCATGGAATCGATAAATTTTAAAAATCCATCAATGTCTCTGTCGAAGACCACCTGTGGATATTCAAGATCTAAGAGCCAGTGTAATCCTTCGGTTTTCGAATATCGCCTGTAGATCCTTCGAAGTTGATGAACATGAACGTTGATATTTAAAGTTCCTCCAAAAAGCTTATGTAAATTTCGAGAACTTTGCAACCTGTGTATATCCTAAGGATCTACATGAGAAACAGATTGCTGAAAGAAGAAGGATTGAAATTAATTCGACATCCGCGTAAAGTCACAAAGGATCACAAGGGATCACAAAGAATTAATGAATTCTCGTTTATTCATTTGCACACACGAACAATCGCGCTGTCCTAAATACTCACTCCGCGTGGTGCCGTGTAAAGCATGTAAACTCGACTAAGTACACAGAATCGACAGTATATACATTTACATAGGTTTACATGCATAGAGATATATTATATTATATATATTATATTATATATATACACATATTAAAAGAAATAAGAGTATAAATATGAGACCGGTGAATGTATAATTTTTTGGTTGTACAGATCTGAGTGTTATTTCCGGAATAATTCTATTTTATATAATTATTATTACATCGCGTCGTCGATGATACAGAGTGATAATCTTCCAATGCCGGCATTGTATCGAAGAAAAAAATCGAAATACAAGCGTGAGGACATGCTGCTTCGTTCAACGAAGAAACAGGTTGTGAAGAGAAAGAAAGAAGAAACGGTAAATAAAGTATTGAGTCAGCGTCTGTCGGACTTTCGGTAAAGTGCAATTTATCTTCTAGTTCATGTCACGAGGAGAAACGTAAGGTTGTGCAAATGATTAATAAATTGTATTGCGGAAGCTTTAATAAACATACGTAAAACCGAAGCTTATTTGGAGCTTATGATCCCTTAATAGATATGCAATATCTGTTCGTTTTCTTATCTTTTTCGATCTATTTGTAATGTACACATTTTTCTACTTTTTTCATATAGAATAATCTCTCGAATATATGATTAAATTGTAAATCAGGTAATTATTGTTGAATGATTGTTTAAAAATGACGTCTAATTAATCTATAATCTAATTTAGTGAACCTGTGAAAATACCGCAACAAAATATAAAAATTATAAATAACTATAAATCGAAGTAAAGAGAAATCTTAATGTTCAAGACATTAATAATATCTATATTGATAATCCACTTGCATGCAACTGTTCAATTACGAGTTTGATTCATTTGATATAAAGTGATACGCAATTATCGACCTTCAGAAAATTATACTATATTTATCACTAAACGTGGGACGTAGAGAATCTAAGGGTAATAACGAATGGATGACGCTGGAGATAAAGAAAAAAAAATCAGACTACGATTATAATTAAATCATCTTTATTCTCTCGTACGTTGATTCAGTAAAATCTCTCAAACTCAATCTGTGTTTCTCATATACATATATAGAATTCTCTTTCATATACTACATCTATTCTCAGGACATTCGTAGAACAATGCCGCGCTCGGCAATAGTTATTTACATATTTAAACTGCCACGCACATTCACCCGTGACATCCTCGCATACACGTGTGTACATCGAGCGATCTAGGAGACGAATTTGTTTAGTGTTTGTTCCCAGAGCTCTCCCCTGAAAAAGGACTCCTTTACAGTTTTCAACAACAAGAGACTCGTAAACAGTGTTACCCCCGGTCTAGAAAAGATATTCCAAATAGATATACATTTTGATTTTTAGAAAAACAAATATATATATATATACAAATAAGCAACTCGATCGTCGTAAGAAAAGATCTCGAATCACTCTGTCAGTCGAAACCAATTAATTACACCAATATTTATAATTTATAATTTTACTATCTCTAACAATGATACATTTCCTTTTTACTTCATCATAATGACATCATAAATTACAAAGAATTCAATGTAATAAAACCGACGAGTTTTCCCCCGGATATTTTTGGGCTTTGTAAACAACAAGGGAACGAAGCTCAGCGGTGTGTCTTCAAAGGTATCTCTATGAATTTTCAAAATTAATTCTCCAAATTTTCTTGCTTTGCTGCGGCAAATTAAATGATTAGCTCCGTCCAAAAAGATTAAATTTGTCGCAGAGTTGATGAGAGATTCATTACAAACGCGAGAGTAGATAAAACTTAAATCTCGACCCTTTCCTTCCCGGTATAATCGTATTAAAATACACTCGAATAGAGAAATCGTTACAAAAATCTTGCGCAAGCTTCATAAATTTTTTTTCCTATTTAAACGTATTTTGGGAACAATAGAGCAGAAGGGATCATCCTTCGACTTTGTACGATTAACACTTTGTACAATTTCGGTCTGAGTTACAACATACCGTGATCATTCTGGACCACGGAACATGGTATAGTTTGGGATTAACATTCGCATTTCACTGGGAAATAAGTGCGCGTGCAACTGCAATTTCATAAAATTATTATTATATATATATATATATGTATATATATAGTTATATAAAATTATATTATATATTATATTATATATATTATATATAAATTATATTATGTATATATATAATTTTATATAATTATATATACATATATATATTTATAAGGAATTGTACATGTCGCAAAATGAAACACGCTCTAATTGCACGCGCAACATCTGACCTCATAAAATTCTCAGTTTATCAAAAACTGTTTTGCCGGATTTAACTTGCCACGTATCGTTTGGCGACACAAAATGTTACTTTCAGTTTACCGGGATATTCAATGAAGATCGGCGCGAAATGTCTATGGACAAATGCGACTGACTGTTTTGTTTGTCTCCCACTTATCGCCATCATCCGCTTGGTCAAATACGTAGAAGAATACCAAAAATTTAGCGATTACTTGTTACTTATTGTCAATAGAATAGAAACTTTGCGTTTGTAGTTTACTGTTTGATAAATTGCAAGATGCAAGAGTAAAAAATAGCTATAATTGCACGTGCAATTATTACTCAGCGCGAGACAGGTACAAGAATGCTTGTAGTTTGTCATCATCGCAAAGATGACGATCTTATTCTACATAACATTAGCCACTAGCAACGTGGCAAATATATATATATGTATCTAGATCATATACATACGCATACATAAATATGATATACATATATATATTTATACATACATACATATGTATATATATTTACATTTGTAACGATTTGTAAGAGAGTAAATAACCACAAAAACGAGAGATATATAATTTAAGATACAATAATAGAATAGTTAGTATTTCGTTTTTTCCGAAAATTGTGATAACTTTGACGATATCCTCGACGAGACTCGAATCTGTTTTTAACAGCGATATAAAAAAATATATGTATATGTATATAATACTAAAGTACAGCAGTGCTCGACAAAAATTGCACCAATTTTCCAAGCTCTGAATGTTAATAAATAAAATGTAATAAAGTTAATCTCTTAATAAACCTTAATCCTATGTGAAAGGTACAAAAGGTATATCTTATTTACATAAAAATATACATATATAAATCTGCCTGATAATTATTATTAAGATACATATACATGTACTTATACACACGCGCACGCGCATACACACAAAACTACATGTATATGTATGTATATGTATATTGTAATAAGAATTTCATCTACATTGCAGACGACTTTAAGCTACTTTAATTTTTTTATGCAAATTAAAACCGTGCAAAAAAGATAATAAATTGTTTTCAAAAATTTTATATTAAAAAAATATAACTACAACAGTATAAAAAGATAAGAATCTCTTTCTTGCCTCGTATTGCTGAAAACAATTCATTTAAGTTCTTTCATACAGATTCGAGTCACTTCCGAAATCGTCTGTGATGTAACGCGCGATCACTCAGTAACCGCGAATATTTCTCGATCGCGTTCTCCTGCAATCAATACACACACAATATATCACACATTCGCAAACACACACACACACACACACAAATATACATAAATGTACAGAACATCTCAGAAAATATGGTAATCAGTAATAGGATTTAAATTCTTATGTTCGTAATGAAGGTAAAAATTCAATACTGCTGAACACAAAATATATTAACAATAGTGTAAAATAACTGAACAAAAAAATTATCTTTTAAACAACTTTTAATTTTTATTAATATTAAGTATCTTGATAGTCAGTATATCTATAAAATTAAATATAAACAGAATTTCGAATTCATTAAAAAATAATCTTATTTTTTATTTATATTTTTGAAACTTTATTCGTTGCATCTCTTAGTTTTCAATATTGTATGCCGGATATATTAAATTGTTCTAAATTATTTTAAGGAATATTAAATACATTTTTAACAATAACAAGTAAAATTACAAATACATTTTTAAGTTATATTAAAGTTATAAAATTTGTAAGTTATATTAAGCCAGCTTCAAATTTCTTTGAGAGTATCCAATCCATCAATAGTAATTTTCATATTTTCTGTGATATACTATATAAGCAAGGCATTCAGGAAGTTTTAGTTAACAATGATGTACATTTAAGTAATAATTCATTAAAATATTTCGTTTAAGGTAATCGCCACGTTGTTTTTTCCGGTCAGTGTTCCTTAAACTGTGTCCAACAAAAATTTGGAAATATAACAGATAATTCTACATTGATTAGTATGTTAATTGTGACAAATATTTTTCGTTATATTTCATTGTAGTCCATCCAACACAAATAAGATTTAATTATAGAAAGAAAATTACACTGAACAAATTTATACTATTTCTTATGTTTTATATACATATAAGATGTCCGTTTAGATGTCCTTTCACACACGCGCACACAAATATCCTTTTATTTATATTATCTATTTAATGAAAATTAGCAAATTTTAATATTTCTATTTCTATTTATTGTTGCATCAACAACGAAACAACACATCAGTGTCTTCGGTTTAACTTCTAATTGAAAGGACATCGTCATTAATTGTAACGGAACACCCTATAATCGTAACTTTCGCCTGCCATTATTTCTGAAGAAAAATCTTCATAGAGGCTCGAGGCACAACAAAGAAAAAACTCTATCTTTGGTGTCCCGCGATTTGTAAGTTTAAGAAGCACTGGCGTTATCGATCACTGCCAGCGTGTTACATCTACGCGCGGCGAGAGACAGTGGTGCATTAAGTTTACAATTTCCCAAGACAGATCGACTGTCTTCGGGACTAGAATCGATCGTCTACTGTACACTTCCCATTCTATCTTTTCCCCAACTTCCCAACAATTGTTCCTCTCCGCGAAATAAAAAATAATCGACAAAAAACTAACTAATACATAAGATACTTATTACAGTTAAAAATTAAGTTTTCAATGCTCGCTCGTATATATACTTCCTCTACCACGTGGTCGTAAAAAAAATCCGCGTCATAATTCCGCATATTTTCTCGATGTGCAACAACTCCAAAAATCTGTGGAACATGGATCTGTGAAAATAGATTATTTTACAGACTCAAAAGAGCGTAAGAGGAAAAATAACAAAGATCCATAAAGTGCCATATATGCAAGATATTATAGTACTATTATTCATAATAATGATTCTGAAGTCAAAATACCAGAATATGAATGCATGTGATACCAGAATACCTATATACACAAAAATATTATCAAATATTTAAAAGATCATTGAAAAGAAAAGTCTATCATAACAATTATTTGTTAAAACAGTTTCCTAGTTCCTACTCGTCAAAATTTATAATGGCAAGTATTTTTTTTAAATAAACTGTATAGAAACTAAGAACGTTTAAGCAAAAGCGTCGAAAAACGCTTCATAAGAAAATCGACCAAAGCTCTATAATATCAAAGATTCATGGAACCAAGAATCCACAGAAGGATGTATAATCATAAGTGTCCACGAAATCAACAGTTCTTGGAGCCAAGCATACATCTGTTTTGCATCAACGACCTCTGAAAAGAATGATAGACAATTTCAAACAGCATTCAAATCCGCCAGTTGACATAGCGCCGATACTTTGGCTCGAGCTGCCTCATTACTTCTTTGAATTCGTCGATTTCATCATCATCGTCGACATCATACTTGATCGCCTTTGTTTTGTTCCCTTCGTTAGTACTATCCTTCGTCTTCTCTTCTTTTTTTGCTGCATTATTTCGGGCTGCAAAAAATAAAACATTGTCTTCATTCTGTAAATTAATATTCATGCGGATGTTAATTATGTATTTTGCATTTTGAGAGAAAAGCTGTACAAAAGTTTTTTAAAAATTGAATAAAATCATAAATCTTTTTTAAGAGTCGACTTCACGCTCGATTTCTGATAATCAATAACGAATAACACTGCCAATATTCGAATTGGATCTTTTATGTCTAATATTGTCTGTGTGTAAACTTATTAAATAAAATCTAGACAATAATGAATTAAAATTTTTAATTTAATTATTTGTGTAAAATGGTATTTATTTTTTTATTATTAGCTATTGTAAAACTATAATTAATTTATTTTAAAATTGTAGTAAATTGTAGTAAAATTGTAGTAAATTGTAGTAATTGTAGTAAATTGTAGTATAATGTATATTTAAAAAAGTTTGCATGATAAAGATGTGCGAGCAGAGGAAATATATGTAAGAGGAAAATATACACAACAAGAGGAAAATGTACACAACAAGAGGAAAATATACATATATACAGACGAGGCAGACAAAAAAATTATATGAAACAAATGTAAAAATTGAATTTTTCTTCTAATGACCTGTTAATAAAGTAAAGACGTTAATGTGTTTGTCAAAAATAGATTAGGGTAACTCAGCAAGGAAGCGAACGAAAAGATCGCCAACAAATTGCGAGGTAAAAAGTTGTATTTAAAGTTTTATAGAAACTTCTTGTGTAAACAACGTGAATCTTTGAAGAATAAATAATTCTGTAAGAGAAATGAGATGACAGCTATATCCCTCGCCATGTTTAGCGATTATTTCTTAACATTTCGTTATATTTAAGCTGCGATGGACACAGCATTCGAAATCTTTTTGAAATTCTTTTCTTCAAATATTCTCAACAATAGCAACAATGAAAGCCGATGCTATAAGGTGCAAAAGCGAAAGCCAAGAAAAGTTGAAGCAGTGTTAGGAACATTCTCTCCGTCAGTCGCATTAAACCCTTAGAGTGACTCTTCCATGTGAATGCAAATTGCAATCCATTCACAAGTGCAATTATTTGTTGACATTGACATTATTATCCTTGTTTCTTAATAATTTTGAGCTGAAAGACTAGTATGACAAAATCATCGGGGAAACTCAATTTTGTGAAATTTATCTGATTGAATTGTGTTGTGGAACTGTAGCGAACCGAAGAGAAGGACCATTAGTCCTCTCAGCTAAACGATTCCCTAAATTCCAAACGAGTCCTGTCTGGCTCTTTCAACACGTGACATCGTGAGAGCATCTGTAAGCATATTTTTCCGTGCGGGATATTTGTCATTTGAAGAGTTTACTCTTCTGCTCTGTCGAGATTACGTTGCTGAGATCGTAAGCCAGCTGAGGCGTAACGCATTCTAGGGTTCTTGTAGGAAGTTCCGAAGAAGCCGAGGAGAAGGCACCGCCCGGTACCCGCGCAGTATACTCACCTGGTGCCGTGCACGGCTGCGGGAGAGTGCGCGACGTTTTCTTCGGCGACGGTGCACTTGTTGATGCTGTTGAGGTAGGAGTGCGCAACACCGTCGTTCATGCCGTCATTATCTACCAGTCGCGCTTCCCTGGCAAGAAAATCCGACGCGAATTCTTCCCCGTATTCGTCGTTGTCGTCGCCTACCCCGGTGTCGTCGCGCGAGGGCTTCTTCGGGACCACGACGACCTCCAGCGTCCTTTCGGCGGCGGGCTCCACCTTGATGCATATTGATGAGCATTCCGATTCGATACCCGAGTCCACGCTTTCCTGGAGACTGCTGCGCGGCGGTGGCAGCGGGTGCGCGTCCACCGTTCCGACAACAGCATCGTCGATCGTCAAGACGGTCTCCTCGATACCGGAATCCTGGCTATTCCTGTGCATGCCCTCGGGATTCTCGATCAGCAGTGTGCTCGTCGACGTCGTCCTCGAAGTGGACAGCTCAAAGTACGACTCCGCTACCTTGGCGGTGTCGTTCGGCGAGCTCCTGGACGGGACGCTCGGCGATAGCTCGTCCTCCACGGATGTGCCATCCGTAGAGATATCCGTCATGCAGAAAATGAGGTCCTCCGCGTCGGACTTGTCCAGATTCACAGACGTCTCGTACGGCGTGACGAGGATGGTCGGATCGATCTGCCTGCTGTCGATGGCTTCCTCCGGCTGATCCTCGGCCGCGTCTTTAAGGATAGTTCGATGTACGTCAATGTTATTTGGCATAAAAGACTGTCCCTCGTGCTCTTTAAACGCATCCTGGTTTACCGAGCTCATCGTCACCGATTTACGAACTTCTACCTTAATATTTACACTTGTACTTTTACGGTCAGCGGAATTGCGGCAAGCATCATTATTCAGGACTTCCGCCACATCCTCCTTTTCCTCCTGCCTCTTCGTAGACTCGCATTGACGACCTTGTTCGGCAATGCAACACGTGCTACTGGTAACTTTCTCGTTTAAGTGGTTGTCCGAATCAACGTCCTTCAACGACCTCGACAGCGCCCCGACGTCGTCTACCGACGCCGACGACGCCCAGACGTCGTTCAACGACGTCGATAATATCCTGCAGTTGTCTGACGTACATTTAATCCTGCCGATGTCGTTGTCCGTGCTCGTCGATGCTCTCATAGTACTTATGCTATCTACGGTTTTCCTATCGTGTTTTATGTTACAAATCGGAAAACTACTATCACTAGTCTGATTAATACTGTCCGTGGTTGTATCACATGTCCTCGCCATTAAGGCATTCGCTCCTCCAACCGCGTCATTACGTTCTAAACACTCTCTATCATTATTCTCTAAAACCTTCGGCTCATCATATTCTAAGTCCTCCAGATTGTCACGTTTTAAACGTTCAACATCATTACGCTCCGTATGTTCTGAATCCTGCGTGTCATCACGCCCTTCTCGTTCCACATCGTCACTAATAAAATCGTTGTTGCACCCTGTACTGTCGATTTTACTTAATTCTAAAGCAGAATATCCGGCTACATCCGTTAACTTTACAGCTATACACACAGTGGATTTGTTCGCCGGCAACGATGAAACCGTCACGTCCGGCTCAATATAGCCGCCATCTAATACTAAATTATCAACAAAATCGTCCTTTGATTGCACATTTTCAGGTAACAGTTGATCACTAAGATCAGGATCTGTCCATTGTAACTCATCTGCGCAACACACACTATCCTTCTTAACACTTTCTTCATGTACATTTTGCATAAAATCTTTCTCGTCATTTCTCGCAATCCCGTTGTCCTGATCTTCCAAGTTCTCGCTGTCTCTCACGGACACCTCTCCCCTGTTATTCAAATCGTACTCATTATCACTCACAAACTTATCTCTTTCCTGATCTCGTACATTCTCGCTATTTTCGATAACTCGAGTCTTCTCTTGATCCTCTAAATCTCTTTTGTCGGTTTCCACAATCTGATTTTTTACCTGATCAAATAAATTACATTCATCATTCGAAGCTCGACTCTCTTCCTGGTCGATCAAATTCTTCTCATAGTCCTTGACACCCTGATCAAACTTCTGTTCGTCATTCCTTCCTACCCGATTATTTTCTTGAACGAATAACTCATCCTCGTCATTCCTAACTATCTGATTCTTCTCTTTAGCTAAATTTTTCTCATCATCCCTCGTAATCCTATTTCGCTCCTGATCAAATAAATTACCCTCCTTGTTCTTCTGTTCGATCAGATTCTTATCATCGTTTTTCGCAACCTGACTCTTCTCCTGACCGAACGAATCTTCATCGATTCTCGCAATCTCCGTTTCTACAGATCTTTCTAAATCTTTCTCTCTGACATTCGTATCCTGATTTCTTGTCTGACCGAAGAACTTACTGTGGTCAACAAGACTCGTGTGAGGTTCGAGCTTGAAAGATGCGAATATGTTAGTCAAACTCTGTAGCTGCGAAACATTTACTCTCACCGATCTATTTTTCAACAGGGATCCATGTTCCGAAGACCATGAGCTGTCTGTGTTCTTGGTTCGGCCCTCCTTCAGGTACTGTTGCAGCCTGTCGCCCAGTGCCATCATGCCACTTACGTTCTCCTGCAGAGAGCTTCTCGTATCCACGACAACGTTCGAAGAAGAGTCCGAGAAAAACTGGCCAGGATGCTGAAATAAAGACAGAAGCTTTTCTAGACCGGACATGTGCCTTTGCATCGACGTATTTGACTCTTCCATGCGAGTCGAGGATGTTTCCGAGGTAGTATTGGAAGACTCCAAAACGCAGCTGGACAATCCTTCTGAATTTGATCGATTTACGCGCAATTCCGAAGTATCATTCGAGGACGATTTTATCAAGGCTTTATCCTCGACTACGCTACTCCCCATCGAGGCTGTATCCTCATTCGGATACGCAGGTACCTGTAGTTCTTTTGTACTCGTATACACAATGCGATGATCCTCGATCGCTTCGGTATCCTTGTCGGATGTTGCAGCACTCTCGAGATCTACCGTAACGCTATTCTGATTCGCTGCTTCATCGCAATGATCCTCGCGAATCGTCATGATGTCTTCACTTTTTTCAGACTGCGACATCGCAATTATATCCTTCTGAATTAATCGCTCTTCTTCGACTTGCGTTACTGTATCGCATTCTCCTCTAAATGTAACGCTCTCATCCGTCCAGATTCGCGATTCAGCTTGGTATACACCAGATCGCTCCTCCTTCCCCTTCGTTCCTTCATTACGATCTTCATTTTTGGCAATGTCTTCGTTTGGAGACATTTCTGTCGATATTGCAACTACATTAAGCATATCTATGGACGTGGTTGTACTATCGCTAGCGGCCTGCGTCACATGCGTATCCATCTTGGTTGCGCTGTCGGGATCGTCGGAGTCGGCTGCGTCGATTTTGACGTTAAAACCGATTGTAACCGAGCTGCCACTGGAGGAGGCGACGACCGATTTGGGCGATGAGCGGTCGGCGCCCGCCGACTCGACGACCGACACACGAAACCGCGACGGGCCGCCGCTCGTATTGGGGAAGAAAGACGGGGAAGAACCGAGGGATGGCGAGGAGCCAAGAGATGGCGGAGTGACCGGCGAAGAAGACACCGAGGAGTCAGCGGAGCGCAACGATGCTTCCGACACCCGACACACGACGAAGCGATTTCGGGACGGGCTAGGGATCGGACTGGCCACGGGAGAGGGGATGGGACTAGGAGCCGGGGAGCGCAGACGGCCTCCACTGGTACGCTTTGGCTCCAGCATAGTGCGCGTCGCCGGCTCATCGGCGGCTAACATCACCGATCGCGACGGACTTGGCAGTGTCTGACAGGTAAGCGAGATCTTACGGGAACTCGCGTTCAGCAACCGGTTTGAATGCTGCGGACTCTCAACATCCTCGGCCGACTTTTCTAGCAGAAGGCGCTCCTCGTTTTGACTACAGCAACTACGAATCTTCGCAGTCATTTCCTTATACTCGTGCAAGGGACCGTCCTTTATATTTGAGAAATAAAAATAATTATATTAAACATTATTATTTGCGTAAAAATATTAAGCGTTATATTGTTAAACTATATGAATAATTAAAAAAACATTTTATTACAAGTTCTTGACACAAAAATAACTCGATGCAAAAAAAACAAAAAAATACATAACTGCAAGACTTGCTATTATTACGAATGTATATAAAACAAGTATCGACACTCACTATTCTTAACCGAGGTTTGTCATCCAAGTCAATCTGCGTAATAGTCTTGTTCTTTTTCATGACATTCATAAGAGCTTGCATTCCGCGCATCTGTATACCGTTATCTCGTAAATCTATTCTCTGCAAAAAAAAAGGAATGATATGAAGTACAGCAAGATATCATGTGTATGAGTTTAAGTGAAAACTTTACCTGCAAAACTTGATTCGTCTCCATTATCTCAGCGAGTGTGATTATTCCCTCGCATGTGAGTTCCGTAGATTGCATGCCCAATTGTAGGAGAACACGATTTTGTTTCAATGACTCGTTAACGATACTCAACATTTCGTCCGTCAGCATGTTCTGGCCGATATTTAAAGTCTCCAATGTTTTCGATAATGCCTAAATATAATTATTATAGACGTAATAGAACAGCAAACACATGATACACACATGACACTATAAACAGCACACTTTTTTGTTGCTTTACATATTTTATCTTTTACTAATTAAAAAATTTCAGATCTCCTTTCGCACGATTTTTATAAATTGAATGTAAACTACTAACTTCTTCATTCTCAATAACGCTAACATATTTACTTATACAAATAAACATATAAGAACAGTAAACGCTAAAAAAATTGATATAATAAAAAACAGTAACAATTCTAGTCAAGTAGTAATCTTGCTAAAATTTATTTGCAAGAAAATTATAAATCATAGTACAAATTACAATTACTAATTATTTATATAAATTTATATAAACATTTATATAAATTACCAAAATTTTAACCATCAAGTATGTATCATCAATCAACACAATTGAAAACAATATACCGCGAAAAATATTCGTAATATACTTACTATAATTCTTGAGAAGTAGGGTGATGATTTTTTGGTCAGACGATTATTCCACAATATTAAGATGCTGAGTCCCTTGCCAGTTTTGTCCTCGTTCACTTGATTGATCAAGCCCTCCAATATATCTCGCACTCCGTCGTCCTGGACGTTATTATTACTGAGGAAAAACATTTCCAAAAAAAAAAAAAAAACAATCTGTACTAACATCATTTACCCACTTAAGCGTAATACAGCCTCTCACGAAGACAAAACAAAACTACACATAAAAATATTGTTTCTATGCATGTAATTTCTACCAATTTTTGTCAAAAATTAAAAAATGTTCATAGAAATCTAAAGATCAAATAAAAAACATTAATTTAAAGATCAAATAAAAAACACTAATACACATGCATTCACTATGAAATTTTCCGAAAAAAGCTTTCAAAAGAAATAATTGTTCTTAATTATTAAATAATACGTACCTAATATCAAGCAATTGCAACTGATTGTTCATTCTTAAGAGAGATCCAAGCTGTATAGCGTCGTATAAGTCAAGCCCGTTATCGGCTAAATATAGTTCCCGTATACCGCTATTTATTTTTAGGGCTGTAACTGTTAGAAAAACAAAGAGTCATAATTTGTATGAATCAATTATAAAAAAGAGAAAAAAGGAAAGAGAGAAAATTTTTAAATTTTATTTTAATAATTGCAATAATATATATTTTAACATTTCATCCGCGTTTGAGTGCCAAGCGGCGCGATCGCGCTTCTTCTGTCCTGTATCCAAAAATGCCAATACTGTAGGCTGCGAAGCCGGCAATCACAGCACGCTCAGTTTTTGTCGATGCGTGTCTTTATGGTTACCGTAAAGACACGCATATAAACAGAAAACAGCTATCGCGCCGCTCGGCAAAGACCTGTGGTTAATATACTGATTTTTCCTCATAAATTGTAAGAATAAATGTTACTCTAGTAATCAATTGCAAAACAACACAATTGTATTGTAGATCCAATACAATATACAATATTCTAACGCATAAATAAAAATTATGTAATAAATACCGAGCATGATAATCGCCCTGCCCGATAGTCCACAATTTTCCAATTTAAGGACTTGCAGATGACAAACTGCCCGTAGTGCACGGGTCAAAATGTTCATATTTTGTTCGTCAAACTTTATATCCCCTGCTTCAAACTGCTCTAAACTCTCAGTCTAAACAAATAAGGACTACATTAATTACACTCCTATTTTTAATGTAAATATAATATTATTGATATCACTTTATTACATATATATATTCTGAGATATAGTCAATTGATATAGTTAATATTAATAATAGTTAACTTAGTAATTTTTAATAATTAATAATAATTATTAATAATAATTAATAGTAATTTTTAATAATTAATTAGAATGTAAACAAAAATAAAAGTAATTTGGAAAGCAATTTTGATTATACGACTAATATAAGACTATCTTATAAAAATCCTTTAATTAATTGCATAAGTACCTTCTTAATCATATGTGAGCATGCTTGCCAACCGCGCGCTCCGATTTCTGGATTAGACGAAATATTCAAATGTCTTGCAGATTCATAATATTCCATCATATCAAATAATATCACGGAACTCTGTAATAATAATTGTTCATTAATATGATGTGCATATATTAAAAATGAATTAATATATATTTCTCTTTACAGAAATACCTCGTCATTCAGAGATGTTTTTTCTAAATCGATTTTATCAAACTGTGTTCTCTTCAGTACTTCCTCCAATGGTTCGATATGATCCTGATCCAAGACTGTTCCTTTCAAATTCAGCTCTTCGCAGCGATCTTGAGATACATCCAAATTCTACATAACAGGAATAAAAACATGTGAAAGAGAATAAAAATCTCTCAAAATCTCTTTCTCTACAAAGTTCACTGAATGTCGTCTTGTAAAAACTTTTCTTCATTCTTCAATGCAGCACGTCCATGCATTGCTACGATTTGATTTATCTGGTAAAAAAATCTTGCTACGGCACTGCGGTGCTAATAGCACGTATAAAATACCGTAAAAAAAAAATTAACTTTGCTTATTTCAGTCCCCCCCCCCAGTTCAACATTTTCGTCAAGTAAACAAGTCAACTTTCATCTTTGTGAGATCGTTACTTTGTTGCAACAAAGTAACATGCTGCTCAAGACTTAAATTCAACATTGCTTTTAATATACGCCACAAAAGATGGCTATGTAAAAGTATAATATAATTGCTTGGAGTGTTATAAAGGAGATGGATTTACCTCCAGTTGAACTAAAACATTTTGCAAGGGTTCGGTGGCGTGACGTGCGCAAGCCTCCTTGTATGCAAAGATTAAGTCCTCGCGACTCACATTTTCAGCTGGGAACAATTATTAATAGTTTATTTCATAATCTACAAATAACATAGATTGTAAGATAAATTTCAAAAATCACGTCTCAATTTAAAATACATATATCTTGGTGTATATTAACGGAAGATAGAGCATTTCAAAGAAAGAAAGAAGACAGGAGAGATTTCTTAAAGGAGATAGAGGAAATTTTGAAAAACTTTTTTGAAAAACAAAGTAGAATTTTTACAAATATTTAATATCCAAGTATTTAGTTATGTAATTCGTTCTGACGCAATAAAGTATTTGTGTGTATATAATATATCGCAAGATATATGACACATAAGATAGATATTATACAATATGAATGTGAAGTTAAAGAAAAGTCTGTAATACATGTATCATGGTGTATAATAATCTATTTATTTATTTTATAAGAGTCATCATTTTACACAATAATTACAGTGAGAAAAAATATATATATTGTTACAGTTCTCTGCCGTATAACATAGTATAACAGATAAGTGTTAACTATCACTATTTCTCTCTCTCATCAAACTTATAATTAGTACATGGTTCACATTGCGAAATCCTTCGCTTCGAACAGTCTATAAAAAAACCTGATAGCGTAGTAACAAAATACAATCGTGCTAAAGAATAAAAAAAATTAACGCGATTTAACAGTTTAGAATATAATAAAAATGTTCCATGAATAAACAATTATTATACTGGCTCTAAGCAAAGTAATTCTTTATACAATTTCTGTTGCAAAAAAAAATTTAATAGAAATTAATTGAAAAATTAATCGCATACTTATCACAATTTTTAACATATTTACACATATTGCATCATATATTTACATTAAACATTTTTCAATGCTGATGGAGTTTCTTGCTGTTTCTTGCTGCTGCTTCAAGCTAACAATTTACAACCTTGGTCTCAAATTCGATAACTAATTTGCACAAAGCAGCTACGACTCACTGCATTTTAAACGATATTCAACAATTAGTATACTTTTTTTTATTTTAAATCTTGAGAACAAGCAGAAATAATCCTGCAACATTATAACATCAGATTAATCATCATTATCATATCGTACATCTCTGCAGCAAATCGTAAGCACCATAGTGAACGTTTGTTGCCTTTAAGAGCAAATTACATCACGGGCAAATTTTACATCATGCTTGGGCATTCTTCAGATCCTATGACAAAACTAATCCATAAACTGATTGCGTCAACTTTCTCCAACATTAATCCCGGTTAATTATGTCATCTTCCTCTGCCTGTCATCAATGTCAGTGACAAACTGCTAACGAGATCTACTCAATTCTCGATCATCGCTCAATGTCGCTAAACTCAAGTTTAACACACAATGTACTCTGAAATACGTGCTCCAAAGTGATGCGATGCTCAGGGAGAAGGGCACGGTATAAAAAGTAGGCGCGAGGACACGCATGTCGCGGAAGGACGGTAGCAGAATACTCACCGTGTCGCCAGGGATTATCGGGTTCGAGGTAGCCTGTCACCAGGTGACTGTCGCTTAAGGGAAAGCTGACTCGTCGGGGCGGCCATTTCTTGGTCCAAGCCAGGGCGCTGCGCAGCTGACGGCCGTCGATCCACACGTACGGTGACGGCGGGGGACCGCCGGTGCCGAAGCGCGGCCTCCTGCCGGTGAACGCCGTGTTCGTCGGCGACGGCGGCAGTGGCGGCGGTGGTGGCGGCTCCGTCAGCGTCGGCGTCAATGTCGACGACGTCGGCGGCGGCGTCGCATCGCATTCGCGCTCGCACTCGCACTCGCCCTCTTCACCCAAGGTCGTTAGCGTATCCCCGCGGGTCTGCGCAACCGAGTCCGCTCCCTCGCTCATGCTTCCGGAGCCTCTAACATATTTCGTCGGAACACGTCGGAAACGCGGTCCCGCGATCACCCAACGCAGCCAAGCACGCGCGCACTTACGCGCGCACACGACGGAATCGCGTAATCACACGCGTACGCACGCACGCACACATGCACGCACGCACGCACACACGCGCATACAGACACACACATACGCACAAACGCCCGCGCGTTTGTCCGTGACAGCTACTGTCCGCTGGCCGGGCTGCACGACGTTTGTCAGGCACGTCAACGCGCCTATCGGAGGCACATAATCGCTGCGCGCACTACGACCGCCATCTTTGTTGCCATCGAAGTGAAGTTACGCACGCCGCGGACGCCGCGACCACGGCGCCAGTTTCAGAAGGCAAGATAGCGAACAGCTATCCTTGGATACGTGCACTTGCCGATAAATGCCCGGCGATCCAATAGAATTTCAGCTATAAAATTTTGGCCCAATGACATATTGGGTCTGTTCTTTTCAGCTGCACTGCTGAACTAATAGCGAATTCGGGCACTTGCACTAGTGCACACCGAGTGTGCACAAAGGCTTATTCATAGTCAATTTTTATATTTAAATACCATCTTAACAAATTCAAAAATTTTCAGCCAATAAAACGATCCGTATTAATGCTGTACAGATTATCATTTTACTGTTTAATTAGTATTTAAAAAAGGATTTATAATAATCTTTAAATATAAGAATTGACTATGAATGAACCTTTGTGCACACTCGGTGCGCACTAGTGCAAGTGTCCGAATTCGCTATAATGCAATAAGTAAAGGTGCGAATTCATTGCAGCGAGAAATCGCTGGCGACTTGGGAGAAGTGGAGGGAGAAATGACGCTAGCATAGATATATTACATATAGATAGAGCTTTGTGAATCTTACTGCGTGCCAAGATAAAATTATCTTTTCCTCCCTCGCGCATGTGCAATCGCGCATTTATCTTCTGTTTATCCATGACAGCCAAGGATATAACCTAATTTTATGTAAAAGTGCTGTATTCGATGCGCGTCCGCCGAGATAAATATACGAATGCGCATGCGCGAAGGAGGAAAATCCGTCATTTATCTTGGCACGTGTTGCACTATAGCAAAAATGGTACAAAGCTCTATCTATATGTAATATATCTATGGACGCTGGCGACAAGTATCTGTCGCTTTTCTCCCGCTACATATTCATGTGGCGACAAATCGCTAGCGACTAAATGTTAATATTTTAATATTTTATTTAACAGAGGTATTGTTTTTTAAAGTGAACAGCTGTAAATGAAAATGAAGGTGACAATACGTTCTAACGAGATGTATTCCGCTGTTTGTACAAATATTTTAGGAACAGCAGTAGCAAGAGCAATCAGGAAGCGACGGTTAATGATAGCAACTGCTGTAATGTTGGAGTTGCAAAGAATGCAAAAGAAGGAAATACAAAAAGAAGCAGTATTGGGTAGCTCCATATTTAAAAGACCATAGTAAAGACCATAGTTCTTTTCACGTATCTATCCCTAAACTGACATTCGAAAATGGCATACGTTACCATAACTATTTTCGAATGTCGGCAACGCAGTTGGAAGAACTATTATTATTAGTTGGAGCACAACTGCAAAAGATGTATGTTGTTCGAGAATGCATAGAACCTAAAGAACGCTTGGCTTTCACATTTGTCACGATGTGTCGACTTGTCGCTTGAAGTTCGGACAGGCCCACGGTCGTACATACAGGTCCGGCAACACCGGTGGTGGAGGTATAGCTCTTAGTGACCAGTGTTGGCCGGCGGGGCGCAATTTTGGCGCATGCGCGACAAATGCAGCGTCAATGGCGTACCTAACACAGGAAGAAAGATGTGCCATTTATCGCCCCCGAAAAATTCTTCAAAAATTTGAGGAAAAATATAAGATAGACACATATTTTTCTTTAAATTTTTTTACACACATAAATATAAAACACATATACAAATACACATATACGTACGAGACACTACACATCACGAGCCACGAGCGAAACTTCTCCCGTCTATTGCTCCCGCCAATTTCCTAACAGTAGGTACGTTGCTATAATACTAACCTAACTGTCGCGCATGCGCCAAAAATGCGCCCCGCCGGCCAACACTGTTAGTGACGGCAAAAAGTTTCTTACAGTCGCCACAAGCTGTGATGCGCTGCTGTTATGTCTGTATGGATTGTGTAAGGTACGGTTAGGCTGATGGTAAAATCGCATACAAATATATTTAAATAATTAGATGCCAGGCCGAATAATAATGAAGATATGTGAATTATTGAATAATTTAATTCAATGTACATTCCTAAAATGTAAAGGTCCTTCTAAGCCCCAAATATTAATCAACCTAACCGCATCTGACACAATCCATATAGACATAACAGCAGCGCACCATCACCAGTGGCAGCTATGGGAACTATAGGTGATCGAAATAAGAGCTATACCCCCACCACCGGTGTTGCCGGACCTGTATGTACGACCGTGCTCTGTACAGTGATGGGCTGTCGTGGGATTTTTTCCTGTACAGGAACCTTCGTGCGCATGCGTAAACTGACGTCACGGCTAGACGTCGGCTGCTACCACAGATGTATCTAGGCGTACTGTAACGGATCTATGGTAGTTTTCCCGCATTTTTAGTGATACATTACATATTGTTATAAATTTTCTTATTACTATTTATATTTAATGTATTTTATTTCTTTAATCTAAACTTTTTTCTCTCCCTGCAATTTCTTTCATATTTCTTTTACCGCTGGGATCTAACGATACCTTATATTTGATTATCATAGATACATTACTGAGGATTCAAAGCATTTGCTTAGTGCGCAGACGCAACTTTATTCCCACGACAGCCCATCACTGGCTCTGTACCACTTACTGCCATTGTAGACGACTCAGTAAGCAAACAGTACGAAAAATCGTACCGTGTGCCGCAGGCTGTAGTATCATGTGCCGTTGACTTTAGTTTTCATGTGCCATTCATTTCATGGTCCTTAACCTTGTTAAACTTCTGGTTTGTTAGTTAGTTGTTATAGTATATGTCACGTATGCTATAGTACTTCTAGTATTATAGTGCACCCGGGTAAGGTTTTGGAACGTATCCCTGATGCGTCTTGTTTGATCTCGACACTAGATTGCTCTAAACACTTCTCATTTGTTTTCTGAACATTAAAGTATCTCTGGAAGAGTCATTCAGGTTATTTTAAACTACTTGATTGTATTGAAATCACCATGATTACGGCAACTTGCAGGTTACTGTTTCCTATTAATAGGAAACAGCTTAATCCGCTCCATTTCTTTTGTATTAGGTAAACGTTATTTTGTTTTCTTATAATCGGTAATCTAAATCTAATAGAATAATAGTTCTCAAACGTTTATATAAGTTACGGAGCAATATATCCATTTTATGAAATTAGAACAAGTGATGCTTTTCAGCAATGTGGAAATTATTATAGCGATTTATATAATTATATGGAGATTATCATGTGATTTTTAATTTTTTAGTTATTGCTGTTAAGATCCAAGAGCATTTTGATTAATGTACATGAAAAATAAATATTAAAATATAATATAAAATATAAATATTAATAAAAAATATTAATAAAATATAAATATTAAAATATAAAATAGAATAGTAGATAAAGCATTTGTATAATATTTATTTTTAAATCTATTAATCATTTTTAAGTGATATGTAAATAAATATAATATATAAAAAATTCTATGTCTTAAAAAACTCTATGTCTTAAAAATTACAATGAAATTCATGAATTTTTTATTAGGGAATATGCTTCTGCACAAGATTTTATTACATCTAAATCGAAACATAGTATGGAAAAAGATACCTTACCACCAAAACCAAAGAAGCCACTAAATGCATTTCTGTTATATCTGGCCTCTGAAAGAAATAAGTTGCAAGAAGAGTATCCCCATTATAATTCAAAAGAACTTCTGAAAAAAGCATCAGAAAAATGGGCACAAGTTGACTCAACGATAAAGCAGAATTTTCAGAAGCAATATCTCGAACAAAATTCTGTATATAAACAGAAATTAATGAATTATGAGAATTCTTTAACTGATGAATGAAGATGGATCCTGAATTTTGACGGCACTCGTTAATTTGTTCTCGAATCGCTGTCTTTATTATACATTTTTTATCTAATGGACTTGATTCGTTCGGAGCTCCTTTCAATTTACCGTGCTTTTGATACTGCTCCTGTTGCATTGTGAAATAAAAAAACATTTTTCTTATTTTGAAAAAGAAAACAGAAAGAGGAAAGATTGTATTCTAAAAACAGATATTCTTTAAAAAAATGGATACTTTTAAATCTTATATATGAATTAACATTTCAATTTTATTTATAGAATACATAATATTAATTATAGGTTACTAAATGAAAATATATAAGAATGTATATACAATATTTCTGTATATACAAGATGCGTAAAAAGTCCCCTTAAATATCTTGAAAAAGTTTTTCTGACAAAAATGGTTCAAACAAAAATTGTAGGGCTTTAAGTTACTCATTACATAGTAATGTTAGTATGACTTTGAATAGTCAAGGTCACATAAAAATCACTTTGAGTTTTTTAAATGGAACCCCTTATTTTTCATTACATATTCTTGTAGCTTACCTCGAGGGGATTTTTTACACACCCTGTATATGATAATACTCTACACATATTCTATATTGTATATATATATATATATATATATATATATATATATATATATATATATATATACAGGGTGTCCCGTATTGATTAGTAAACCTTGCAGGGAATGAAAGAGGGTGGAATTTTGAATAAAAAGTTCCTTTTCGACTTTTGGCTCAGACCATTATTTAGCGAGTTATTAACTATTAAAGTTTCCCAGTGAGAAGGCGCACAGCCAAAGTACGCAGGGGCGTTGCGCGCAGTGCGATCCCTCGCGCTTGCTCCGCTTACGTTGTCTCTGTCAAAACTTTATTTTAATTTTTCAAATTAATTAATACGTGAATAAATAAATAAAATAAAAAGTTAGAAATCGATCAACTAATTAATTTATTTGAAAAAATTAATGGATCAATACATTTAATAATAATATTTATATTATTTTAATTAATAATTAATTTATTTATTCACGTATTAATTAATTTGAAAAATTAAAATAAAGTTTTGACAGAGACAACGTAAGCGGAGCAAGCGCGAGGGATCGCACTGCGCGCAACGCCCCTGCGTACTTTGACTGTGCGCCTTCTCACTGGGAAACTTTAATAGTTAATAACTCGCTAAATAATGGTCTGAGCCAAAAGTCGAAAAGGAACTTTTTATTCAAAATTCCACCCTCTTTCATTCCCTGCAAGGTTTACTAATCAATACGGGACACTGTATGTATATGTGTGTATATATAAGTATATATATATAAGTGTATGTAAGTATATGTAAATATACATATGTATAAGTTACATGCTTATAAAAAAGTATTTCATATGAAATTTATATAAAAGTATTATATGAAATTATAATAGCCGTACATATTCTCCTAGAGCAGAATTCATAGTCTTACAGAAAGAGAGAATTCTTAGAGAATATTATAACATCTTAAGGGGATGCTAGAGAGATGGTCAAACTCCAACGGAAAAACTTATCTAAACGAAATTAAAAATGTTAAAAATTTATTTAAAATTTCCTACATTATCATTCAACTTAGGATATAACCATATTTTTTAGCGATTTTTCGTGACAAAGAGGTTCATCTACATGCGCGGAGTAAAAGTAGAAATAAGAGTAAGAGTAGCAATAAGGAAATAAAATGTAAAAGGAGTAAGGAAATAAATCATTTTTGGATGTCACAGACTACGTTTACACGGCTCGATTTACGCCGAAGTTATAAATAATCGATGTTACAATTACTGACGTACTAATCGATGTAGTAACTTCGTTGTAAAAGAGCGTTTACACGGCATTTAACATCAGTAGTTATAACATCGATGTAAATGTAATAACAATTGTTTGTCTGAAGTAAAAATCTGTTTATTCAAAAATTTTTTTCATCAATCTTTAGCTTTATTGATTCAGTGCTGTTCCTCAATATCAAATTTTCGTGAATCTTTGGAGTTGTAAGTTGTATAACTTGTACATAAGCGAACAATTTCATGAAATAACAATTCTAGATATAAAAAAGTGCAACACCAAATATAATTTTTAACTTTTTTGTTCTTCAATTGACCATCTTGCTATTTATTAATATATACTTTTATGCATGTAAAAGGTTTTTTCAATTCTGTAAACCTATAAATTCGAAATACTTTGAACATAAATGTCAGTAATTACTATCATCCCTATCTAGCATCCCTTTAAAAATGTTTAAAAGACATTATATATACATTATATATACTTTAAAAGACATTTTTATCATGTCTTTTAGACATATGTATTGTCTGACTTTTTTATGTTTTTACTTTATATTGTTATTACTTATATTACTTATTATATTATTTATAAATATCTCATGGAGATATATTTATATGTAATATTATATGATATATTCAATTCACTTAACATTATAATTCATTTCAAAACTACATTACATGTAATAAAACCTTAAATATCCAAAATAATAAAAAAATAATTGGAAAATATATTATAAATCTATTGTCTGATATTCTCTCACTAACTCACTCTCTCACTCACTCACTCACTCATTCGCTCACTTACTCCCCTTCCCTTTTTTCACTTACAAAACAAATATTAAATATACCTATAAATATGTCTATATATAAATATGTTATTGATAACCATCATTTCCATACATTACCATTGATGAAGCAGGAAGATATTAATATTTCAGTCTGACTGGTGCCATTAAAGGCAGGATGTCTACCTCTCGTCATAGGAGAAATCTGTCCTCTTAACGGAACCATAGGGCTTACTACAATTGGTCTCGGAGAAAAACTCTAAATATACATTAACAAGAAATAAATAAAAATTGGAATTCCAACAAATTCTCATCCAGAACATTCATTAGATGAACAGTTAAGCTTGTATATATTTTACTTACGCCATAAGAGATAGACACAGGTATTGGCGATTCAATATAATGCGGTGCTATATCTCTTCGTTCTCTAGATCTATCTCTATCTTTGTTTCTGTCTCTATCCCTGTCCCTATCTCTATCTCTATCTCTCTCCCTCTCCCTATTTATATCTCTATCTCTGTCTCTTCTTTCATGAGAATATTCGTTTGATCTCTCACGATATCTGTCGCGATAAGACTTCTCTTCCATAAATGGCCTGTAAGGATTAGAAATAATCATTCATAATTCTATTAAATGATTTAGCATTTTTTTCTATTCTAAAATAAATCAATTCTGTTTGGTAATATGTCTAAATCATAACAAATTAAAAACAGTAATTATAATTAATAGTAATTAATAATAGTAATAGTAAATATTATAAATTATTATTATATATTATTATAAATAGTAATTATTTTGAATATTTAAAATAATGAAGATATTAATTAAAAATAACAAATAATTTATATTATTTATATTATGATTTGTCTCTTACCTCGAATATGAGGTGTACGGTTCTCTAGAACGCGATCGATTAGTATCATGTTTATTTACATCTCTTTCTGTATATTTTTTTTTATGTTCTCTACGTTTGTCCAAACTGCTTCTCCTACAAAATAAACAGTGATTTAATATAATACTTTTTTGTCTTCGATTACTGTAAAAATAAAGTTGAATATTTTTTATCAATAAATAGATAAATTACTAAACTAAATAAAGTTAGTTACCCATCATTTTTACAAAAATCACAATTTTCTGTCTTGTCATCCTGATGCTTCAACTCTATGTGATGTCTAAAATCAGAAAAAAATAAATTAAAGAATGTACATTTAGTATAAATAGAATATAAATAGAATATTATCATCGTCAACGAAACGAACCTAGATTGATAGGAAGGTGAATATCTAGAGGTATAAATATGATTCCTAATTGGACTCGGAGATAAAGATCGTTTCCTCGAAGTACGTGATTTAATTTTTGGAGCTGTAATGTATTGTAACGTTATATGTATATGTTATATATGTACTATAATGTTATATATATACTATATTTTAAAAAAATATTGTACTATGTTGTATTATTCATTATGGAATCTCAAAAACTGAAAATTAGAAAAATTAATTCGTATCCTAACACATACGACATAACTTCTTTTTCTAATTAAGATAAGATCTACAAATGAAATATATATCCATAAATTAGTCACATTATATATCTCATCGTCACAAACAATTAATATACAGTTTGATTATTAAGCTTTAGTCACTTATTTTACGGATATATAGGATAATTTCATGTGTCATATTTTTCTTATTTAAAACATTTTGAGTTCAAAAATTTTAATAATAATTTTGTATTCATTAATTCAAGCTTAATAAATTTACAATTTTAAAAAATTACATAGGCCAACTGGGAAACAAATAATATTATTTAATAAATTTAAATAAAAATTAAGTAATAACAATTGTTTATATAGACATACCTGATTGTTCTTTATCTATAGCTACAACTGTTCGTCGTTCTTCTATTTCGTTAATTTTGATTGTAACTTTTTTTATTTCTTCCCTGTCGAATATTGGTATACATCCTTCTCCTATAGTTTATTATATTGCTTAATAATTTTAGTAGATGTATGCATGAATAAAAAAGAAATTCAGATCATGAGGATTTATATATTTCCTTCTAAATTTGTATAGTTTTGTGTTTACTTTAAATCCTTTATTTGTTATTATTATTAACTAGTCGACTATTATTATAACAATAATAATGACATTGCTATATGCAATGTAATAAAAATATTAATAAAAATTACATTGAAAAATAAAATTAGTATTCGCTAAGCTTATAACAAAGCAATATGATAGTTTACAACTTCTAATGATAATTTAATAATAATAGATAAAGATTTAAATGCAAAGCATGATAAAAAAAGTTGAATAATTTGAATGATGTAACACACTTGCAATGAGTAATTTATAGTTAAAACATTAGAAAAAATTAAGAGAATCTTCTCACGTATTAATATCATAAATGATTTTATGATTACATTTAAATTCATATTTTAAATAAAAAATGGAAGTTACATTGGCAGAATTATTAGATCATAGAATATGAAATGTGTTGAAATGTTATGTGATAAAAATCTATTAAATTCATTATAATTAATAAAATAAAATTAGTTATAAAGATAAAGTAATATGTTTGCAATATGCATACACTAAGCAAGAATACATTAAACATGTAATGTATTATTTGGATACTCTTTAAATATTTAAGTAGTTAAACATATTGGATCTGTATTACATCATTCTCACATGAGAATGTTTTTAATTCTTGAGCCAATATTTTCCTTATATCTCTTATAAGAAAGACTGCAAATCAAAAGTAATAGATAAAATACTCTTTCCATATTTAGTATAAAGTGCTCTGTCTAACTCTGAAGCTACATCTAACATTAATGTATACTGTGAAAACTTCAAATCCTCTCAAAAAATTTCCAAAGTCGTAAATGTTCTTCATTCCAAAGTCGTAAATGTTCTTCATTATTACAAGTATTCCTCTTGCTCGATGTCTTCAGGGAGTTCACTTTTCATCAACTTCTTATAATAAACTCTTCACAGATGTAAGTAATAAATAAAAATAAATCTATCATTAATCTAATACATTAATCTAATGTCAATACAACAAAACTTCTCTCTGTGTGCTATTGATATATTATTACTAATGCAGATTACTGCCAATGTTTTGATTCTAATACAACTATTCACTCATTGCAATGTTAGATAATAATGTTTCTGGAAAGAACAAAAATTTAAAAAAACATAAAAAGAGAAATATAGCATTTTACCCTCTCGTCTTTTAACGATTACATCTTCAGGATTAAGTATATCTCGCTCTAATTCACTAACAGGTCCTTTTACAGGAATATTCCTGTGAATATCAACTTTAATTCGACGTAGTTCCATAGTATCAATATGTATATTCTGAGAACCTCTGAACAAAGGTGTCCCACTAGTAGGTCTATCTAATCTAGAGAAAATTCAATCATAATATGTTAAATTAATTGTAATTATTATTCTCTGCATTAAAATAATTAGATATCCATTTTCAAGAGGATAATTCTATTTTTGATTCTATTTTTATACATATAATGAATATAGTGAGTCAATTGAAAGTCCTTGCAAAAGAAAACACCGTTAATTTATCTCAACGTATCTCACGCTCATTCTACTCTGGCTAATTGAAATTGTAGTTTTCTATTAATGAGTTAACAGATTTACTTTATTTGTTTATTTCATCTTGCAAGCAATTTTCTTTATCAGTTCTTTATCAAATTGTTTTACACTAATTTATTTCATTGAAATATCCTTTCCAGATTTTCAAGTCTTGGTTACCATCTCCATCAAATTAAAATAAAGATACAGACAGATATATATATACATATATATATACATATATATATATATATATATCTTTATTTTAATTATGTGGCGATCGTGGCTCAGAGAAATGTACATTATCTTAACGAGCCAAAGATCCGAGTTCAAATCCGACCAAAACATCATCGGTTTTTATTCGATCGCCATCTCTCGGAAGGCAACTGGCAAACCCTCGAGAGAGTATCTTGCCAGGAGAACATGGATGGACAGGAGAACTCCGGATAACATGGATGCATGTCACCGGATGTCACCACACTCTCACGTAGAGTGAAGGACTGAAGAGGGGAGAGCAATCTGACGCGTTCAAGTGAAGACGTGTTTTTTCTGACTACAAATAGTTGGTGCAGTTTTGCTCTGACCTTGGCATTCATTTAGCACATGAAAAGGATAATAGTATCTCTGCACTATTTCTGGATATTCAAGCTGCCTATGATAATGTCCTACCAGACATTCTCATCCAAGAACTTACACTTTTAGACATTCTTAAAAGAATTTTGTCTTATATTTATAATCTAGTATCCAGTAGAAAAATTTCTTTCAGATTCGACAGCATAGATGAGATTAGATGGATTTACAGGGGCCTTCCCCAAGGCAGCGTACTTAGCTCTTTACTTTACGTTATTTACACAAGAAAGTTGGAAATAAATATTAACCCTTCCATTAAAATCCTTCAATACGCAGACGATGTTGCACTTTTCACAAGTGATTCTCACATTCCTATCTCGTTACAGCGTCTAGAAGTTAATATAATCAAGATTTATGAATACTTAGAATCCATTGGACTCACACTTTCCACTGTAAAGTCAAAACTGTGCATATTCGATCCAAAAGGTCGGGCAAAAAACCAAGGACATTATGTATTACAGGTTAAGGATGGTAGAATTAACAATTCTTCTAAAGCTAGATTTCTAGGACTGATCTTTCAATCCAACTTCTCTTGGGATACTCAACTTAAGAAAATGAGGGACAGCTGCCAAAATTCTCTCAAGATTCTTAAATGTATTCGTCACATTTGGTGGGGCGCGGATCCAGAACTCCTTTTAAGCATCTATAGAGCACTTATAAGATCCAGATTAGAATATGGTGCTTTTTTGTTCCAGAAAATCTCACCTACAGCACTCACTGAACTCAATAGAATCCAGAATAAGGCCTTACGCGTAGCTATGGGTTACCGTCAGTCTACTCCGAGGAACATCCTCTTAGCAGAATCCAGAGAACCTTCCCTGCTTCAAAGATAGAAATATTTGGCAAGCAACTTTATCTCAAGGATGTGGTCCTGGTCGGGTCATCCTCTTAGAGGAATTCTGGAGGATACTTTAGATCTAATGGATACCCCAACTTATATAGCTAGGAGGAACGAATCTACTCTTATTTCTACTTTTGCTGACCTATTGCTCTACCTACGTGGTTTGGAGTCAGGCCCAACTTTCGTAGGCTATTCCAAGCACTTTGATTCTCTTCTCTATACTTCTAAAATTGAACTTAATAAAGGGAAGTTACTAAAACTTTCGGATAATGTCCCTAAAAAGTTTACAGAACTGTTCTCATATGAACTTTCCGCTACGGATTGTATTTTCACGGACGGCTCTAAGAAGCCCGGATCCGAATTTTGTGGTTTTTCTGTAATTTGCAATGACAATGCCCTACACTTCAGATCTATGGGATTCTTATCAATTTTTACCATCGAGTCTATGGCCATTATGGAGGCTTTAAATGTATGGAGCGAGACTACAATCATATCACAATTTTTTCAGACTCCAAATCAGTCTTATCTGCGCTATCTGCGACATTTGTCCCTAATAAGAGTTCTCACTTTCTATTTATTAAAGATTCTATTTATTAAAGATAAAATTAGATGGTTGGAATCAGAAAGAGGGAAAACGAGCTCTGTCATATGGATCCCCAGCCATCGGGGGATACCAGGTAACGAGAAGGCTGATTTGGCTGCCAGGGAAGCCATCATAAGAGGAAGGGATTCTCAAATTGGCATCCCTCTTCGCGATTTTAAAAACTTTGGAAAGGAAAATATGTTTGATGATCTTTTCGCTTACTGTGAAGAACTTGGTAAGGAAAAGGGTACTAAATACTTTCAGTACTTTCCTTTTAGACACCATAAGTCATGGTTTCATAACCTTAAGGTCTCCAGAAGAGAAATAGTGTCAATTAACAGGATACGTAGTGGCCACTCTTCGCTGAAAAAAAGCCTCGCCCGTTTTAATATAGTGGATTCTCCCTTATGCTCAGTCTGTAATTCGGAAGAAGATGTCAATCACGTTTTTTTGGTCATGCACTAAATTCGATACGCAAAGGAAAATTTTAACTAATACTATAGTTACTCTTCAGGGTTTTCTTCCGTGGCCGGTCGAGTCTCTCCTCTCTTTACGTAACATTGATGTCACTCGGGGAATCATGATTTTTATTAAATCAATAGAAATATTCATTTAATCTTTAATCGAAGTTTTCGTACAAGCCCAGGTAATTTAGATACAGATAAGTGAAGTTACTCTATATGATGTTAAGTTAAGTCGATATAAGTTAAGTTAAGCTAAGTTTACGCTTTAGCTTAAGTTTGATGTTAATTCTAGTTAATCTACTCTAATATAGAAGCTAGGCCTCCTAAGGTGTGCTAAAACTATATTGGATTTCCTTAAATTTAGATATCTCACATGTTATACAATTAATTAAGTTTATACTCTTTTGTTAATACAATATTATGTTTAATTCTTTTTTTTTTATCATCTTCATAATGGCGACCTATTGTGATAATCATATCAAAGACCGTTGTTTAGTTGTTTAAGTTTAATTTTCTAAGGTGCAGAATAAGTTTCAATCTCGAGTTTTTTTTATATATACTCTATTTATGTCACTTGTTATAATAGCATATGTTTAAGGACAAAACGTCTTTATATCTGGTGCCATATATGTAATTTTAGATTATAAGTTGCGCTCATGCGCAGACGTGGTGTAGCAGTGCTGTATGACCATTGGTCAAAGCTTCTCTTTTACTTTAATAAAAAAAAAAAAAAGAAGGACTGAAGAGAGATATATGTTGTAAACTCACTTTTCATGTACACTACCAGATTTGGAGGCAGTTGATGCAGATCTCCCTCTATACCGAAGATGCGAGGGAGACTCACTATCACTCTTGCTTCCACTATGACGCGAGGATTGTTCCTCAGCATATCTTAAAGCTTGTGCACGTTTACGTTCATATTCTAAAATTTTTTGCTGCTTCAATTTGTCATGTTGTCTCTCTCGTTCTTGTTTGCGTTGCCATTCTCGTCTACGTCTTTGCTTTTCTTCTTCAGTTCTTGAACGTAAAATTGAAGAAGTATTATGATCTTCATTACTTGTTGATTTTAACTCCTCATTGCTCCGGAAAGTTGTAGATCGCACTGGATTCATTTTTGAAAATACTAAATATGCTTGGTATTTCCAATTGCTGAAATATATTAATAAAATAAACTTCAGTTTTGCTTCTTAACGGTCGAGCCTTGGATCTTTTTGCTAATCAATGATCTGCGCAAACGCAGTACACAATTAAATACAAGTTGCGCGTCGACACAGTCGAACTTGAAACGCAAATCACCAACATGAAATCAACCTGATTCCAAATGTTAGTGTTAATAATAACTCCCCATCCCCCACATATAAATCATTTATTGCGAAAAATATTACCTCAGCCAGGATTCGAACTTGGAACTCCCCCATTCCGTGCGGGTGTCATACCAATTCGACTACCGAGGTTAATATTTTTCGCAATAAATGATTTATATGACATTTTTAGAAAATAGAACTTTGGTTCTTTCTTAGGAATGGTTTTGTACATACTCGGATAGTTAAATTGTTCTCTGTGGAGAACAAATTTTGAAAGTATCTACTGTAAATTTTTCACTAAATGCTAAAAGTAGAATTATAAGTATTTGCTAACAAAATATAAGGGCAAAATGACTACAAAAATCACAGTTTTTGTAATTTTTAAAATAATAAAAACAAAAAACATAACAGTTAACAAATTATATGTTAATGCTTAATACACATCATGAATTAAGATAACAATGCTACAACAAACAATGTTTCAACCTATAATAAGGTCATCCTTAATGTACAAATTAGTAAGGGTGATAAAATTATATGTGAACACATAGCGCATCTTTTCACAAAAATAAGAATATAGATATTAATACACCAATATAGTTATGAAGAGCTGAACATGTGTGATGCAATAGATCTTCTCATAATGTAAATAATGTTAAGTTATTCAATAGGAAATGTTCCATTCCTGTTGATACATTACGTAATAATAGACTGTACAGGGTATTATTAAAAATACCCTGTACAGTCTATTAAAAATGTAATTTAATTGAAGTATATCATATTTAAAAAAGAGAAACTGACTAAAGTTGGATTAAGACAGAAATAATTGTTAATTATATCAAGTAGAAAAAGAAAAGGACTGAAAATAAACGACTAGATAAATAAAAAAAATTTTAATGGTTTGGTCAAAATTTTAAAACAAGGAAAAAAATTGAAGAAGACAATATTGAAAAAGAATGCTGTGTACCTTAGATTAATACTACTCCTAGTAAAAGGTAGAAATGTATGTGTATCCGTAAAATGATATGACGTAAATGAGAGGAAATGAGAAGAAAATAGAAGAATAATTATGAAATGGGAAAAATAAGACAGTGTGGTAAGAATAATTCAAGGAAAGAATAAAGGGAAAGTAACAATGTTAACGCAAAGAGATAATAAGTTAGGTTGAAATATAGAAACTTAGTATCACTCTTTTTAAGTCACATTTAATGATGATATTCCATTGAAAAGTTTACAAAATGACAGATTCTTGATTTCTTCTGTCAAATTACATTGACAACAATCCACTGTCAAATTGTATTGACAGATTCTGTCAGCCCAAAAATTTAATAAGGATATAAATATCAGAACTGTTGTAATAATAGATAAATCTGTCATCAATCTGTTGTCATACTGCAATTTGTTTATTGGATACTTGAAGAAAAAAAATACTTACCGTTAAAACTTTGCAAACAGAAAACTGATTCCAGTTGGAGTTGACAGTCTTGTTGACAGTTTTTTATAAAATGATCAAAGAAAATTGTTTCCTCACCAATGGGACAGGTCAATTTCAAAATTCATCAATCAAAATCATAAATAACTATAAAAAGATACAGTTTCCAGCAGAATAGAAAAGCTGAAGATCTTTACAATAATTATTCAAGTCTTAGACTGATGGAAATTAAATTTTACTGCAATCGTGCAAGAAATGAAATTTTGAAAATATTTAGTTAGGAAGGTCCAAAATAAGCATAGCTTCAGATATTAACTCACAATTAGCACTAATATTTTCCAGAACATCCGGATAACAGTAAAGATTAATTCAATATTTTGTCAGAACTTCACATAACGCTTAACAGGTTCGCCATATTGGGTCTGTTCTTTTCAGCTGCACTGCTGAACTCATATATGTAATACTACTATATTGCTAGTCACGTATCTTCCCAATAAGCGGCATGAGCGTTGAGGGAGCGAGATAGAAAATACGGTACGCATGCGCATGTGTGTCAAAGTACATGAACTGTACATGCGCAAACGTTCAATGTTGAACGCATGCGTCTACTAACTATGCGTACAGACATATATAAAGGCAGAAAGTAATATAAAAAAGTTGCGTTTATTATATAATACGACTTATTGAATTAATATTATGATAAGAAAAAATGTATAAATAAAAAAAAACGAGATACATCATCTGTTTCTTACAATCCGCAAACTTTAATCAATTTTTTTCGTATTTCTGCTTTCTTTGGAAATCTAAAAATAATAATTTAATTATTGTGTGTGAACAATCTGTATACTTAATCTCATTATTGTCATTAAATTTACTTGTGCAAAGAAATATTTTTAGCTTGCCCTGTTTGCCTTTTACTTTTACACTTGTAGCACGATCGCACCATTATTATTATTTTTTTATCACTTTTTATAACTTTTTATAACAAATAAAAGTAATAAAATCACAGTATTCTATACTTTGACAGAAGTATCAAGAATTACACGATTTTATTAGGATTAAGCTGGCTTAACGCGAGCATGCGCATTTGCGTCAAAGTACACGAATTGTGGGAGTGAGAGGTTGATATATGTCTGTCCCGTGATGATTTCGTCAGCTTTTCAGCAGTGTTGGCAATATAGTAGTATTACATATATGGCTGAACTAGTGCAATAAGTTAGAGTGAAAAAATATATATATATGGGTCTGTTCTTTTCAGCTGCACTGCTGAACTAGTGCAATAAGGGGTGCGTTCCGAGTTACGCATTAAGCGCGTAGACTACATAGAAAGTCGTTCCGATTAAATCAATGCGCGCATTGAAAACGCTTTGGTAGCGCTGAAGATTCCCTAGATTGTACTACACGTACTGAATTCTTAAGCCTCGTCTACAATAGTCGCACAGGCTGTGTCGCAGGTCGCATACATGATGTAAGAAACAAGGTGAAACAACGCGCATCTCGGCGGCTCGATGTGCGGTGAACCAATGAAATTTAGGTCCAAATATATCCGCGCAATTTGAATACGAAACAATCATATGTAATCACACGTACTTAAAATGTAGATGTTTTTAGAAAAAATAAATACGAAAATGTAAAAATACTTGAAATAATACAAACAAAGTGCAAAAATGTCTTTATTTATATATAGCGCTTAGATAACTTAAAATAATCAAGATAAAGTTAAAATAAATTACATATAAATCTTAGACAAGATAAAGGTGATTTAATTATAATTTATATAGACAAAAATATTTATATAGATAAACTTATATAGATAAATTTATATAAATAAAATTATATAATTTATGTAGGTAAATTAAGCAATTAGGATATGAAAACGACATATTTTTATTTCTAAATCTTCATTTGTTAAAATTTTACAAATAATTTAATGTAACAGAAACTATTATTTCTCTTTAAATTCAAAACAAATAAAAATCAAACATCAACGCAATAAAAATCAAAGTTAAAAAATAAAAAAATTATATAACTCACATTATAGGACTAAAAAATTAAAACTGATAGATATTGGTATTCTTAAATTTAGTAAGTTAAGTTTTAATAAATTCTGTTATAACGCTAGTCATCAAAGAAATTGAATCAAAATCTCGGATTTTTGGCATTGTGGATATAAGCCTATCTACCTTATCTTTTTATTACAAATTTTGTGCAATTTTTTGGATTTTTTCTTTAAATAGTTGTTTTCAATAATTTCTTTATTCATTCTTCTCAATCTGATATATGTACGAGTACGCACAAGACACGCAATCACTTTCCTAGGAAAGTTATTATTTAATTTTCTGCAAACAATATCTGTTAATCTATCAAAAATGTTACTTTCTCGATTTAAAAAATTTCCATGGAAGTTTTCGAATTCGCTATTCATAATTTCTGCTGCTTGGAAAAAGTCACTACTGGGATACATGCAATTTCCTCTGGATACGGATGAAAGCCAATCAGTAGGTATATTAGGAAGTGTTTTGGTTGGAACGCCCAAATGATTATAGACAGATTACATTACACTGCATTACACATTGAATTGTACGTTATAATTTCTAATATATTGTCTTTAACACAAATTACTGTTGCAATAAACACTGTTGTTATAAACATGAAATACAACAATTTAGCCATACATATAACCTCAATCTTTTATCTTTCCAAATTTCTTCTCATTCAAATTTAAAAAATTTGAAATAACAATTATCACAATTTTCATTAATGTATAAAGTCTCAACCTTACCTTCATGTTCTTCTTCTTTTTAAATAACCTTTGAATTTCTCCGATTAATCCGACTATCTCCGTTTAATCTATAAATACAGTATAAATACGTCCCAGTACCGGAGCCGTAGCCATATTGAATTTCAAAATTTGGACCTACTTCTGATTGGTCCAGAGTATAATCTACTGCGCATCTGGTTACTTGTTTCACCTTTCTTCTTACATCATGGGATAGATTACGAGAGCCAATTAGGATTAAGCTTTAAATCACTTGATCTAAAATTCTGCATTTTTATTGGCTCTCGTAAGCAAACCAGTACGAAAAATCGTACCGTGTGCCGCAGGCTTTAATATCCGGTACTTTTCATTTGATCTCTTGATATAGGGTTGATGTGTTTACATACATTTTAATTTAATTTTTTCTTGCATGAGAATTATCGTTGATTCCGTGTCTATTCGATAGAATAGATATCGTGTTCGTGCGAAAATATATAGTGTATATTATCACAGTGTACGTACATACATCTAATATCTTTAAAATCAATATAAAATTGGTTATGCATCCAAGATAAAGAAATAGCATCAAGACAATATAATTCTTATATATTTTTCATTTTTAAATTATTCAGATCGGAAGAGATAAGCAAAGATAGCGAGCAAAATGTCAGGACCAATGGTGTTGTGTCAGTTATGGATGGGTGGTGTGAGTAAATTGTTTAAATAATTTGAAGAGCAAATTATTTTTTCATACACTACTCTATTGTACCGTTACTGATAAATTATTTGATTTCAGTTGGAGCCGTATATGACAGAGAGTTTCATCATGAATGCATTTCACAAAATGGGTGAACAGCCGCAAACAGTAAAAGTTATGCGGAACCGCTATACTGGGGAACCTGCAGGATATTGTTTCGTACATTTTCCAACTGATGAAATGGCGCTTGATGCTATGCATAAGTTGAATGGCAAGGTGATACCTGGTTCAAATCCTGTAAGTATAGCATTGTAAGCTTTGTAAATATATGTCTGTTTCACACCATGCTCACAAGCAATTGTTATTGGTTTAATAATAGTAATAATAATCAATGGCATCTGACTTCTTGGAAAAAAACCATTCTACGTAAATCTCAGCTTCTTTCTAATTTTATTACAATGTTTATGGAAAGCAAACTCTTTGCCCAATTTCTACCATAGAGAAGCAAGCTTCTGTAAATTCAACAAATTGTCAAATTCATTGATTGTTTCTTATTATTTGGAAATTTTCTATCTTCAAAGGTAGTATCATAATTTTTAATTATGAAGTTAAATTTATTTTTCAAGTACTTTCTGTCTGAAGTATTTTTCCAGTCAAAATTCCTAGTCTCGTGTATGATTGTATGACTAGGACTTTTGAACAAATGTTAATCTAGCAAGTTAATCAACATCCATATTGCTTGATTTTGTAGCCAGTAAGATTCCGGTTAAATCACGCCAGTACTACAGGGAAACCCACTGCCGAACGAGAATTCAGTATTTGGGTTGGCGATCTGTCCACCGATGTAGATGATTATTCCTTATACAGAGCATTTGCTGCAAAATATAATTCAATCAGGACAGCTAAGGTTATATTAGACAGTTCAGGATTTAGCAAGGGCTATGGCTTTGTCAGATTCGCAAATGAGGAGGAGCAGAAAAATAGTCTAATCACTATGAATGGTTACAGAGGACTTGGAACAAAATCTTTGAAAATCTGCAACGCAGTACCTAGACCTTGGAATAAAATATCTGGGTATACCATAAGATTATACTTTAAATAATAGTGTATAAATGTGTAAAAAGGATATAAATTCTTTTCTCTGACATTATAAGCAATATTCGCTCTTACTATTATACTATTATACTGCAAAGAGAGAGAACTATATTTAATTTTAATAATTTTACAGTTAATTTTAAATTAATGTATTAATTTACTGTATTTTAGTTCAACACCACCGCAATCAACTTCTGAATATCCAGCATCAAACATGAATTCAGAAGCGTATAATTACTATGATACATCGTCATACTGGAATAGTTACAGCGCTTGGCAACAAGGTTACTACGAAAGCGAACCTACATCAGATGCTTACAACAGTTATGTATCTGATCAGAAACCGGAGGAAGATGAATTAGAATTGATCGGTATGTTATTTATCTTAAGATAATGTAAGGAACCAAAATATATTTATCATATTTTGTTCATTGAATCTTATTTAAATATTTTAATCCATTGTCTGTTTTTTCATAGAGCATTCAATCCCCATTGACATCGATAAGGTGAACAGAGAAATAATCGAACAAGATTATAATTTATGGGATGCTTTGGAGAGTTCAAAATGGATTCCATGTGATACCATAGAATTATGCTATTAACTATCAAGAATAAAAATTAAAAAATGCAGTGATCACAAAGATATATTACCATTATTACACATATGCAACATGGAAAATATCAAAAATATATTTTACGTAATTTTTTAAATAATTGGTAAAATATACATACATAGAGTATGTTTTACCAATTATGACGTTGAAAACAATCAAATCATCACTTTTCATATATAACATACGCAATTTTTTATTGCAAAAGTAAATGAATGCATTTCAACTTGCTGAAATGTCATACATGCGACAGCTGCAGTTTATTCTATAGTTAATTTTAATATTAATTAAACCACTTATGATCGGTGATACAATTTTACAAAAAATTCTTATGGCAGTACTCTCAATGCTGATGATTTTTTTTCATAACTACATGCTCAAATATGTATTTATATACACCACACTTATATACATATATTCTACCTTAATCATATTGTCTAATTTTTCTTGCAACAATCAAATTATTCTTGATTCTACACAGATTTACTCAACAGAATATTGTGATTGTTCGAAAATGTATAGTGTATTCTCCATATTTCCCGGTATTTTTAATATAAAACCAATTTAAAAAACAGGACAATTTTTTTTGTATATTTATCATTTCACTTTTCATCTCACTTTACAAAATTCTTGATGCACAAATTGACTGACAAAATAAGTAGTCATACAAAATTTGACTATCACCTTCTGATACAAATTTTTTTAAAGCAGATTACACAACTCTTATTTTGCACATACATACATTGCTCAATTTTTATCAATTTTTATAAAATCGATCAAATTTTTAACCGCTTAATTTTTAATAAAATTATGTTTAATCGGAAAACAAATCTACAGATAGAAAACGTTTTACACATTATAATTCCACTTGCAATTAGTATAAAAAACATATCTTACATATACATAGGTAAAAAAATGAAAAATTATCTTATAAATTTACAATGTTTTAATACCCCTAATAAAGGATATTCTGTTTTGTTAGTAGTTTTATTGTTAGTTTTATTTGCAGCTTTTTTAAAATTAGATTTTAATTAAGTGCAATGCAAAAGATCATTTTTCAGAATCATCCACAATGTTAATCGTGTTCGGTTCAGCATTTTCTGGTTTATTGGTTAAAGATTCCGATGACTCATTCCCAGATGCCGCGCTAGGTGTAACTGTTGTGGTGGAATTGATGTTTGAGGCAACCATATAAACTTGTAAAATAGTATTTCCAGGATTTTCTGTAGATTCCTTCGAGACGATTACCAAGGCTCCTGGCTCCATTTGATTAATATTCGGTATCATTGTCATAATATTGTCGGAACAAGACGTTTCCGTGTTTCCACTTGTAACTGGTGTATTTACATATTCCGTAACTTCCACAGCTACGTGTGATGGTATCACATTCTTGCCATCTATCGATTTATTCTCGGTATTATTATTAGGTATATTAAAGGCAGGGGCTTGTAACTTCCTTATCTTCTTCGAAAATCTGCCGGATCTAGTCGGTCTAGGTTGATAAATCTCCTCAGAACTGTCCGAATCGGCATCTGTGCAAGAGCTGTAATCGTCAAATTTCTCGGAATTATCATCCAAACGCTTCTTTGACTTCCATGCTTTTTTTCTTTTCTCCATTTCTTGCTGAGTAGTATTTGTATCGTTATTTAATTCTGTATCAATTTCATCATTTGTTATCGATACTGCAGTATCTTCAGCTTCTTGGTCGTTTGACAGTATTTCACACTCTCCTATACTTTCTGCTACTAATCCTGTATTCATTTAATTAAATTAATTTCCCATGAGTATAATAATTCCTTAATATGTAAATTCGTTAAGAAATTCTCTGTTATTGTGTGTATTGATCACATTATTATCAAAATTACAGTGTACTTACGATGCTTGCGTTTTCTATAAGTTCTGCTCAAGCATTGCCCGTTCTTAATTTTCTCCGATGCTCTTTTAGGCGTGTCTTGAACACTAGTTTCTAGATTTTGCAGCATTGCTAAAGACAAAATATATTTTGTAATTTACTTTGTTTAGAATGACAATAAATCAAAACTCAAAGAAAAAAATACGCATAGAAGATGTGTCAAAAGTGTATAAAAATTTTTCACTTATGTTTTATTTACATTTTTTATTTACGCAGTTACAATTTGAAATTTAAAACTGCTATCGTAATAAACTAGCAAACTTAAACTATAAATAAACGTTTAATAAAAAATCAAAACATTCACAATTAAAATAAAAGATGCGATTTTACTGTGATGTAACAATTAAAACTTTAGATCGTTACAACTAGTTGATATTGAAAATTTATATTCATATATTTCTATAGAATCTATTTTCATACATTTTTTACTTGAGAATAAACTTTTAAACAATTTGTCGAAGTTTTTTTATCGTAATGTTTTACTCGTAAAACATTGTTTTATATATTGTACAACTTTATTATAAAGAATTTATTATAAAAAAAATTTGAGAAAAAACTTAGATGGACATACCTAGTTGCTCTTTTAGCATATCAGTATCAAATTCTTGATGATATTTTAGAGCTTTTTCGACTAATAGTCTATTAACTCTCTCCTCCTTCTTGTACTTTTGTTTAATTTCTTGTCTACTTCTATTCGGGAACAGTGATTGCATCAACAGAAAATCTGTACCTACTACATTTAAAACTCTGTAAAATTTAAACGTTTCCCATTTTGGCCACTCCTTGCTCCTTTTGTGCTTTTTATAAAAACCACCACCATGGGAATTATCATCCTCAATAGTAGCCTCGCTTGCTAATATTTCTTCATCTTTTCTCGCATCTGTTTGTTCTATCACGAGACTTTGTTCGTCTATTATCAACTGACCATCGGGACCCACTTTCACCTGCGGTGTGGGCATTGCCGATGGATCATCCTCTTCTTCCTCTTCCGGAACTTCCATCGGTCTAAAGAACAATTGGATTTTTACATTATAACAAAATTTTGATAAATAATTTCATAATTATAATTACTCACTGTGGCGTAGTCACTTGTCTTCGTTCAACTGACAATTTCTTCATAGGATTTGTCACGGGATTATAGTATATCAAATCGTACATTTTCAATTGGCTTCTATCAGGCGTTCTATTCTCGTGTTTTAGTAAAAACTCCCTTCTAGCTTCGGCCAGTTTTCTCGCAGATTCCGAAACCAGTATACGTCTTTTCTGCGTTGTTTTAAATTTCGAAGAACTATGTTGATTGTCATTGGTAGTACTTTCCTTATTGCTGTGTACAGAGCAAATGGAATCATTTCGTACGCGACTCGGTACGATAGATTGCACTCTCTTACTATGTTCGTCCTCGGATTCACTCGCGCTCGCACCACTCCCTTGTATACTGTTCTTTCTTATTCTACCGCTACTGTCCAACCTCGGAGTAGGTCTCATAAAACAGGGGCGATTCTGTATCACTTTTGTAGGAGAAACTGAAAAATATGTAAATTATAATATATACGATCTTAAAAGATAATATTAGAGATATACTGAAATCAAAATATACAAAATTTTTCTTCATGTTTTGCAATCTAAATTTCTTGTTCTTTTTATATAATCCTTACCTGTATCTATTACTGTAGGCACATCTGGTAGCGGAGTACTTTTTTGAATCAATTGATCAGTAACTTCGTCAGACTTAGCTTTAGTACACGGAGATTCTTGAGAATTTAACTTTGCCTGAACATGTAACTCTTGAGAATTTGATTTTGATGGAGAACATAAATCTTGAGAATCTGGTTTTTCGACTATAACTGATTCTTTTACATTGACTTTATTTTGTTTTTTCTTAGTAGTTTGCTCTTGGATGTTTGCAACATCTTCAACAGCTTCTAGCTCTGATACATCAGTATTAAGTATTTCTTCCTCTTTCAGTTTTTTTTGTTCTGATATATCAATATTGAATACATCTTTCTCTCTTCGCTCTTTTTCTTCAGATATATTAGTTGTGGTGTCTTCTTCTTTTTGTTCTTTTACCTTTATGATATCCTTGGTAACTTCTGGTTCTGTCTCATTAATATTAGGTATATTTTCTTTCTTCTTTTCCTCATCAGCCGCATCGTTAACATCAATAAAATCTACTGAATCCTGTGTAAGCTTCTTCCGAACTGGCACAGCAGCCAAAGCTTTAATACGAGCTCGGCGCATATTATATAAATATGTAATACGATGAAATCTATGAGAGAAACAAGTACCAATGAATCATAGAACGATGATCTAGCCCACCAGCGTAATTAATTAACGTAATTAATTAAATTATAAACAAAATATATTTTAATGTATATATATATATATAATTTTATTTTTATTTTTATATCTATACCGGGTATTCCACTTTAACTTAGATATCATAATATTTCGAATACAATACATTTTCAAAAGAAATGTTCCAAATAAAAGTTGTAGAGTTTGAAAAAAGATAAATAATGGTAAAATTAATTTTTTTGAAAATTAATTGTTCATGGTCATATGAAGATCATCGCTATTTTTTTAAATTGAATTATATGATTTTTTGTATAATACGATTCCACTCGTTAATCTGTAAAAAGTGTTAAAGTAGAGTCGTCGAAAAATCTCAACGGAGAGATATACGATATAAGATATTTTATACTTTATTCTGGCACACTTAAACAAAGTATAAAATATTCGTAAACTATTAATTTTTTTGCAAGTATACCTTAATACTTTTATGCAGAGATATTCTATGTTTTATCTTTATACTTTATCAAAACGTGCCAGAATAAAGTATATCGTAAACTATTGATTTTTTGACAACATTAATACTTTTACACGATTAACGAGAGGAATCGTATAAAAATTCATATCATTTTATTTTAAAAAATAGTAATGATCTTCATATAACCTTGAATAACTGATTTTTTCAAAAATTAATTTTTCCATTATTATTTGTCCCCCTTTGAGCTATACAATTTTTTTGAAGCATTTTTTCTATAATCAAAAATTAAAATATTTCAGAAGTAAATTTAAATGAAATATCCCGTATAAAAATATATATGTATATGTGTACACACACGCGCGCGCGCGCATACGGTGTGTGGCGCGCGCGCGTGTGTGCAAAGTAATACAAATTTGTAGTTTTAAAAATTGACGAAATCATCTGATTAACGAAAATTATAATTAAATATTTTCAATCAGATGTTTCAACCGTCGTAATGCATACAGAAACGACGAATCATTAGGTATTAAAAGTTAATAATGCTTTTCCGTTCCCGTGTTTCTATCGCGTGCCATCGCGACAGGCAATGTGAATCTAGCGCAATTGCCAGTAAAATTCGTTCACAACAGTTCGATCAAGACGAGTGTCGCGAGTATCACGTGTTTTGGAGGTTATCCTACTGCGTCACTCACCGACAGCGACTCGATTATCTCGACGCAAAAGAAAAGCGGCTTCTTTGAGGGTCAATGAAACACCATCGTAATTCCCAATGACCCTCTGCTGTGACACGAGCGGCTATGTGATCACCACGTTACCGCAGAACACGTGGAAGTGCACACAATTCGACTGAACTCAGCGCTGACATCAGAGAGAGGACGTGAAAAGATCGCTGGTGGATACCGATCATCGTCCTAATCGCGCTCGTCTTATTACACCTTTTTAATTGGTAAACATAAACGTGTCAATGTGCGATACATAACATGACACCGTATGTCCTTCCGAGAGGAATATAATGTTCAACAGCGATAGCGTGTAACACTCTTGGAACATAGAATCTCCCACCATTGACATGTTTAAGTATACATGGAACCATGATGGAAGTATACAAAGTGCGTTCCGTTTCATGATGCGCGCATTTATCTATGCGTTAGCCGTCGTTCAATGAGATTTTGCATATGACCAATCACAGTTCAATTTGAGAAGAATAAGCGAATATGATTGGTTAATTTCTTATGGCTTAGCTTAAAATTTCACGTTACGTATACTATAGGGCTGCGTTCCGTTTCACGTATATTCGCGCATTTATCAACAGTACACGTTACGTATATTATACATTATGCGCGCATAATGCGCATTATGCGTGAAACGGAAGCCAAGGTGAACCATTTGAAGAGGGGAGAAAATTTTGTCGAACCAATAAGCGTCGTGCGTTTTTATAGCAGCAATTCAAACGCTCAAATTATTACTTCTAACTACTGAACTACTGTCTTCAAGTAACTGCTTAAGTGAAAATTTTACTTGTGAGCGTTTGAATTGCCGCTATAAAAAAGCACGACGTTTATTGGTCACTTCTGCGCATCCACGGAATGGTTTATCTTGGGTTGAGTTCAAATTCCCCATCCGAGTTACTAGAAGTTGTTATAATATATGTCACGTATGCTATAGTACTTCTAGTATTCTAGTATTATAGTGCACTCGGATGGGGAATCTGAACCACAGACTTCTATACTTTACTAGACTGCTAACTCATTATATATAAAACGGCCAAATTTTTATGTACAAATAGAGTATATAAAGTCACCCTTTCTGCGCATGCGCTTTAACGACGCATTTTACTCGCACCGCTAGTCAAACCATGTGTATTCTAAATATTATATATTTAAATGAATAGATTAATAGGTGAATAGGTAAATAAGGTTACAGGTAAATAAATCAAATCACATATATATTCTAAACATATATATAAACATATCATGTTCTGATATGTGTGTATATCGTGAAAATGAAATATATAATAGAAAAATAAAAAAGCAATTATTTGAAATTATAAATGTATATTTTACAAAAGCAATACACAAAATGAAGAAGGGCAAAGCACCCGGTATAGACACTATTACTGCAGACGTAATCAAAGAACTGGACCCTGAGACGATAAAATTTATTCATGATTTATGCAACAACATATGGACATCAGGTGATTGGTCAAAAGAATGGACGGATCAACAACCATTCCATTACATAAAAAAGGCCCGACTAATATATGCAGTAACTATAGAACTCTGTCACTAATTCATCACACATCAGCAAAGTTATGCTCTATATTCTTCAGGATAGACTTGCTTATTATATTAACCCACAAATAGCCCCAGAACAAGCTGGTTTTGTGAAAAACAGAGAATGTAGAGAACAAATTCTAAACCTGCGCAACATCATCGAAAATGTTCGAGAAGATTACTTGCCTTTATTCATATGCTTCATTGACTTCGAAAGGGCCTTTGATAACGTTAAATGACCAAAATTGTGGAAAGTCCTTACAGCGATGAGAATACCACAACACCTCATTGAGCTTATTTCCAATCTATACATCAATGGTTCTGCATTGGTGAGGGTTGACAACAGCACATTATCAAGCTCATATAAACTTCAAAAAGGGGTGAGACAGGGGTGTATTCTCTCACCTATCCTGTATGACATTTACAGTGAATATGTGATGAGAGTGGTACTGAAAAACTGGAACAAAGGTGTGTCTATTGGAGGTATTAAAATAACAAATCTGCGATTTGTGGATAATACTGTGCTAGTGGCAGGTAGTGTGCAAAGAATGAAAGAGATCATAGACAGAGTGGCACGCTATGGACAAGAGTACGGACTTAAAATAAATTACAAAAAGTCTAAAATTATGATCTTTGACCGCGGTAACTCAATAGTCAATAAACCACATATATAGCCAACTGCGAAATCGTACAATCATTTGTCTACTTGGGCGCAGTCATCCATGAGAGCGATTCAACAGAGCCAGAAATAAGACGCAGAATCCAACTCGGCAAAACAGCGATGACACAGCTCAGCAAAATTTGGCAAAATGTCACAAAATCAACTAAGATGAAACTCGTACAAACGCTGGTTTTCTCAGTTTTCGGATACGCATCTGAAACATGGGTTATCAGGAAAGCTGATCGACGACGGATTGATGCATTTGAGATGTGGTGTTGGAGGAGATTACTACGCGTGCCTTGGACAGCAAAATGAACAAATGCGTCCATCTTACAAGAAATCCAACCGGTTCAAAGATTGTCATCTATGACATATAAAAAAATTCTTAAGTACTACGGTCATGTCATACGTTCTAATAATATGGAAAGACTTATTGTCCAAGAAAAAACTAGAGGCAAGCGCAGAAGGGGGAGATCCCCCACTAGATAGACCGACGTCATAACAAAATTATTAAACTCTAATATAGAAACCGCCAATAGTTTATCACAAAATCGAGGAAGATGGCGCAATACAATTAGAAGAATAATAGAACAATTAGAGGATAATACTACTTTATCAGTCACCACACGTCGAACACAACGTTAGCTGATGATGATGATGATATAAGTTCTAATTACACACAAAATAAAAAACACAATATATTATACCAAATACTATCCTTATTGTATGTGCTGCTATAAACTCATATGGAATTATATAATTACAGACTTCCATTTACTAAAATCATATTACAATCTATGTAATATAAAATATTACAAATCTATAGCAAATGTACGTTATTCATTTTGCTTTGTGGATATCTAGAACTCTCTTTATACATAGCGATGCTTTCCATTTAATATTTAATAACATAAATATAATATTTAGTAACAATAATATAATTCTACGTGTATTACTGAATACTCAGAATAACAATATATTAATTTCGTATCAATTTTTGTTACAAAATGGAAAACATCTACTGCAATAAAGCAATTCATGCATTAACAAATATGTTAATATGAAGTTAATACCATTCTGATACCCAGAACAAGATTTTCATGTGTAATGTATACATAAAGTACGTGCAGTAAAAGTTATCTTATCTAGGAATTAATAAAAAGAAGAAAATAAATAACACACACATGTTTAGATCAGTATTAATAAAAAGCTTGTCATGATAAAAATTTCATTAACTCATTTTAGTAAATATTTTAAGATGAAAATCATTGACTTAATGTATTAGATACAGAAATTTATAGTTAAGCAGTTTGACGTTTTTTGTAGTGGATGATATCATACGATAGCAATGAAAATGTATGGAACACTTTTGCTTATGTGGACAACAGAAATTAAAAATTTATAAAATACATATATGTGTAACGTTCACTCATCACACAGATTATTAATGCTAAACGTATATATAAGTTCATCAGCAATGTTGACCATCTTCGCTAAACACATATATACGTTTTCTATATATTTATACAAATATATATTAACTTTTTAATGCATAAACATATTAACCGTTTAATCATTGAAGAAAGAAGAATAAAGGAAAATGCAAACTAACCTACAATATGCTTTTCATAGCTAGTCATATGCTTTCAATAGCTAGTCATATGCTTTTGGGGAATGATAATATAGCGTCAGAGCAAACCTTTTTATATCTTCTGTATAGCGTCGTTCTTTTGCTTTTTTATTTTTGCTTTTATAGATGTTTTTAAGAGATGCCACTTAAACCGGAACTGATAATATCATACGCTTCTTCGTTTACTCTACCTGATTTTCTTAATAATAATAATAACTCCTCTATTAAGACTTCAATTGTTGCTTCCATTCGATTATGTCTTTCCTTTAGTAATGTAAATTTTCTTTTTTCGATACTCAGCTTTTCTCTAAACTTATTATTTTCTTTTTCCATCAGAGTTCTAAACATGTTTGCTTGAGTGTTGAATTGTTTTTCATAACTTTCTTTCAAAGACTGAATTGTAGCTTTGAGTCTTTCATTGTCATTTTCTATTTTGCGACATTTAATGTTTGTACTTTCTAATCTGTCAATAGCTTTACGTTTGTGTAATTGGTCTTGTTGTACTAAATCTGAAAAAATTATGTTTATACTTCATGTTACACACTCACACACATTATATATATAATTTAATAATTATAAATTATGTTTATATTAGTATGAATATGTATTATAGCAATATTAATATATCGAATAGAGCAATACAATCAATATATTAGCGTTTTCGTTACCTATTTGGGAACTTCCATTTTGAGTTATACCTGTATCATATTTGTTACTTGTATTTTCCGTGTTACTATCTGGAAAAGAAATATAAACCTTTATTTATCTACAATTGAATGTATTACGTATATAATCGATTAACAAATATACATACTTATATACATATCTGTATCATGAATGTTAATGAAATGTTGTATTGGAATTGCATCTGGTTTTAATCTCACCCTTTTATGTGCACTATTAGAAAAATCATTATTATTGAAATGTAGGTGACAAATTCTGCTGGATGGTAATGGTGTCCAATTGTTCCTATTTGTAGCTACTATCCATTTTTCCAATAATTTTGGTATATCCATGGGAAACCTATGATTTGATCATGTTAAATTTAATACTCTGTATATTTATAATATTTTTTATTATGACACAATAACTTCATAACTATATGCATTACTTTTGAAGTACTATCATGTATATACTTTTACGTTATAATACTTACTTGAAGAAGGATATTTTATTATGTCTCTTCAAAACATTGCTTTTGCAATTTAAAACAGCACACTTTACAGGCATATTGTTATATTTTTTTTCTTATTTATTTAATTTCATATACTTTTGCATAGATTAAAACTGTCTTCTACTGGAGTGGCGTATGTATTGGCTAGGTTAATCTCTTCATGGTACGCATGCGCAGAATTGGGTCCTTTTGTACATACTTTCTGTATCCATTTTATATAAGCAAAATATGGAGAGTTAGCAGTTTAGTAAGGTATAGAAGTCTGTGATCTGAACACAACCTGCATAAAACTAGCCGAAGCTGAAGCTTGCCGTCGGATCTTAAGCCAACGGCACACGGTACGATTTTTCGTAGTAGATCGCATACGAGTTAAGCCGACGGCACACGGTACGATTTTTCGTAGTAGATCGCATACGAGTTACTAGCATGAGAGCGAGAGAAAGCGAGCGTCTTTCGCTCTCTCTCACTCTCGGCTTAGTGGCTAACTCGTATGCGATCTACTACGAAAACTCGTACCGTGTGCCGTCGGCGTAGTAGATCGCATACGAGTTAAGCCGACGGCACACGGTACGATTTTTCGTAGTAGATCGCATACGAGTTAAGCCGATGGCACACGGTACGATTTTTCGTAGTAGATCGCATACGAGTTAGCCACTACGCATGAGAGCGAGAGAAAGCGAGCGTCTTTCGCTCTCTCTCACTCTCGTGCTTACTGGCTAACTCGTATGCGATCTACTACGAAAACTCGTACCGTGTGCCGTCGGCTTTAGCCACTACGCATGAGAGTGAGAGAAAGCGAGCGTCTTTCGCTCTCTCTTACTCTCGTGCTTAGTGGCTAACTCGTATGCGATCTACTACGAAAACTCGTACCGTGTGCTGTCGGCTTAAGCTTTAAGTCACTTGATCTAAAATTCTGCATCCTTATTGGCTCTCGTAAGCAAACCAGTACGAAAAATCGTACTGTGCCGCAGGCTTTATAATTAAGACCGTCTTAAGTTTATCTTCAGATATTCCGTAGCTAATGAACTGATTCGTACAGCCTCTAAAGATAAACTTAAGACGATCTTAAATTTAAGACCTGACTATGAATACCGGCCATTATTTATTCATGTAAAACAAAAACAAACAAATGTAAAAAAACAAAAAACAAATGTTTAAAACAAATGTTTGAGAGTTAAGTTAGATAACATTTACTACGACATTAGTAAAACATTTATTGTAATGTGTATAAAAATTGAATAAAATAATTTTGTATAAACATCCAAGTCTCAAATTATTGAAAAATATTGTTATTATAACTTTTTGATTGATGTAAAACATGAAAATATAATAATTCAAGTGAAAAAGAATAATCAGCTGTTGTACGATATAAAATTGTTCAAAAATTTTTGGAAAGTCAATAAGCTTGTACCAATAAAGATACGTGTATATATTTGACACAATTTAACTTATATGAAATGATATGGAAGGTAAATTAAGAGGAAAGAATATTGCATGATACAACCAAATTCCACTTGATTCCGGTGAAATTACAATATTCTGTATTTCTTAATCGAATATAACAAATATATAACACAATTATTTAAATAACTGTTAATACAAATGCTAATTATTTAAATAATACAAAAATGCTTATAAATATTTCTAAAATGTTACATGGTTTATTCTTGCATTTTGTAACATCACATGCCAGGCAAGAATGTATAATTTTATTAGAAAAGATATTTATATTTTGCTGTTTACCTTTGCTGGTTACCTTTATCACATTTATAGTACCTGATAGTAAAAAATATATTTAAGAAAATCTATATTTAGTGACTATCCATAAATTGTATATCCGACAATAACAGCACTGTATTCGGTAATGGTCTAGGTTGCGGACTAAGTACTGTAAATGTCTGCCTCTCAACATCCACATTGGTCCTGTAAATGTAAAACATATTTTCATGAAAAAAATAATGTCCATTATTAATAACGATATACATTCAGTGTGTCAAAAATTCTATACTAACACACAGACAAACCCGGCTACGTTAGTCTGTACGACATCATCCTCGGGAGAATCGGCGAAGGAAACGGACAACAAGTGATGCAGCAAACTGGGTCCTGGTGTAACAGCCACCAATTTCGTCAGATTGTCCTCCGCCTTCATGCCCAATGGCATACAAGACGCTGGTAAAACGGGCGCCCCGATTTTGTATAATCTCGCCTCACTCCATTTCACCTCAAAACTATGTGGATATAACGGAGTCCGAGAACCATAGAAATATTCTCTGACACCCTGATCTCTCGCTTCGGTTCTCTGTGTCTGACTTCTCTCGACAACCCCACCACTCTTCGGCAAAAAGACCACTTTTACAAAGTCCGGCATATCTCTCACCAATTCATTGTACAGTCTCTCTTGATCCAATACCAGAATTGCATCCACCTCGAATGCCTGTGCAGCATGCGTGAGTAACTTGTAACCATCTCCTTTCACCCAACCACATGTATTTATGACAATTCCAGATGCTTTAGCCTTCTTATTGGCTTGTAATCTATCTGAACAAACCTCCGCTAAACGTGTTACAAGTAAATTGTATAATGTTACATTAGCTTGTGGTGTTTTGTGCCCAAAATGGAAGACCAATGGAGCTTGCTGACTGAAACCTTCCACTATGTTAGATGGTCGTTCCACTAACAAGGCACCTACAGTGCCAGGAATTGCTATATGTCCTTGACCGACGTCGAGATCAACAAAAATCGGTCTTCTGCCCATTCTGACAGCATAGTTCAACAGTATTCTACAAAGTGTAGACTTTCCCACGTCGCATGGTCCCACAACCATTGTTATCGGACCTCTGGTGTCATCTTTTTCTGCAGTTTCTCTCATTCGCTCCATCGCGGCATGGCAATTTAAGTATAGACCCATAGGCGTCTCCTTTGCTACATAGCTGACGTCTGTCTTTCCGACTAATTCAACAGTACATCCTTGCCAAGTATAAACTGCAACCTTTGCACCAGCAGTAAACTCATATTTCTTCCCTTTTACCAATTCTGTACCAAAAACCTCCGCCAAACCACTCTTTAACTGCAATAACAAAATTTTGTGTTACCTAATAATAAAATTAATGAGTTAATAATTTAAAAAATAAATTACAAGAGGAAGTGCATTTTATTACCTCCAATGTAACTTTTTCATTCTTACTCTCCACTTCGAACCTCAATTCGCAATCTGGATCCAATTTAAATTCTTGCACCACAGATTTTTCATCGGCCATTTCTTGTTTTGGAATTGCTCGATTTAGAGCAAAGTGCCTTCAATCCTGCCTATGGATTATATAGTATCGAACAATACTTCTCAGTTATTTTAGGTTAATTATTTTAGGTTAAATTATAAAAATAAAATTAATCCTGCAAAATTTGCTAGCTCGACGTCGAATCCCACTTGTTTAAATCGTATAAATATTTGTCAGTTCTGTGCAAGCCAATCATGAAATTTTGTTATTGTAAATATTTATAAACACACGAAACGGTAAATAGCCGAAATAGACGATGATAAAACAACTATAACCCCAAAACAAGGACCATCCACATAGTCCGATATGTCCAATATGTCCTTAAATCCTTATAGAGTTTTGTGTGTAAGATCTTTAATAAGCGCTTTGCGCTGATTGGATTATACTTTTAGATCAATCTTGAGATTGAATGAATTGTTCCACTAGATCTAAAAGTATAATCCAATCAGCGTAAAGCGTTTATTGAGTGCTGACTCTGCTTGGTTGCGTTCAAATTCCCCACCCGGGTGCACTATATACTGAAGGTACTATAGCATACGTGACATGTACTATAACTTCTAGTGTTATAGTTACCCAGGTGGAGAATCTGAACGCAATCCTGAATACAGGACTATAAAATCACTAGATATAAAGTACCGCAATCGTGGCAATTTTGGCTCCAATACGCGGTTATTTCAAATTTAAATTTGTGTGCAAACCTAGGTTTAAAAGAAAACTATAAAAATTGCATAGTGACCAATTTTATTTACAAGTTATATTACTAAGAGATTTCTTTCATCGCAACATTACAACTAGTATTGGCAGTTGTTGCGTACACTCGCCGCATGGATCTAAAAAGATATGGATGGAGTCTAAAGTGTGTATACGGGCAAGGGGGCTGTGAAATTTGCGGCAAGGGGAATGCATAGTGCTGTCTCTTTCTGTAGGTAACCTTCGTATGTTTCCGTCGCATATCCGATGATTCCCGAAAGATTATATATCCCATACAAGACGCAATGCGCAGTTCGGATATCTTCGGTTACATTCGTTACAAAGCCGAAGGTTACCTACAGAAAGAGACAGCACTATGCATTCCCCTTACCGCAAATTTCACAGCCCCCTTGCTATAGACTCGCCGTCATTGATTTGTTCCGTGACCCCTTTCCGCGGGGCAAGGGGAATATGGATATGACAAATCAGGGGCGGTAAAACAGGGCCGCCGCTGGGTGGCGCCACGGATATTCTCCATCTTCTCCATATTCCTCTTGCCCCGCGGAAAGGGGTCATGGAACAAATCAATGACGGCGACTGTACAATGGTTGCGTTCCGATATTCACTGCCAGTACTAAAAATTTGTAGTTTATGACTACGTTTACACGACAGTCTAAAGCTGATTTAGTAACTACCGTAGTTAATGAATTCTTGCATCCAATTGGTAAATTTTTTTAGATCTAAAAGAATATACCAATTGAATGCAAGAATTCTCTAACTACGGTAGTTATTGAATCGGCTTTAGGCTGGCGTGTAAACGTAGTCTATGTCACGTACTTGAGTACTTGCAGTGAATATTGGAATGCAGCTAATATTATGTTTTTAAAATAAAATAAATACGTGCTATTACAAACATTTTCATTAGTTTAAATACAATATTGTAGCATGGTGGAATAAAAGATATAGGATACATTTCAAAACATATATTTGTAAACTTAGTAAGTGTTAATTCACTTGATAATATAAGCGTTTCATGTTTTCAAAATAATAATTCACATTTACTTATAACATCATGTATATTAATGGTAGGAATGTTATAGGTAGTCTAAAACGGATTTTTTGTATTCTCGTAAAGTATATAATGAATTTTTTGTACTCCCGTAAAGTATATAACTTTGTTATCTGCATTGAACATTTTTTCCAAGTTTTCTTTTTGTTGTAATTTTTTCTTTAAAACATTACATTGTTGCATAGTACGTTTTAAAATGGTGTTCAACTTTTTAATGTCTCTTTCATATTTTTTACACTTTAATGTAGCCTCTCGTAATGCATTTTTCTCGTTTGCTTCACTATTAGTTGTCACGTCCGTATCATTATTAGTCCATATCTTATCACTATTACTGTAGGAGCTAGTGCCATTTATGTTTGTTGTGTTCTGATCATTATCATCTGCAAATATTTATTTCAATTTAGGTAAATTACAATAATGTGTGTATAATTGTATATACACATAATGCAGAGGCTTGATTCTCTACTCTCTCACTCATAAGAGAAATGTATGCACTCACGAGTATAGATGCATTCAAATATCTACAGATATGTAATCAAACCTCAGGTAATTTACATGACTTTCTTACGTCAAAGTAGTATTATATTATGTAATACTTACGAAGTTCTATAGGACTATCTACTAATATCAGAACTATATCTTCTTTAGATTGCTCTTCCTGTTCTACTGTACCTTTCTCTAATAAATTTGGTTTCGCAAATGGGCGGAGTAATTTTCTCTTATCTTTTCGTTTATTTTCGAATTGATCCTCGCCAAAGTGCACCTGCAACATTTACATAATTATTATTACTGCAATATGTTATTTTACATGCGATTATAATTAACTATACCTCACAAACGACAGCCCTTTCCGGCAATGTAGTTTTCCCAATTAATTTAATCCATTCTAAGCGTCGTTCACTATTTTTATTACCACTTGGCAAGCGAAAAAGGCGAAACCCTTTTTCGGAGCGATTTTTACAATAATCGACACAGCAACCTGGCATTTTTCGTTTTCACAATGTACTTCTACAATAAAAGGTTAAGATACACCTTTCGACGCCATTTTAGCTCCAAGGCTGAAACATTATTTTTTTATTGCGGTACTTTATATATCTAGTGACTTTACAGGACTGTAGATTGGTACGCCTGTGTCAATAGTGGAAGGTGCGCGGGTTGGTACTTGTTTTTTTCCGACATTTTACGCAAAAATTGGCGAGAGTTACGTCGCAGTGCGATTAAAAAGTTTTTGCCTGAAGAACGAATTGTGCGATGCAAATTTGCGCGACAATACAATATCCCCCGTCACGTACGTTCAGTCTGATAACTGATACGTCACACATCCATTAAGTCGCCGCGATCGAGTGCCGTGCAATTTCAACGCTCGTATAACGTTTTTCGTCGTATTCGAGGTAAGCATACATCACGTTATAAGATGATTTTCGACATTGGAGCCGAAGGTAACATCGGTCAAATTGCTGGAATTCACTATATCTCAGATTGTAGTACATATTTTATTAATGTCTAAAATCATTTTTATATATGTTAAATATTTTTCCAGATTTAAAAACAGTCAAAGCATAACAATGGCAACTAGAACGTCCAAGCGTATTTCTCGTCTCACGTCTCGTGAGCCATCAGTGATAAAGACACTTGTGTTCGAAAGAAAGTTGAAGCCTAAAAAAGTTGTGAACAACAGAAACTCAAAGAAGAATAATGTTAGTGTAAAACGCAAAAGTTTGTCTGTATCGAGAGGAAACGTATCTTTAAGAAACAGTCAAACATTATTGACACGTTTACGTCCTCGTCGAAATAGAAAAAATTACTGCGAGGACTCGAGATTACTACAACAACATATTTCGCCAAAGCAACAGAATAGTGTGGTAATGTTGCAGAAACTAAATTTGGAAGGTAGCAAAAAAATACCTGTATACAAACCTGTAGAATCTGAAAAATCTTTGGAAGACAAAACTGACGTGTACGACTTTAAGTTTGATGCTAATGACACGAAAGAGAAAACGAAGCAGAAGCAAAGGAAAAGAAAGAATGTTAGAGGAAAGGGCAAAATGACTAAAAAAATAACAAATAAGAAGATTACTGCACAACCAAAAACAATTGGTCGTAAAGTAATCAAATCTTCTGAACTTGACGTGAATCTTTCTGCGAAGATTGTAGAAAGCAATCCTCCTTTAAAATTTGCAACAGCTAAAAAATTGACGAAGAAAAATATCGCAAAGGAAATTGAAACAATAGAAACGGTAGAAACAGTAGAAACGGATACAAATATTCAAATGCTAGAGGAATTGGGAAACAAAGATGTTGAGAAAGAGATTGAGCCACCAAAAATAGACATAGATATTCATACGGTAGAAAAATCGACCTTGAAGATTATGGAAACATCAAAAGTAGATACAAATGTTCAAGCTGAAGAAACAACTTTATCTGGCAGAACATTTGCAGGACAAACTAGAAAGGAAAATGCAAACAAACCAAGAGTCATATCTATTGAAAATGCAAATAATATTATAGTCACTAAATCTCCACCTAATAATAGCGAAGACTCGTGGCCCTTTCGGCCGAAGAATATATTTGATAATAAAACCTCGTCAAAAGAGCACAACACGCTGAAATATTCCTTATTGACAAAAACTTTGTCTCCTATACTGAAGACAACAAATACTTTTGATCTTGGAAGTCCCTGGCGACCACCAACATTAATGTTTTCTCAAACTAAACACTTCATTCAGAGTACACCATATAAGAATTTTGAACCACATAAAGAAAATAAGGAAATAAATAAAAAAAACATGAATGAGGAAATGAATAAGGAGAACATAGAAATGAATAAGGAGAACATAGAAATGAATAAGGAGAACATAGAAATGAATAAGGAGAACATAGAAATGAATAAAGAGAATATGGAAGTGGATAAAGAAAATGTGAACATGAATAAGGAAAATAAAGGTCGAAGAGACAAAGAAAGAAAAAAGAAAAAGAATGGTCTTCGCGAAAAGCTTGTAATTCAAAGGAAATTACCAATTTCAGAGAATCAGGCTCCAGAGAAAGTTCGAACAGTTGCAAGCAAGTCTATCGTACAACCTGCGCCTGTCAGAGTATCTCTAGGAGAAATAAAGAATTTCTTACAGAGACCGAATATTAAAGAAGATAATAAACAACCAGTAGAGCAAACACATACTGAAGTTAATAAATCACACGTCGAACAAAAAAGTAAACAACTTGTAGATATTATCAATTTTTCTGACACATTTGATGTCTTATCTGAAACTGAGAGACTATCAAATATAGGAAATGATGCTCCCTTATTTATGGATTTAGAACCCTCACATTTTTCGAAGGTATTTATTATTATTTTTGCACATTTATGTGTGTGCGCGTGCGTGTATATTATTTATTAATTAAATAAGTTTATTTAAAATGTTACAGCCACCTCAGCATTCATATAAGAAAAAACGTGCTGTGAAGTTTGATTTTTTAGAAGATAGCGGTGAAGAAGAAAGAGAAAATTTCAAACCACAAACAAAGAAGAAAAAACTTACAAAATCAGAAAAAGAGCAAGAAAAAAGAGTAAATGAATGGATAAAAACAGTTAATACTACATTCCAAGAAATCGAAGAACATGACTTGGTAATTGAGTGATATAAAAATTGGATTGTTATTGCTATGTGCACTTTAATATTTTAGAAGACCTGAAAAAGTTCAAAGCTGCAAGTCAACGAGCAGTTTTTCTTATTTCTTAACTTATGTTCGAAAGTATTTATGATGATATTTCACATCTCACCTTTATAGTCTTTTATTTGAATATTTTTTACACATGAGAATTTTTATTCACACCAGAGAAGATAATTTCAAATATAACAATTAAAAATTTGAGATTCTCTATAATGAACTAAACTCAGAGAAAGCTAGCATTATTTCACATATATATGTATATAGTTTTCAAATTCTATTAAAATTTTAAAGAACTTATCTTTTAAAGATTTTAGTATTTATATGTATCTTTTATGTTTATATGAAATATGTAAGGTAATGCTTATGACTGTATGTGATAGAAGTATATGTTTGTATTGTATTCATAGCATAATAACTGTGTAATGAAATAACGAATTTGAGGAATATATATAATAACAATGTAATAACTAATAATCTATTCGGACGATATTTAAGACTATACTGATTAGTATGTTATGATTAGCTTGTTGTACATAATAAAATATTTTTAACATGTACTTTTTGTATTATTAATTTTTTAACTCGAATAGTTAACGTTATAGACATAAAAATGTGATCAATAATAAAAAAAATTTCCTCAAATTTCGAGACACTATTAATTTATTATTAATATTAATATTAACATGTAGATCTTTATTTTGAATATTTTCGTAATTTAAATAATAAATAATAATATATACCACGTATTATATATCACATGTTATTATTTTAATTAATTTTATGTAATAGATAATTACAATGTAAAACAAATAATTTTAAGATATATTTAAATAAAAAAAAAAAGATGCCAACAGTACATGGTGTTCCCAAACGGTCACCCATTTAAGTACTAACCATGCTCAACGTTGCTTGACTTAAGTGATCGGACGAGAACTTGTACTTTCAACGTGATTTGACCGTTGACAAACGAACTTTTTTCAAAAGAAGATATAGTTTTTCATTCCTTAAAAAAAATTTTTAGCATTCAATGAGAAACTACTCATGTCTTTACTGAGCTAACGCTCCGTCCATGGATCAGTTGCAAAAACTATTATGTGTATAAAGCCAACAGCACACGATACTATTTTGCCTACTGGCGCTTACAAGAGCCAATTAGGATTAAGCTTTAAGTCACCTGATCTAAAATTCTACATCCTTATTGGTTCTCGTAAGAAATCTAATAGGCAAAATAGTATCGTATGCCGTTACCTTTATGCATAGTCTACAATGGCCGTAGGAGTATAGCTATAAGAAGTAATAATAAGAAATTGACCAATCGCAGTCGATTATTCTTCTCATATTCGACAGCGATTGGTTAATTTCTTACTCTTGCTGCCATTGTAGACAACGCATTACTTTATCCACACACTTTTTCCTCTACTACCGAGAGTTGCATTCAGATTCCCCGAGGTAACTATAAAGCCATACGTGACATTGGCTGCGTTCAGCAGACAGGCAGATCAGTGAGCACTTAGGGCCGTGGCACATAAAAGAACTTAAGCAGTAAGACTTAAGACGTAAGAATTTCATCCATACGGAATTTCCGATGTTGCTTACGTTTCAAAATGGCTGCCTTACTGCTTGACCGTGATTGGTTGATTCGCTTAAGTCTTAAGTTTACTGCTTAAGTTTTTTTATGTGCCACGGCCCTTAGTGATTCTTTTATTTAATTGGTTTCTGCACTTAGATCTAACGAAGATCTAAATGCAAGAACCAATTATATTATATCTATTCTGTTTGCTGAACGCAGCCATTTTGACCCGAGAAGTGTTCAGCCAATAAAATTGTCACTTTTCTATAAGAACTGCTTGTTGATTGGCTTTATATTTCTTGTATCGAGATCTCGGATTGATTTCTAGTATCGTGGACACAAGGCTTAACACTAGAAGTTGTTATAGTACATGTCACTTATGCTATAGTACTTCTAGTATTATAGTGCACCCGGAGGAATCTGAACGCAACCCTAGGTTCTTTAGGCCTGTTCTACAATGGCTGCGTTCAGCAGCAGAGCAGATCAGTGAGCGATCAGTGATTATTGGTCCTTTCTATTAGATCCCGAAATCTAGACCAATCATGTTGACGCATTAAAAAGAATTACTCAACAGTTGTACAAGAGTTGCGTCTGCTGAACGCAGCCAATGAGTCGTTAGTCGCAAGTCGTAAGCTAATAGACCAATCATATTCGATTATTCTTTTCTAAATTCAACTATGATTGGTTTATTCGCTTACAACTTGCGACTAATGACTCATTGTAGAACAGATCTTATGGGTCGTCTACACTCACAGTAAGTGGTACAGAGTAAGGAGTAAGGGCCGTGGCACATAAAAAAACTTAAGCAGTAAACTTAAGACTTAAGCGAATCAACCAATCACGGTCAAGCAGTAAGGCAGCCATTTTGAAACGTAAGCAACATCGGAAATTCCGTATGGATGAAATTCTTACGTCTTAAGTCTTACTGCTTAAGTTCTTTTATGTGCCACGGCCCTAAGAAGTAAGATTTGACAAATTAAAAACCGGCAGTAATGAAAATGGGCAAATCCCATTTCGTTGTCTTCTTAAGCCGACGGCACACGGTACGAGTTTTCGTAGTAGATCGCATACGAGTTGGCCACTAAGCACGAGAGTGAGAGAAAGCGAGTGTCTTTCGCTCTCTCTCACTCTCGTGCTTAGTGGCTAACTCGTATGCGATCTACTACGAAAACTCGTACCGTGTGCCGTCGGCTTTACTCCTTACTCTCTACTGCTTACTGCCATTGTAGACGAGCCTTTAGAGTTAACAGAGTAGAATTTTGGAACGCAGGCTTGTTGTGTTTTCTGAACGCAGCCCCAGTACACGAACGACACAAACTAAAAAATTATATAATGTGGGATAGTGGAATATAAGCAGCGTTTAATTTTATCACTTCGCGATCCTAACCTCTATGTGTCTATGTGTAAAAAGCAACATTTTTAACAAATAGATTAATTCATTAAAATGATGTGTACACCAGCATAGTACAGTTCATAACGAAACATATATATGAATAAAATATATGAATAAATGAAAAATGAAAGGGCTTAAAGGAATTATCGAAGATGTAATTGTACAACCAAACAAAATTCAGCCAATTATTGGTAAGATAAATGACTCTCTTACAATCCTATTATTTGTTAACTACATTTTAACTACTTAATATCTGTATATTCATGTATTAAAGAATTACATATGTATATATTGTTGCAGTGAATTTCCAAAATGGTGAACTCAAGGATGAAGATGTCAAGGAGATGTCTTGTGGCGTATTTCGCGATCAAAAGGATGACAAAACTGTGTTGGCCTTGTCAAATGGACACATTGTTTATAAAGGTTACAGGCCAGATTGTACAAAGGAGTCAACACGGACGATGTTAGTACTCCACAATAAGAGGACGGGCAAAGTACGAATGTTTGAAGCTGAGCGGTGGCAAGTAGCTCCAGTACTCGAGAAACCTGACGTCGATGACAGCAAGAATGATATAGAGGAAAAAATGATTATACTGAATAAGCAATTTGGATCTAAGAAAGTCAAACGTAGAACTGAACAATCTGAGAGGCTGAAAATAAATGTCGATGCTGTTAAGGAACAACTTGAGAAATCAGTGTCAAGTAAGAAAGTTTTTTTCATGTTATCGTATAATTGAATTTTCAAATAACATTTGATTAAATATTATTTGATATGTCAGTATTTATTGTTCATAAAAATTCACTAAATTATCTTTTGGCAGATGTTGAAATCGACAGGCTAGATTTATCGAATCAATTACAAGCTGAGGACTGTATGTCAAGTACTTTAATATTACCTGCATGCAATAGGAATGCAAATAATGTTAAAGATGTATACAACGTATACGATATTATTCCTAAAAGTAAATTAGAAACGTTATATGATCATGCAATGGAAGCTCTCAATGGGGATGTAGAAGGGTACTTAATTACTTAACATTTTTTACCAATGTTAACATCTATATTTTTCATTTATGCATATTGCATAAATGAAACATATAATAATACATATACATATATTGTATAAATAAAAATATATGTGTGTCTTTTTGCATAGGAAAGGAAAATTTTTCATGCGTACTTTAAGAACTATACAATCGGATCCAGACAATGTAAACAAAGTAGCTCTTTTACTCTACATTGAAATGGTTAATGCATGGTTTGCCATGCCAATGAAGGACGCGAAGAAACGTAGTGTTGTCATATGCCCGGTTTCTGAAGAAGTAAATCGACACATTATCGATACTTACAGCATATTCAGCACGAACGGACGGTGAGTGAGCATCGATTACATAAATTGTGAACAAAATTTTAAAGAAACTTTTTATAGAACGAGACCGAACACGATGAAGGACAAGGGTCTCGTGCACAGCTTGATTCTCGCACTGACGATATCGAATTTTGTTCTCGACTTGGAACTATTCCGAGTTATGCTGGAAACACGGACGAGTCTAAAGAAGTTGTTGGACCTCGCGAAAATCATCGGAGCAGTACCCACTAAGGAAGATAAGAAGGTCATCGCGCTTAAAGTTCCATTGCCGCCACCGGTATCTCTAGTTAAGAAAGGAAAGAAATTAAAAAAATCGGATCAATGACTTTATTAATTAATTACTAAATTATAAATTTTTTTAATTTTTGACAATACAAATCTATTTTTCTAACATTTCCTAAATCTCTAAAATTAAGGAAAAAACGGAGTTTTTTGAATAACATGTTTTGTACAGTCATAAAATCATATTGATGTTTCATAAGATGTATGATATCTCAAATATACATATACATATTATACCCCAATACAGATTCCCTTTTTTATAGATTTAATAAAAGTAGTGGTAGTAATAATATCGGGGTGAATCAAGTTGTACCTGAAATACATATATATTTTCCTCTGTACTTCCTGCCATTGATAAAGAGACTGCTAAACACCTACTCTCCACTCCCATGCAAGCAGGGAGATTGTAGGTGTTCAAAATACTCTCAGTGGGTTTGTCCTTTTCCCACCAAGAGGTAACCAAGAGAAGAACAATCGAATAAAAATCCGACGGTTTCTCAGTTGAATTTGAACCTAGATTTTCAGCTTATTAGAAGCGCATATTATTGCGCCACGGTCGCCGCTAGATTTAGTGAAAAGATTTGCGAATTTTATATACTCTGAAAAAATGTTTTAAACATTTTATTAGATATAGAATAACTGTAACTGTTGTATAGATGAGGAATTAAAGATTATACACAGGGATAGAAGATACATTAAAATATACAGGGTTCTTAAAGACGCCCGTTAAATACATAACATTATTCCTTATAAAAAATTTAGTTGAGAAGTCCTGAATCATTTTTTTCTGTATTCAAACAGTAATTATCAAGGAGAACAGAAAAGTCAATATAACGTCATATTAACTAAATTATGACAAAAAAATCATGTTTTGTTCGTGATTCGATCAATATGACGTCAAATGATATCAAATTGACATTATTTTGACTTTCTGTTCTCCTTGGGTAATTACTGTTTGAGCACATTACAGAAAAAAATGATTCAAGACTTCTCAATATTTGATATTTGTTTGACTTAATAACTACTGCTTTATCAAGCAGGTTAAAAAATTCAGGATTCTTCGACTTAATTTTCAATAAGAAATAGCATATGTACTAGTGGACGGTACTTAGGAAACACCCTGTATATTGTGGTACGGAATATACGTATATCACACACTTCTGTTAAATAAGATGAATTTAATGAAATATTTTATATTTCATTAGAAGGCAATAATATTCAAGAAATTATTTCTTCATTTCCTCAGAGTTATTTGTACAAGCATTTGTATTTATTCCTACTCAAGTATTTGTCAACATTCTACTACTTGATACGAAATTGTAGGATTCAAAGAAGCAAGAGGTTAGGGAATCATTTAGAAATTAGTTCATCTTTCTTAATACATTCCAAAAAAGCGAGCAGTTTATCGCGTCATTCGCTGCATGATTACGATATCGCAAGATACGGCGAGAAATCCAGTTTCTTAAGACTACATAGAGAACGAGATCGCCTTCGATGTTAGCGGTATTGACCAGGCGTTCGAGCGGAGGGGGTCACGTTCGAAAGTGCATATCGCGCATTCAGGACCGCAGAGATTTATCCGCCGCTGTCTCGAAGAGAGCCAAGATGGTAAGTCCTTCGTTTGCAAATTGTTTAGCCCAAAGAAAATTTCAATCGAGTAATCAGGACGTAGAAACCACCTCAGGCGAGTTCTTCGCGGTGAAAGTGATGGGGCAAAGCCGTTACACAAATATTGTCACATTTGCATGTATACATTCTGTATAAAAAATGTTAATGAGGAATAGAACGATATTAATGAGGATTATATAAAGGCATTACTATATGTCGCAAATAACAAACAAAAAGAGGCATTAATTGAATTACATTTAATTGTAATTATGTAGAATAGATTGTAATAATTGATGAAAGTCTCTCTGTTGATTCTTATCAGGGTAAACTAACTCTGGAAGAAAGAGAGCAGAACTTGAACCCATTGCTATCGACGGGATGGACTGTCCAGGCAAACAGGGATGCGATCTATAAGGAGTTTGTGTTCAAAGACTTCAATGAGGTACAAATATTGCTGTTTACAATTATGGGGTTGGCCAGCTACCTGACGATGCATTTCAATTTTCAGGCCTTTGGATTTATGACAAGGGTGGCTTTACGAGCCGAAAAAATGGACCACCATCCCGAATGGTTCAATGTTTACAACAAAGTGAACATTACTCTATCGTCTCATGATGTGAATGGATTGTCGCAGAGGGATGTGAAACTGGCGACCTTTATAGACAAGGTTGCTACCGCTGGTAATTAAATCCCACTTGGTCATCTGTGGAATCTCTGTCTGTTGTACATTTATTATACACCTGTTAATCTGTGGGACCTCTGCCTGTTGTACATTTATTATATGTAAAATATATAATGACAATAATGGAAAAAATATTGGAGGAAGGATGACTATATTAATCAGTTCAGGGGAATTAGCTCACGACTATGAATCTCGCAGGATCAAAAGTGAACTCCAGTTATAAGAACCATATATTTTAATCAGACTTATATCGCTTTTAATGTTACTGAAGATGACTTTGTAAGTCGAAACGCATCTGACATTTGCTTATGATTTATAATATACATATATAATATACAATGTATATGTATTCTGTACTGACTTTCACCACATGTTTTTATTGTTATCTGTTACTCATATAAAGCACTACCGTCGTATTATTTGTTGAAAGAAATATTGTTTGTTATCATTGATTTGTAGTATAAATGTTGACATCAATTATATATTTCTGTTTTTAGTATACATATTATAAATTACAAATCCTTTGTGTAATATTCTTAACTAGACATTCAACTCATTCAACTATCACTTAATTTGCAAGACAAAAAGTTAGGTAGCATAAAGAGGAAAAGTTGTTGAATAAGTAAATAATTTATTCCAGAATAATTTATAAACTACCATCTTAAAAAGTTCTTCGTATGTATAACATAAACAATTGTTTCTGCTGTGTAATAACAATGTTTAACTGGATCACTGTCTATCTTTACCTATTGCCCAACCATCTTTGATGATTTTCGTCAAGCCAGGGCCATTATAAATCAGCACAAGCAGGCCAGCGAGAGTAGCGGCAGATAGTAGATTCAGCATGAAGAATGCTACTTTTGGGACTAATGTACCCACTATGATAGGCCGTGCATAATCAAGAATGATAGCTTCCAGTCCCCTGCGTAATAAAATTATTCTTTCAAATTTCTCCAGAGATTTGTGAAATATTAAATTTAAAAAAGTTTAAAAGCCCATGTTAGAAAATATCAGAGATTATCAATTACCAATGCGTGTGCATGACAATAGCAGCTGCTAGTAATATATCGATAAATTTATTTTCGAAAATCAGAGCGGCAGGTATTAGCGACAGGAAGGATGCGGACACTATTCTCTCTATCACCCACAATCGTACATGATCACCTTGAGCGCTTGCCGCACGAGTTTGGGTCATGCTAACCGTTGATTGAGTAGGTAGCTGGGATTGATACAACAGTAAAGTACATTTTGTAAACATACACTTATTCTTATTTTTCTTAGAAAATAGAAACAGATAATAATACAATCAGAGTAAAAGTTCTAAAACTGTCAACCTTGGACAGAATGTGGCATTTTGAGTAATTGCTCGCATTAGGAATCACAGAACGGTTCAGATTTGTGAAACTCGATGTGGATTTAGGAAACTGGGTTGGATTGCAACTTCGCACAAGTAAACCACCAGGCTTGACCAATGTCTCTACAACAGAATCGTCAATTGTGCTGTAATTTTACTTTCACTTTATTAAATTATAGATTCAATTATACAATAATATGTATAATTTAATAATTAAATAATACAATGCTATAATAAGGATGCATTAATATGAAATAGGTAATATAATAATAAAATAAATAATAAATAATAAATAGAATGTCAAATAAATAAATAATAATTATAACACAAAACTTTGCTGGACACTCAAGAAAACTGGGTTGAATTTACTGCACTGATATGTTATCCGTTCATCGAAAGATTATATAAAACACATTTTGAGGTTATGTATGAAAAATTCAGTCTAACTTGCGAAACAAAGCAATCGGACACTCAAAACTATCAGAAATTTGCGCGAAACTTACCGAGCTGCCGAACTTTGTGAAAAATACTAATATTAGCCACTCTTCCGAAATTCATTTTGTCAAAATAATCGTTCCAGCCAAGCTTGACGTAACTCCACTGATGAGGGGAGACAAGAGACAACGGATGATTTTAAATCATGCAAATTTAATTTGGAAACAGCTTATACGACACGACTATTTTACAAAATAATAAAAATTAAGAGATTTTTTAAAAAGAAATATATTATTATTTATCCAACTGACAGAGATAAGTTTTGACTCGCAAGTACAGCTTTTACATGCACTTTTTGCACTTTTATAAGCATTCTGTTCTTGATACTTACACTATGTCGCACTTTCTGCACTTAAAATGGAATGGATATATATTTAAACATGAAAAAGAGTTACACTTTCTACACTCAAAGTGGTAATTGTTCAGTATCGCTACCTCTCCTCCGATTTTGATCTATTTAGTCTAGTTCGACGCGTTTTGATGTTACAAACAACTTTTTCCTCTAACAAAAATGTCGCTCTGCCCTGCGAAGCGAGATATTAATTGTTAAAGTTCGCGACTCGATAGGTTAAGAAACCTGTCATATGGATGATACACGGACTGTCTGAGCATGCGCAGTGACGAAACGCAGGTCAGCTGACCATGTAACGTCATAAGTCCGCGAAATTGAAAAAGGATACGAGGTCAATCGTGTGGAGGCAGTGTAAAATATACGCGTGGAAAGTTGCTAACCCATGTGGAACCGAATTTTTACTGGCCGCCACGCGTAGCCGCGCGCTTCGCGCGCGGATTAAAATTATAACTAACTCGCTGCGTGGAGGCGTAGCCAACAATGTAGAACTCGACTCTCTCACCGCCTCAACCCCATGGTGGAAGGATACATGGTGTGCGCAAAACGACGCGTTCTCTCTCTAAAATCTGCTGTTTCTTTCTAATCGCGTCCCGCAAAAATACATATCTACCAACATAAGGAAATCCCTAGAATTCTAGGGATGTAAGTGGCGGTACATTGCAGAATTGACTAACTAGACTGTTACAATATACGAATGTGTATTATGTGACATATTATACAATATAATATAATTAAATATTTATATAATTATATTTATATATATATTTATATGTATATTATAGAATATTGCCACCAAATTCTAGCCAATTAATTACAAAAACTAATTCGCACAAAATTAAAAGGAAAGGAATAACAAGAATAAAATTTTTAATAACAAGAGTAAAATTTTTAATAATAAGAATAAAATTTTTAAAATAACATTTTAATTAACATTTTAAAATAACATTTTTAATCTTTTGACACCCACTGTCAGTGCTGTTTCCTTTTCGAGATTCATTGTCTCTAATCTTACACGGAGATCGGCATTGGATGTTTTCAATGTTAAATTTTGGGCAAGAATTGCCTTTATCTGCTGTTCCTGTTCTGTTAATTTCAATTTTAATGCCACGTTATTCGCTTGAAGAAAGTTTTGTTCCTGGAAGTGGTTCTCCGATGAATTTCTATGAAATTCTCCAAGTGACCGATAATGGTTTAATTCTTCTTTCATCCACTTTATTGTCTCATGCGGATTCTCTTCCTTGCGTGTCGTGTTGTCATGGCCACTGCTGGTGCAATTGTCGTCCACAAATCTGAAATACAAATACAAATGTTAGCATTACAGCTCTTATGAATTTTTACATTTTTTTCAGTACTACTTTAAAAAGCATAAATATTTTTTTTCATAAAAAATATTGCTGATAACGTAACAAAATATTGAATCATGCAGCAGGTTATTAAATATTTCTCACCGATGCCGACGTTTCAAAGGTGAACTTCCTTCCTCGCTGAAATACTCGTTCTTCTCTTTTCTTGTGATCTTCGACGTCAAACGAGTTTTCCCAAATTTCAATTGACGAACGGCTGAAAGTTTACTACGCCTATGTAGTACAGCTTTCTTTCCTTCACATCTAGAAAAGAAATGCATAAGTAAGGTAACTCGAAAACTTGGTAAGTCGGAAAAAGTCACAGCAAAAAGACAATAGGTCTCAAATCTCAAAACCAATTATAGATATTTGTTATCTACTATACAAATGTTTTTCACAAAATGTTAGAAAAAAAATAAACAATCAATCCGAAAATATACCATTTTTCGTATTTTCATAATCATTGACACGGTACACTGTTTTTGAGATAAAAGGGTTGAACCGATTGACTTAACATTTTTCTCACAACTTGTTAAATATTTTTGTGAGACAACTATGTGGGCGATGAGCGATTTTTTAATTGTCATTCATTTCTTGGTAGATTGAATAATTCAAAAAAATTTATTTTTTATTGAAACCAATAGATATTTGTCAAAAAACCCGAATTGATATATCTTCAAAGTGAGTATTACGAACCTTCTTGGAAATGTAGAATTCCGTACGTTGCACAACGAATCAAAAAGCCTTTCTGGTGTTCTATTGACCCTGCCATTTGGTTCCGACAAAGGATTTCTGAAAACATGAAAAGAATAAAGTTCGTTATTCGTAGTAATGAGTACAGATTTTTTAAACATATTGTGCTTACAAAATTGCAGTCGGTAGTAAAAAACAGTTTTCAGACTTTCGGTCTCAGACCACGAGTAACAGAAAGTACTCAACAGCAGGTTTGTTTAATAAGAATCTGTATTCTATGAGACTTCACCACTGATAATGGCTTTTATAAACTTTTCATTGCCCGTGGTATAACTAAAGATCTGAAAACTGTTTTTTTAATGACTTTATTGATATCGGTAATGGTTTTTAAGTACTGAAATATATTGATCTATGAAACTATTATTATTAGTAGGACTAATTATGTACTTGTATTGTGATACATACCGACAAGATACTGACGTTGTTGGAGTTTCATGCTGACCTGTCATATCTGTCTCATCTAGCATACTCAAATCAGGCAAAGGTTCTGTCATCATTCTTAATATGGGTGTTGATGAACGTGGCAAAGATGAAAGTTTCGGCTCAGCCGATGAGATTCTCTCCATTGATGGGCCTGGCACAGGCGACAGACTTGCAGCATTTATTGGTGCTACAGTTGACGAAGATAGACAAACCAAATTAAAGGTCCGCCTAACAATGTTACAATTTACATTGCCTTTATGATGTGCCCTAATGAAGAAAATATAAATGTAATTGATTGTAGTTTCATTGTCACATAATTCTTGGAGCAACAGTTGATCCATAGTCATCTTGTCATGAGCACATGAATATCAATAATTTATGTTAACTTAACTTTATTATTCTTAATAATTATTTTTAAAAAAGCGAACATCAATATTTGCTCTGTTTAAAAAAATTACACATCCAATTTACTGTTCGTTTGTTGCTAACAGATGCAACGTTGGTACAGCAGTTGGCAAAAGTTGTCTCTTAAAAATATTTTTTCCTCTCTTCTTCTTTGGTTAAACAAAAGATTTGGGAGTAAAGTGTACGGAACAAATTCGTGCTAAAATAACAAATAAAATTGATTACACGTTACAAAACTTTTCTGATCTTTCAAACAAGTTTTCGTTACTTCATGATACAGTATATCTAAATAAATAAATTTGAATTTTATCATGCAGAAGCATACCGTTAACGACGTTAGAAGGCAATACGACCTCTCCAATGCGCCGAAACCATCCTTCACGGATTATTTCGTTATCCGGTAATTTATGAAAATTTGCTTGCTCGGATGTGCATGTTCTGCAATTATTTTTGCAAATTTTCACTATGCAGCGCACCATTTTTAATGATTTTTCACATTTCACGTCACTCACGTTTCGACAGAAAATGTCAACAATAACTATATATATAATAAACTATATATATAACACAAAGTGAGATGGAAGAAAATAATCAGAGAGTGCGAAAAGGACGCTATACACCAGTCGTGCAAACTTTTCAAAGCTAAACATTTCGTTTTTCGCAGTTGTCCGCTCTGTATTTTTCTTGCCACCGAAGGCTGAAAAGGGGCGTGGTTTACGAGTTTTGCGCACACCATGTATCCTTCCACCCTCAACCCCCATCCCTCCCCCCCCGCTTCGCGGGGGGCGGGGGCGGGGGAGGCGGCGAACGCAGTAGAATAATCATATGGAAGTTTGCAGGAAATTCGCAACAACAATGTTAGGCTTATTTGAATTTGTACAAGTATAACTTGTACATATGATGTGACTTGTACAATATGATTATTCTACTGCGTTCGCCGCCTCCCCCACCCCCGCCCCCCGCGAAGCGGGGGGGGAGGGATGGGGGTTGAGGCGGTGAGAGAGTCGAGTTCTACATTGTTGGCTACGCCTCCACGCAGCGAGTTAGTTATAATTTTAATCCGCGCGCGAAGCGCGCGGCTACGCGTGGCGGCCAGTAAAAATTCGGTTCCACATGGGTTAGCAACTTTCCACGCGTATATTTTACACTGCCTCCACGCGATTGACCTCGTATCCTTTTTCAATTTCGCGGACTTATTTCGCGTTACATGGGCTGCTTTCCTTTTAGGGAACACAGTCGACACTTTTGACACAAATCGACACACGTCGCTTTCCATTTACAATTTTCTTCAAACTCAATTGGCTCTTTTCGACTCTGCTTGGGAGGAGAGTCGGAGTGTGTTAAACTGTGTCGATTTGTGTCTTCTAAAAGGAAAGCAGCCATGGTCAGCTGACCTGCGTTTCGTCACTGCGCATGCTCAGTCAGTCCGTGCATCGTCGATATGACAGGTTTCTTAACCTAGCGAGTCGCGAACTTTAACAATTAATATCTCGCTTCGCAGGGCAGAGCGACATTTTTGTTAGAGGAAAAAGTTGTTTGTAACATCAAAACGCGTCGAACTAGACTAAATAGATCAAAATCGGAGGTGAGGTAGCGATACTGAACAATTACCCTCAAAGTAGTAAACGCATCAGAAACGAGTGCAGACGAGGGAAGCACTGGGAGGCATGAAGGACGAGATAAAATCAGTGATGGGAGATGTGGGATTTTCGTGCGCATCCTCCTGCGCACGTGCCTCAGATTGGCTAGCGACTTACCGCGCTTACTCGCACCGTTCAAAAACTTGCGCAGCTACGTTATATTTTATTATAAAATATTTTTGATTGTGTTGAAATAAAAAGCGATGAAAAATAATATTGATGCAGAAGAATAATTTAAAAGCAGTCATTTAATAATGTTTTTTAATAATGAACAAATGATTAGATTTGTCACATTTTATTAATAATTATTATTATCGGATTTCCAGACCACCCACGAGGTACCGATTAGGGCGCGTTTCTTTTAGATTTAAGTGGGAAGATCGCCTATAGCCCTATGAACCCACAATTTTATTACGTAAAGGAAGTTAGAATTAATTTTATTAGACATTGAAATAAAAAAAATATATAAAAATCAATTTTGAAAACCGAGAAAATAAACCTAAATAATCTAGTCGTACATCGTACTATTAAATAATTCTAAATGTCTATCATTTACTTCAAAATCAAAACAATGCATATCTCGCGACTGAAAATAAGACCGCACGATGCAAAGTGCATTTAAATTATCAGGCGACTTTTTATTTCTTTTCGGACACATAACATCCGTTACTATAGAAAATGTTCTCTCGGCTGGCGCATTAAACTGAGGCAGGCAAATTACGAAAAGCAATTTATTTAATTCCGGAAACATGACGGTATCATTAATGTCTTTAATATTAGCAACAAACTTCCACAAATCTTCAATTGTCGCGTTCTGCAAATTAATTTTATCATTATCGATAAATTCTAATGGTAACGCAACCCATTCCGCGGACAAAGTAAAGTTATTTATTAAACGCGGGAATTTAGAGGAAACATTAGTCAAATCTACAATTTCGGTTCGCCCTAATCGGTACCTCGTGGGTGGTGTGGAAATCCGATAATAATAATTATTAATAAAATGTGGCAAATCTAATCATTTGTTCATTATTAAAAAACATTATTAAATGACTGCTTTTAAATTATTCTTCTGCACCAATATTATTTTTCATCGCTTTTTATTTCAACAGAATCAAAAATATTTTATAATAAAATATAACGTAGCTGCGCAAGTTTTTGAACGGTGCGAGTAAGCGCGGTAAGTCGCTAGCCAATCTGAGGCACGTGCGCAGGAGGATGCGCACGAAAATCCCACATCTCCCATCACTGGATAAAATGTAGAAAACTAAGGCCGGTATTCATTGTCAAATCTAAAGCCGACGGCACACGGTACGATTTTTCGTAGTAGATCGCATACGAGTTAGCCACTACGCATGAGAGCGAGAGAAAGCGAGCGTCTTTCGCTCTCTCTCACTCTCGTGCTTAGTGGCTAACTCGTATGCGATCTACTACGAAAACTCGTACCGTGTGCCGTCGGCTTTATATTTAAGATCGTCTTAAGTTTATCTTTAGATGCTGTACGAATCAGTTCATTGGCTACGGAGTATCTGAAGATGACTTAAGATGGTCTTAATTATAAGACTCTAGAGATCTCGATATAAATAGAGAAGCGACAACGGTGATCGATACGTGCGATATATCGCAAAAGGCAGCCATGTTAGTTCCACACAATAAAGCCGACGGCACGTAATAAGCACGAGAGTGAGAGAGAGCGAAAGACGCTCGCTTTCTCTCGCTCTCATGCGTCTTGGTCATGTGATTCAGAGAGCCAATCAAACCGAACCCCTCGTTGTCGCTTCTCTATTTATATCGGGTGCTTTCCAGCAAGCCGCAGTGTAACACAGTGTCCACTAGTATGAGTGAGACACACTCATATATCTCACTAGATATACTGAGTGTGTCTCACTTACACTAGTGGACACTGTGTTACACTGCGGCTTGCTGGAAAGCACCCATTGATCTCTATAAGACTCCGACTAAGAGAATACCTCGGCCTATGTCCAAATAGGCTGCTTTCCTTTTAGAGAACACAGTCGACACTTCTGACACAAATCGACACACGTCGCTTTCCATTTACAATTTCATTCGAACTCAATCGACACTTTTCGACTCTGCTTGAGAGGAGACCGATTCGGAAGTGTGCTTATGAACGATTCTGAAACATAATTATTAAAATAAAATATTAGAACGCATTCACTCTCAGTGTCAAATAATATAATATATACAGTATTTATAAACATATATACATACATGTGTGAAATGTTTTGTGGGCAGTTCGTTATTGGGTGCGTTCAGCAGACTCAACAGTTGAGTAATTCTTTTTAATGCATCAACATAATTGGTCTAAATTTCGGGATCTAACAGAAAGGACCAATAATCACTGATCGCTCACTGATCTGCTCTGCTGCTCATAGACTGCTGCTGAACGCATTATTCGTGGATCGACATCGTGGTTAAAAATATTAAAACATAATTTAAAACATATGAGTATCTTGTTTTTATTATTGTAAGAACAGTGTCGTTTGTTTGAACATGGAAAAAAGATTCCAGAACATTGACTGGTATGTAATTTTATGAAATAATTTCATGCATTTTTCTAAACATGCAAAATGTATTTTTCAATATCTGTCTATCATTACAATTTGAACATAATTTTTTTCATGATTATCGAATGATTGCGATGTTACATGTGCTTTGACTTTTTGTCAAATTTTTTGTTTATATATTTACTTTATTTGTATTTAATATATATTTTTCTATACTATTGATCATAATAATAATAATATTGTCGCATCATTAAAGGCATCCTGCGTTGGAGGATATGATAGACAATGTATTTATCAACGACGAGAGAATGGAGCGCGAGAGTGCGATGTATAGAATAATGAACAATAACTTTACAAATCCACTTCAAGATATCGAAAATGAGTATGCTGATGTCAATATAGAACTGATTAAAAAGTACCTCCGCGAGGATGGCGAGATTTGCACCGATACTGAAGATAAGGATAACTCTCACAAGCAAGAACAAAGGAAACCTTATGTACCTGGCATAAAAAAATTACCATTTAACTTTCCTAGACAGTCTCATTTGACTAAGGCTCAACAAGCTATGTGCCTTCGTGTTTTATTGAAATTATCTAACAATGAAAAAAAGAGAATGAATGAGACAGAAAGAAAAGAATTGGAAGAATACATGGTGAATAGATATCATTTTAAAGAATTTTAAATTTCTGTCTATATTCTTTATTTAGACTGATTAAAAACAAAAATACGAAGAACAATTTAAATTATATTTATTAGTGTTTAACAATTTAAGAAATTTCTGATTTATATATTGAAATGAAATATATTGAGACTAACTTTTTCCAGGGATTGCAAGAGATAATATCAAAAGAACAGAAAGAATTTCTAGAGTTTGCAAAGATGAAGTGGAATGATTCTTCTAACTGGTTGATCAATTATAACAAATTTATTACGTTAAAATGGGAGGCAAAGAAGCAGAGGTTTGAAAAGTTACCGGTATTTTATGTTGAATCTTTAAATATACCACTTTCTGTACAGGAGATTAATTTAAAAACTAAAGACAAAGTCAGTAACATTAAAGTAACATTCACGTCTTGTTTATGGCAGGCAAGTTATTATGACACAATTGATATCCATTGTACTCAATTTAAATGTATATTTAATTACATGTGTACATTTATTTTATCATTTTCAGGGAACCTTTTCGAAGGTGGTATTGCCGGAACTCAATCAACCATACATGTTGCGCTTAAACCATCAAACATTGCTCAAAAAATACACTCCGCTCATTGCACTTGACAAAGAAACACAACATTTTAGATTACCCGTAAGTGAAGATACATATTGCGAGAGTCTTGCGAAGGAAAATGCAGCAGACTTTGTTATCTCATCTAGTGGCCTTAAATGTTTATTAAGCAACTTAGATCCGAATTATTCAAACTCGTGGATCATACCAGTAGTCGTGAAATCGTATGATGAAAAGAATATTATTTACATCGATAAAAGATTACCGCCTACTATCGCTACTATACCGCAAAAGAATACCTGGGTATATAAATACATACTTAGACGCTTCTTCGTTAAATCATCAGAAAAGTAAGTATAAATCATAAAGCATAATTTTACATAAAAATCGAATTTGTTATATATCATGACGAACATTTTAGGACAAAATATACGAAAGAAGACGAACTCGAAAAGGCTGGAAATCTTTCAGACTTGGATAGTTCATTTAATGATCGTTTCAAGATATATGACGATTTGTACTCTTTTACATCAGATGTAGATGAATCGGGGAAATCAGACCTAGCAAGTGGCAAAACTGTTAAAATAAATAATGAACAAAATGTATCGTATAACCTTTTCACAATAGGACCAACGGAATCTACAGAGCATGAACGAATAAGACACGGCGTGAAGGAATATCAAATGTTGGTTCGTACAAAGACGGATGGCATTGAAGTAAGAATATTCTGTTATACTGTTTTTTAATTCTAATACTGATTAATAATCAGTATTGAATTATTAAATGTGAAATGTGTCTTTGTCAAAAGTTATCAAACGGAGAATCACAATCTTTAATATTAGCACCAAAGATGGAACATCAGTTAGGATTTGGAGCTGAAGCTATAACATTGGAGGAAGGTTTGCACCAGTGGGCTTCATTAAAATTTAGACCAAAGACATCGTTAGCTAGAGGTATTATTTTATAATTTTAATTATTTTATACGTATGTATTAGTTTATCGCTCTCGAAACAGGTTACAATCTCATATTACATTTTTTTACTCCAAATTTTTAATTTATTAATCAGCCTTTTGTATATCATAAAACAAAATAAGGATCAAACTCAAATTCAAGACTTGAATAATCGACTGCTCGTATATAGAACCACTCGCATGATTATATTATATTCTATAAATATTTTGTATTACTACAGTTAGGATAGCAGCTGATACTGCGGAAGTAATACAAATAGAAAGGCATACAACAATGTCGCTAAACAATGAGATACAACGACTTTATAATGTCAAGGCAGAAGATTCTCTAAACATTTTGCATAGTATAATTGAAAAATTATCATCCTTGACTCCTGGTCAATATATTATGCAATATACCCCACAGAATGGACCATTTGCTTATGTTTATAAACAAGCTGATTCTGGGTAAATATAATAAATGTAACTCTTTAACCTGTTAAAAAAATATATATATGTATGTATGTATGTATATACAAACATATATTAGACATAGATTTCACTACAAAGAAATACATATTCATACATAAGAAATACTTTTTCAGGAAAAATCTCTTTAATTTACGTATGATTTATCAGTCTATGATATTTGATACAATACCTAAAACACCATGGCCACCCATAGACAATATGATGACAACACCAGCGATGAGATATTTTCATCAAATGCCTGCGATGTTTCGTCCAAGTCTTATGAAACAGAAATTCTTGTCTGGCCGGCCTAGAGGACGCCCAAAGAAAAATAATGTTACTAATAATGCTGATGTTACTAATGATGAAGGTATATAATAATACTTTAAATTTATCAGTTGATGGAGAAACATTGATTGATAAAAGTTGTAGTAAATTGAAATATAGTAGAATCAATTATCCGAATAATCAATTATCAATTATCTGAATATTCTACCATTTCAAATTACACTGAACTGATAATTAGTATTTATATACTTTAATATTATGCTTTCTTTATTAAAATAACATTCTTTATTACAAATTTTAATATTTAAAATCTATCATTAATACGGTATCACTTCTTCTTCTCATGAAACTTCTTGCATAAGGAATATTTCAATTCTTATTTTATCATTTTACACCGCTCAAAAAAGTTAGCGGAACACGATCTTGATTTACGGTTGTTATTCTTCCTCGACCTTGCCAACCTCTTTGTATGCAGTGTCCAGTCTTGAAATCTTCACAAGTAGCGAATGAAGCTTAAGGAGATTTGAAACATGCTGGCTATGTGGTGGACATTTGTTCTTCTTGAAAAAGAGTACATCTTGTTTTGCATATACACAGTATGTTGGCATACACTTTGCATTATGGGACCTTTTGACATGCAAATCAATCCCTCAGTCATAAACCCTGATTTTCAGAAAAAAATTGTTTGAGTACAACAGATCGTTAGGCTACAGGAATTGACCAATGATTTTAAATCCTGCATATATGCAATATGACAAATATTGGGAATTATGTTCTACTAATTTTTTTTTAGCAGCGTACATCAAAATATTTGTAACACCAGATGGAATGTACAAATTATTTAAAATATGAAAAGACATGAAGTTAATGAAACCATATTTGCATGAGACTTGAGAACTTGAGAAAATTTAAAAAGAACGTTTAAACAAAAAACTATATTACATCCAGATAGACAAATCTGCAAAAAAAATTCTGTAAAGTATCTAACAAATTTTATCGACAGAAACTTACAAATTTAATGGAGAGCTTGTACATAATGCTGTCAATAAAATGCTGATAGAAATATGAAAGTTTTGATAAGAAAGATGACAGAAACAAAATAGAATTGCAAATCTACAACAGATCAGTGGCGAAAACAAAATAAAACTTGTACTTTTCGACAAATGTCATTGCAATTTCTATTGAAATTTATTGTCAATGTACTGGTTGATAGTTAATGCTTACTAAAATTCCTTTTCACTATCTACATATTCAACTTTACATATTTTATTTGTATTTTTGTATAATCTTTTAACATGTAGTAAATTGAAATGTGCTATGAAATTCCTAGTGTATGAAGAATTTTTTTTTTTAATCGAATAATTTGAACGTTTTTATCTCTCTATTAGTTTCTACCTTTCGGATAATAAAGATTCTACTTTATTTCATTTCTGTTTTAATTTTGTATATCTAAAATATATAACATTTAAAATACTGAAATCAATCCTTTTGTTTTTAGTTCCTGTATCTCCTCGAAGAAGTGTCCGACTAAGGAAAACAAATTGTTCGTAAAAGAGAAAACAGTACAGTTTTCTAGAAGTTTTCTGTTTTAGAGAAAATGAACTTTCCTCTGACATTATTTTCTACTGACTCACTATTGACATTATTTTTCCAATTGTATGAGCAGAATAAAAATTATAATTTAACCCTTATGTGGCGGCTGGGGTACATTTGTACCCATTTCTATTCATTTCAACATTCATTTCAAAGTAAATCAGGAAGGTCAAACATTATTTCTATTCGTATAATATAATTAAAGACAAAATAATCCTAAGAATTCCTGGAATATTCAAATTTTTTTGTTCGGGTACAAATGTACCCCAGCCGCCTTCCACGTACAAAAAAATCAGCCGCCACATAAAGGTTAATAAAAAATATAATTATTCTATTTTTCACGTCTCTTCTTACTTTGCATAGTCATATGATAAATACGAAGAGTAAAAGAGAAATGTAGAAAATTTACTTTTGACATTAATCTGGTTCGTAATATGGACATTTAATTGTATAATATATATTTGTAGTTTGCTGTATATGCAAAATTACTAATATATAATAATACATAAATTAACTTTTTCTTATAATTTAACAATTAATGTACATGTTATGTACGAATGTTCCAAATTGAAATATTATAATATATTTTATAAATTGTTATAAAATCTACAAGTATGTTTAGATTTACACACACAGACATGACATATACCTTAGTTTTTATATATATGAAAGGTGGAAAATAAATAAACGATATAGAATGTTCTTGATTTTATTTTTATTGATTTCTCAATTATTTCTCATTCTTTTCTTCAGTATGAGATTCTTTATTTAAATCTTTAAAAGTTTAATAAAAATAAAAAAAAAAAAAAAATATATATATATATATATATATATATAAAGTATAATTTAATTAAATATAATTTGTGTATATGTGGACAAGATTGGAACGCACAACATCGTAAAATTTTACTACATAATATAGTAAAGATTTCACAAAAATATTATACAAAAATGATATTCTCAAAATGCGGCAAGGTATATTTCTACATACACCTTTTCTAATTCCTTATTAGTACATTAAGCAGTATTAAGCTGGAATCTGTGCAAGAATAAAGTTGTTTTTTTGATTATGTATATGCAAGTCTGGACTCTTACGCTTCGACAAAATTATGTTGAGACCAAGGAAAGAAGTGCTCTCTTGTAATCTCCTGAAGTATCTCCCTGTAACATTTTTACATGTATATGTATATTTGTTAACAATTTATTGCAATCAATTGATAAATATATTTTGACGATAGAACAAATTTTTTTCGAAACACATAACATAGAATACGTACAGCTATCCAACTCTCCAATGACTTTCCGTAGCGCTCCTCGAATGCTTTTTTAATATCTCCCAAATCGATTTCACTTCGAGACACAATGATACGGATTAGTGTTCGATCCTTCGTACCTATGCCGTGCATACTAGCATACAAACGCTCAGCAAAAAATCCAACTTTTGACTTCACGCATTTAACTGTTGACCAAAAATTAAGGTAATTCGTAATGTATATCAATTATATTAATGTGTAATTATATTAGTGTGTAATAACAAATTACATGGAGGAATATGAGTAATAATATGGAGAGCATTCTCTTTCCATGCTGTAAAATTATACTATGCTCATACATTTCCAATCTGGATTTTATGTTACACATGTAATATGTATATAACAAGTTGTCATGCCGGGGATATATATGTATATATGTATATATATATATATATATATATATATATATATATATATATGTGCAGGGTTTAATACCACACGAGGGTATTCATAATATTTTCGTGCAATTTATCATCAATTACGAATCAAATTACATCTCTTTAATAATTATTACACAGCAATAGAGATATTCTTTTCTTTTTTACTAAAATCGAAAGTTATTTTAGAATTAAAAAGAGCCGGGAAATTAGATTATATGAATAAAGAACAGAGGAGAACACAAAAAGTGTGGGGGTGTGCCTACACTTTACACTACTTAAGTGTGTTTTCGAGTATATGTATTCGTGTCCGGAAATGTTAAGTCTAAGAATTATGTGACAATCACAGCAACAATCATATTAATATTTCTACGAATGATAAATAAAAGCTATTATGTGTAAAATCTTGCTGCGGTAACTTGCCTCTGCTCCGTGAAAATATTTCGATTTTTCGGTTTACAAAAGTTCACAAAAAGCGTAAATGTCGGTTGTCAGATATTTACGAAAAATTCGACTCATGATATCGTGTTATATCGGGATTACTGATATTCCGTTGCATTCAAGAACTTAATTTCCTTGTATTGCTATTTCAACCACTTACTCGTGTTTCACACTGAAACGCACAATTATTTTTGCCTAAGCACAACTAAAAGGGAAATATGCATCGAGCAAGTTTATCTTAATCGTACAATAGATTCTGTATTAATTGATTCTAAAGCACGCATGTCTGGTTATAAAAGATAGTCACATTGAATATGAAACTAGCTGTAAGTGATTCTTCAATATGTTAATATGGCTTACTCATAACAGTCCGAATAAATATTAGTTATTATTAGTAATTAGTGCGCTATCCTATTTGAAAACCTTACCTATTCCAAGTAAGCCTTTCTCGACGCTGCCAGAAAATTCCTTTTTTATGGCAACCTCTATGTCGTGCCCTGATATTTTCTCATATTCGATAAATGTTTGTCGCAGTTGCTGATAGCTGCGAGATACCAAAATCGCATTGAATTGAGATTCATCTGTTCCCCACTGTTTTTCACCTGTATCAAAATTGAAAATGGAACATTACATATCACGAGATACATTTAAAGTGACTAAAATATTTTGATTTTTTCATTAACAGATAAATCAAATTTTCTAGAGGAAAAAAATTTCGTGACGTACCAGCTTCGTATAACGCTTGGGCATCGGCAATTGCTTGAGCATGATCAAATTCTTGATCTTCGTCTCTATTTGCCTGCACAAGAGATACTAACAATCTCTTGAAATGGCCCGACGTATCGCTCTTCAAATCGCTCTCAAGTGCTTTGCCGTACACTATTCAGAATAATGTATTTCATGATCAAGAAAATCTATATAAATGCATAATAAATTGAGATGATAAAAATCTTACAATTTTCGTAAAATGTGGCAATCGTACGGACGCCATAGTTGCTAAGAGTACACAGAATCTCGACAATTGCCTCTTCATCAGTGCCCATACCGCTCACCGCGTCGTGTAGCTCTTTGGCATAGTAATGTGGCAATGGGGTCATAAGGGCAACAATGACGTCCTCCAGTTTTCCAGTTAGCTCGCTCTTCAGATCACTGATCAAATCTTTCCCATACATGGTTTTGAACGCCTCCGCGATCTCCAGTCTCTGTACAATGCCTCTCTTTGTAAGTACATCGATGATCGCCTTCTCATCCGTGCCAAATCCTTTCATCGCTTTCCGCAAGATAGTGGCGTCCGCGTTTGCATCGAACGGTTCGGCGGGATACACAGTTGGAGTGCACTGAAACACAAGTCAGATTATAACTATCAAAAATTTTACAGAAACATCAGCTAGAGTGATTAGGAGTTGGACAAATTTGTATTTTCTATATTTGACTTATTGGCCTGTTTAATTTTTTTCAATTGTTATTTTCTATATTTATTTTGATCAAATTCTTTGATTAATTCTACTTGCAAAATTACTTCAAAAATATCTAACTACATAATTTTTAATTATATAGTTCAAATCTCGTTGTCACTAAATATAATCTTTTTTCATAATAATATAAATAATATAAATAATATAACATTGATAACAACAAAATATTGATGACTTCAAGATGCTGAGGTCATTTGGTAAGTTAATCGCCAATTAGTTTAAGTTAATCAGAACTTGATCAAAGTAATCTTTTCACATGCTTATAATTATAAAATTTATAAAACTTCGTCTATACTTAATTAATTATATAATTAAAATTCATACTTATTTTTTTTATTAAAAAAATATTCCGCTCTAAAATAATATTTCAAATATTACCAAGAGCGCTCGCAGAGAAAAATTCTAAGAAAGGGGAAGAGTAATCTTTATGGATTCTCAAAAGATAACTAAATATTAACGAATGGTTCGGTTTTTCATTCTTAACTGCTAACCAAAGATTAATTGCGCGCGGTTTCCTCTTCTATATTATTATTTAAAAAGAGAATTGATTCAATTAGCAGCATTCATCATCAATCATCTAAAACTAGTATAAAATAACAATGTTAAAAACCATATTTGTATCGCTTTCAAAAATTCTTCCCTCGAATTTAAGATGCAACTATCGGTTCTCAAAGCAACGATATACGTAAATATCTTTCTCGGAAAATATTTGTGAGAACATATTATAGTTTCTCATTTTTGTTTCCTTTTTTTTGTTTACAATGTAGAATTTTAACATTGCAATTTTTCAATCCCAGGAAGAGACAATTGCCCTCTTTTGCCCGCCTCTGCGGGTGCCGAGATGGATTTCGTACATTCGATGAATCAATATAAATCTTAAAAATTATTATAGCACTCCCACGATTGATAGGCATTTATATTTTCAGGAACCTTGTTGCAAGATCTTCATATCAATCGGAGATTTAACGAGGGAGACTCTACTCGACTTCAAACACGGATTAGCCATAGCCTTCGGCGAAACGTGAATCGACTCTGGAACTAGGCTGACGTTAAAAATACGAATGATCGATGCCACTCGGAAATAGATCGATGAGTCAGCTTTACGTTCTGTAAAATGTTGGGTGCCCTTAACGTCACCAGACACCAGGCGGTGCTAGTAGTCATGTGGGTGACCGATGAATGCGGTCAAGAGCGGTCAATCACAACAACAACAAAATTCATAACAATTCTGTTTTGTTATGAATTTTGTTTTGTTGTTACTTTTATCACCCACAAATAATCACCCCTAGATAATTTCAGCACTACATAATTCTGCTCCGAATTGTTGCTGCAAAATGGGGATGTCCAGAAAATTGTAAGAGCCGGGTCAAATTACTACTAGCACCATCTGGTGTCTGGCGACAGTTAAAGGCCCAGACGAATGTTAGGAGAAATTGAGTGTCACGACGGTCACGACTCAGGGTACTGATCGATGCTAATTACAGATGATCTCGTCGCTCGGCAATTTCTACAGCCGTATAGAACTTACCTTGTACGGATGTAATGGCTTCTGTGACATTTTGACCTTCGTCCTCTCTCGTGACGGTCGACAGGAAACTCTACGCGGCTACCTATTGACACAAAATTCGAAGAATAGACGGGTGCGTCATCGACTTCGCAACTGTTGTTTTTCTGACGTTTCACATGAATCAGCGTGGTCGCACGTCACGACACTCACGACAGGGCTGACTGAAGTCGGTGCAATCTCGACTGACGGAACGTGTGTCATGTCCTCACGTTGACATGTATTTGTTGTAAAAAAATTTTTTTAACGTATTGATTGTCTGCGAAATAGAACGTTTCTAGAAACTCGGAAGTTATACTAACTTGCAATCAATCAACACGCTTAAAAAATTTGTCGTACGGGTGTAATATTAGCCCAAGGGCGGCTTGGAAACGAATTCCGATTAATTTAATCGCCGTTTAATTTACCAAATAATATCTACAGCTAACGAAGGATGTTCCAGCGATATTTTAACAGCACACACACAACATTGTAACATTCCAGTTACACTGCAAGAACGTTACAATGTCGCTGTAATGTTGCAGGAATGTTACAATGTTGCTGTAATATTACAAGAACATTACAACACTACAACATTGCTGTAATATTGCTGTAATTCCTCATTGGCTGGGATATTTCGTTAAAACACAGAAAGAATTACTTTAACACATGAAAAGAAAGACGAATTATACATCTAGAAGCTTCTTAATTGTTTTGTCTCAAATCAAAGCTAATTGGAGTTCGGTCCCAAAGGATCGATAGTTTTTTTTCCAGCTGATCGACTGGATCGCACTGTCAACTCCGATAGGAATTCAGTGAGAAAGAAATTACGTTATCGTGATAGAAATGACAGCCGTTCGGTCTTCTTTCATGCCGCTTTTCTTACCGGCCACTTCCTACCGGTGGAAAAATTCAGGAGTTGGATCGGGATGACGACAGACGCGGAGGTCAGCGCAGCTGATTCGACTCGTGCGAGCACTGAAACTGAGTACTCAGATACTGAGTCGCCGCGACGGGCAACACCCACTTTCACGTAAGTATCGCGTCATCGTCTGCGGCTCCCTCAAGGTAAAGCGATTACGAAAGTGATTGCGAGACTCCGCGCGCGTGACAATTACGTTGCCGAATAAGAAGAAGGCGTGGGCTTTCTCTCCCTCTCTTTCTCCTCCCCCCTCCCACCAACTTTCTCCCCGGCGGATTTGCAATGCGCTCGCGTGCGCAAATGTATTCAAATGTACTTGGATCCGGCGATGAAATTGAGAGTGATAAAAAACTGAAAGGATCGACGCGGAATTGACGTTATGCTCGAATCACACTAGCGATTGGCGATTGCGTTTGCGTTTACGATTGCCTCTTGACCAATCAGAAGGAAGCTGCTGGCAATCTGATTGGTCAAGAGGTAATCGTAAACGCAAACGCAGCGCAAACACAATCGCTAGTGTGATTTGGGCATTAGACCGGCGAGTAATATTGAAGGAGAGGGGCCGTTCTCACTCGTTTTCATTGAAACTTCATTGTATTGCGTATTTTAATTCGTAAAACATGTAAGTTAAAATCTTTATTGGAAAAAAAAGTTATAAACTGCTTAAAACTGACAGTTACGGAGTTATGTCGTTACACATACATACAGTTATGTCGCTACACATACTCGCGGACAGCTGCGCTACGTCGCTGCGCATGCTCACTTTGCGCTATCTCTGCGTACCATCAGTATGAGATTTTCTAACCTATACTTGTCAGTTTTAAGCAAGTTATAATATACCTTTTTCCAATAAAGAGCGACGATTTTAACTTTCATATTCATATTTCACAGGCCAAAATAAACAATATAGTGAAGTTTCAACGAAAACGGTGAGGAAGCCCCTCTCCTTCAGTATTATCCGTATGAGTTTATAGAGGTTTGTTTATTTCTTCTCATTCTCTTCTATAGATGTCTACTGGGAAAGTATTTGTACGTTCATGGTATTCATAGTCCGTTCTCGTTTCAAGATTGTCTTACGTAATTTTAAGGTTGCTAATGTGACTCTGTGTGCGATTGGTTTATAACATCTTAAGACTGCACTTAAGTGGTTTTAAATATAAACTCTACCGACCTCTGTATTTATTTTACTCTGGCTTCAGTCTTCCTGACGATCTACACGATGATGAGCAATCTCATAGATGCACACTGGTTTCCCCTGGCGTCGCAGGGGAACATTTATTCCATGACCAAACTGTGCTCGCCAAACAGTTCTAATAAATTATTAGTGGCATCCTTGAAAAGAAAGATATATTCCTGCGAGTATCATCAAACGTCGGAGTTCCTAAGACCTATGGTGAAAGAATTACTGTTCACATATATCCCCAGTATGTAAAACTATTGCATTCAGAGATATGTGTCTTCTTTTAAAGGTACTTCAATCAATATCATGTACGATCTTTCTTTTATCCGCCTTAGGTGGTGCAGAAATCATTTCCATCGATGCTTACAACAAGTCCGATACTGGGGACAGTTTTGTGATAGGCATAACAATCATGAAGACAAGTACAGATATGATAGAAAGGTACTTGAACATATACACGGAAGGTGCGATAGATGGTGAAGGGGATGAAGGTAGTTCGATTGAAGCCATAGCACAGAATTGTCTCATGGTGGAGTTATCATACACCCCCTACCATCTGTATCATACTGTTTTACCACAACAAAATTCTGTACAGGAGGTATGTTTAAAATATCCAGTTAGTTTAAACTATCAATGAATTACTACTTGCACTTACGATCCTTGACACTTCATGATATAGCACGACTCAAAATTTGCAGGTAGTTTGGTTAATATCTGGAAGCGATTATAGGATTCACATGATAAGGGAAGATAAATTAAGCCATGTTTACAGCGAGTCTTCTATCGAAAAATATTTTCCGGAATTGCATGATATCCAAGCAATTGCATTGTGGATTAATATTTATTATTATGACAATTATAAGCGGTATGATTTTAAAAAATCATGTCATTTTTGTCTCTTCATATCTTATCATATACTCTCTCACGCAAAAACAGGAGGGTCACCGCCGTCGGCTGTGAATGCGGTCTAGTCAAAGTTGCTATAGTGAATGTGGTGGATCAGCAAGTTTCTCGAAGCTGGCTACTGAGATATGACAAACCTGTACCGAGTGTAATAGTATTTCCGCATAAGAACGTTATTAGTAAACCAATCTTTGTTGATGTCGATTGTAAATATTGTAGAACTTTTAGATTCATTGTATATGTATGTTATACCAAGATAAAAATTATTAAAAATTTCAGCTGAGAAATGCGTTCCGAAAGATGACGTCCCGAAGTTGAACGTCGTTATTTCAAGTACAAGTAACGCTGTTGTCTTTAAGTAAGTAGTTTAAGTAAGTTTATAAATTAATAAGTATCTGAAGATTTCATGACGATTAAGATGCAAATATTCGTTCGTCCCCCACCAGAGATATCTTGGAGCACGGTATGAAACAAGATGTAATATTGAGTGGCAGCGAATCGTCGGACTGTATTCTGTGCTGTTGCATTGCGGACATAAATATGGACGGGCAAAACGAGATCTTGCTTGGTACCTATGGTCAGGAGGTCTTGATCTTTGCGTTGACAGGCGACACGTGGGAATTAACCGCCAGAAAACTGTTTGACGCTCCTGTACATTCCATAAGCTACATGGACATAACAAACGATGGAATAAAGGAATTGATTGTACTCACGCAACGAGGTGTACATATATTACAGGTTCCGTATATTTAATCTAGACATATTTTTAAATAAATGACATATGTACATTTTTCATTTCTCCATACAGCATAACATAACTGATATACGAGCAAAGTGGAAGGAACGTTACGGAAAAATATCCGATATACTAGCCAAAAAATAATTAATATTTGTAAAAAGAAGGTAACATCCTCTCATATATTTGTAATATATTTGTAATATATTGTACATATCATTTATAATTTATGATAAAAGCTGAAATAATATATCTACTGAATTATTTTAAATCGAAAATATGAGAATTGGTTTTTTTATCTTTTGCTACATTTTTCTTACGCTTTTTGTAAGAGACTGCTAAATAGATAAACGCGGTTGATCAGATCCAAGGACTTGGAAGAAGAGGGATGGAGTCATGGAATACCTATGGCCGGTATTTATAGTCTATTTTTATATTTGAGACCGTCCCAAGTATGATCTTAATACGATTTAAACCATCGACATAAAGACCATATCTAAGTAATGTTCGAAAAAATGAGAGAGATAGAGCGTGAAGACGGCCAATCTCTTTCTCTCTCTCTTTCTCTCTTTCCAACAGCCTAATTTACACCAATCATTTAATACGTGTAGTAGTGCATTTGGTTGCGTTCAGATTCCTCACCCGGGTAACTATAACACTAGAAGTTGTTATAGTACGTGTCACGTATGCTATAGTACTTCTAGTATTATAGTGCACTCGGGTGGGAATCTGAACGCAACCCTAAATATCTAGGGCCTACATCGATGTTGACTTCGGCGTTAAATCGAGTCGTATAAACGTAGCCTATGTCGATTGTATAAATTCATGTTAAATATCGAATTACGTCTAAAAACTTATTTTGGAGTACCATCTGAGACTGTTTATAAGATACCTTTTTATCATCTAAATAAATGTGTCATAAGACTACTTTTAGTCGCCTATAACGACGTCTTTTGGAATTTTTCAAGACGACTTTAAAGACGTCAACGTCTTGCCGAGAGACGTCGAATTGACGATTTTTAGTAGTCTCTATGCTGTATGAGTAGGCATTAATGACGCCATTTGTATCGTGTGAATTAAGCGCTCACTTCTACTGCACGCAGCCAATCGCGAACTAGAGATGGAGAGAGACGCGCGCGGGATTGGCTGCCGATCGGGGCGCACGATTTCATGCGGCTACCCAAATTGAAATCTGTCCGGATCGAATCGTGAGTGGGGCAATGGGGGGTTCCATGACGTTTGTGACAGTTTATGACGCGCACGTGTCCGCGGGTGGTCGTGTGTGTTGTCTGCGTTCCAGAACGGGACCGATCCTTCGCCGCTGGCTCTGCGATGATCGGCCGCGTTGATCCCGCGCGAGGAAGTGCCACTGATGATCGATATATCGCCGCGTTCACGTTGCTGCTACCGTCGCTGCTGCACCCCGGCACCGATTGAGGTCTGGACCGCCAGGTGACTCGATCCGACGTCCGTGATTCGCGATGACGAGCAAGAAGGGCCATACCCTCCGTATCGAGTCCGAGATCGATCGGAATCGCGAGGATGGCAACTGGCAGAAGGTTATACAGCTCGCGGAACACCTAAAAGTGCAGTACCCCAGCAACGGTAAATGTCTCTTCCTTTCCTAGGTTTTTTTTTAAGGGGATCAACTTAGCCTATCGGTCGGGGTGCCAAGGTTAGGCACCGAATTTTAATCACTAATCCCAAATAAATTTCACACGCTAAATCAATGATGTGTGTTTACGAGTGTGCAGATTGTCACTGAGTGCCCGCAGTAATGAACTCCATGGATTCGTTAAACTCAAAGGATTATGCGGATTAACCGTCCCTTTTTCTCCCTTCGCTCATTTGCCCTTTCTGAGCCATTCTGATCCCGCTGCCTGATAGCGGCTCTCCCACATATCCTCACTTTGACATTCTATGATTTCCTGTGAGCTCTGCTTGAAAGAGAGAGAGAGAAAGAGAAAAAAAAACAGACAGATAAAAAGATGTCACGTCATGTAAAAATCAAGGATATCCGCAAAGTTTGCGTGAACGAAATGTCACGCTCGTTTCATTTAATTGTATAGTTATTCATGAGTTACGTATATTTCTCCTTGACGTTTTTCTATAATGTTTTGCACTATTATTAACGTCACTTTTTTTTCAACCTCTGGGATTGCTCTGACGTGCACAAAAAATGACGTTTATATAATATACACCACTTGATGTATTGCAACAACATCGATGAACGCTGCCGAATATTTTTTTCAAACGATACCAAATATTTCTTTCAAACGATACCAAATATTATTTCCCCAAATTCAGTTTTTTTATATTGAATATTTGAAACCTGTAATTTACATTTAAATACAGGTGAAATTTTACAGTAATGTCAATTTTGCACGACAGAATGCCTGGCGAATTTCTTAAGTGGAGAAGCGAGATTGGAAAGCTTTTTGGAGCAAACTCCGCCAATAGACGCTAATATTGTCAAGGCGCGAAACGGACTGACGGATTCGTTGAAATATCTGTTACTAGCTGCTAATGAAAAAGATAAACAGGTACTGTAATGTCATGAAAAAAATACTGTCTGATAGACAAGAATTAATCGTGTCTAACATAAGGTAGTTTGCTCTTAATAACGAATGACGTTTTAGGCATTAGTTGTACTGGACGCTCATCTGCTACTTGGAAAACTTCACTATGCGATGGGGATGTATGAGGATGCGCTTCACCACTATCAACAAGCCGAACTAGACACACTCACAGAAAAGCAATTACCTTGTCGAAGTTTACGTATTATAGCAGAATCGTATGCAATTAAAGGTTTGCAATTGACAACTATTTATTTCTATCTTCTGACGATAGTAGTACGTTTTAGTGCAATATTCCTGAAAAGGTACACATAACAAGCTTGCTTTATAGTTTTCTGTGTTTTCTCTTAACAGAGTAGTTTTTTGTTCAATAGTTATGTGGTAATATATATTTTTTTATGTGTAAGATTTGCATTGAGCATAGGCATTTCATAATAGATATCATAATTTGAGACTTATATACATCGACAATTTTACCGCATATATTCTTCCCGTTAGCGTGTTCATGCACTAGTCTTAGTAACAATTAACTAAACACATTTATTTAATTCATAAATTTCTTGTTATCTAGTATATTCATTTATTACTGGCTTGTGTATGATTTAGAGAAAGAAAGATCGTTTACTTTAGACACTGACAAACATTTATCCTGCCGAAGACTGCGTATTATAGCAGAATCGTATGCAATCAAAGGTTTGTATGCTTGTTTGCTTCGTTTTGCTTGCATCTTTATTTAGAAATTTATTTTTTAGTTTAATTAACGTACACTTAATATATATATTGCACACTTTATAATAATATCTACTTTATCACAATATAGAAGCTTGCTTGTAAATGCTTTTATGAACTTAAAAACATACCAGCATGTTATTTCATTTGTACATTCTTCAGTATTTTGAATTTTCGATCTTTTGAATATCTCTCAAGTAAAATAAACGAAAGTTTTATATATTTTGCTTTTTTAAATATTTAATTTTATTTACTTATTTCTATCAAATACGACTAGATTTAATTGATGAGTTTGGGACAAGCGCAATATGGAGATTCCTTATTATTCACAAGAAATGAAGTTATAAGAAGTTTTGTAAAGTATTTTGTCACACATTTTTGACCAGACTAAGATTGGATATTTTAATTTTATTTTGTATATTAAATTTAGATTTTTTCTGCATTAACATAAATGTCTCAGTATTCCCTAATTGATGGTATTGTAAACTGTCACTCATGTCAGGTCTCTGTCTGGAAAGGCTGCCACCAAACTCCAAGTCAAAATACAAGATTACAGAATGGCAAGAACAGTTAACCAAATGTTATGAGATTTCTGGCGACTTGACGCTGGTGTATTTGCAGGAGCAAGACAAAATTGCTATGCAGCAACAAAATGGTACTATAAACACAAATAATACAGGTAATTGGTAGAGGTTTAATCCAATAAAAAATGTATAACCTTTACCACTTTAATGTTTCTTCATTTATAGGTACATATTCCACACCATCTCCAGTTTCCACAAAGCATATCGGTCCCATCTTGGAGACTGCGCTACAAAGAGCGCCGATATTGTACATTCAAACTGGCAATATACAAGCCGCTGTTAATCGTTATAGGTACGTATCATATACTCTATAACTAGTTTTTATTTAAAAAGTTATCTTAGTTTATTAATATTAAGAAAAGTACTAGAATACGACATTTGTAATTATTATTATATATATTATAGTTTTCATGGATAGCTTAATCTGTTTCGACTATGACAGGGAGATTTTATCTGCTGTTGAATCTACGACTACTCAGAGCCTGCGAGTAACATTGACCAGACAGTTGGCGGAAGTGTTGTTACGCGGCATAAGCGGCGCCGACTACAAACCACCGGAGGGACAAATCGACACAATGGGTATGATAACCGTATAAATATAACAAAATTCCGTCCTCGAGAAAGAAAAATCCATTGATATTGATGTCGTAACAGCCGTGAGTAATAGACGGCTGAATCATTTTTCGGGCGCCAATCCATCAGATTCACCGTGGAAACCAAAGAAGTATGTGGGACCGAATATGTTCGTTCCTAGGAATGAATATGAGGAGACGATTCTACTGTTGTTGATCAGCGAGGCAATGGCGGTAAGGGACGCCGTTCTCAGCCAATCACCCGAATTCAAGGATGCCAGGATACACGCATTCGAGAATGCCACTGCTATCTACGATCTGCTCACGGTTGTCGTTGTCAGATGGAGTCAAGTGGAACTTTTACATGAGGTTGAGATTTTTTTTTGAAAATCCTATTGTTTTATTATCTATCATCGTTTTATTGTAACACCAAAATTCATATATTACTCGGATATTTAATTTAATGTTTTATGATAGTCCTTCGAAAGAGCAATGAAATTCTCTCACGAAGAGGTGCACATATGGACACAGTATGCGCTATGCTTGATAAGCATGGGGAGATATATGCACGCGTATAGAGTTTTAAAGGTAGTCGCCAGGCTATCGCCTCAGAAAGTTATGCCTTGTCTGTTGGCCGCGAGGCTGTGTTACGAGCAGTTGAATTTGGTAAACAAACTTTCTCATCTATTTTTTTTAACTTAAATATAAAAAACATAATTCCCATGCTGACTATTTCGAATAGATAAATGAAGGTATCGAATGGAGTCAAAAGGCTCTGCAACGAGAGATGGCAAGTCCACAAGGGATGCAATCTAGATGCCATTTGTACATCGGAATCGGCCACAGTATGCTTTCCACGAACACGATTGTGAAACAGGACAAAGTGCATCACACAAACACCGCGTTGGATTGCTTTCAGAAGTACGTATTTTTCATACGTAGCTCGATATATATATATATAATGATTAAGCATTAACGGCATTCTCGTAGATTTTTCTTAAATAATGAAGATTGCGTTTTTCGAATAGGGCACAACAGTGCGATCCCAACGATCATCTAGCCGAGTATTATTTGGCTCACGAATATGCGATAAACAGGCAGATAACTGATGCCATCGTGCACGTGAAAATCGCACTGAATCTACGAGCAGAACACATTCCGTCGTTGCATTTATTCGCATTACTCCTGTCGGCACATAAGCAATATTCCGAGGCATTGCATGTGATAAACAGCGTATTAGAGGAATACCCGGACAACTTGAATTTTCTCTATGTGAAAGCACATCTCGAATTGCGAAGTATCGGCGGCGTCGATGCGTTATACACCATCAGCCACATGCTACATCTGTGGAAAAGTCTCTACGAGGATCAGACGAACGTTAATTGTAACGAGCAACAGAGCGAGAAGCGCAGTGAGACTAGAAGCGTTTTTCAGCTTTACACATCGGAAATGTCTGATAAAGATTCTAGTAAGTTATACGTCGCATGTTATAGATTGGATAACATTAGCTAGAAATAATACAATTATATCATAAACATATAAAATCTCATTAATTACATTTTCAACATTAATTACAATAACATATTCCGTTAAATAAAAATTTGATTATTAATTTTAAAGTATTAGTATTAATTACTAGTATTAATTTTAATATACGACAGACAGACCCTTCATAATAATCTTTCAAAATTTGACGAAAGGCGATGATTTTCGATAGGTTCCCTGCATGCGCAATCATTAGCCGCTTCAAGAGTCGAACAAGCCCTTTCCGAGGTTGCCTCGTCAATTAGTTCGTTCACACCGAAACCAGGACCGCAGAGAGCATGGCTGCTGCAATTGCAAATCTGGCTTCTGCTCACCGAAGTTTTCTTAATCTTGGACCAACCGAACGGCGCCGTTCTGTCCCTCCAAGAAGCCACCAATATCTTCCCGTTGAGTCATCACATTATGTACACGGTATAATAGCTCAAATCTTCTCACCATTATGATTCTCTATGTTTGATTAAATAATTCAGATTAAATAATTCATTGAGAGATTATACAATGTTGTAATCAAGTACAATTACCTATTTGTAGCGTGGCCTTCTGCACGAGTACAAGTTGGAATATACAGAAGCGAAACAATGTTACCAAAATGCTGTTTCAATTAATCCTTCGCACATAAAAAGTCTACAACACCTGGTAATAATTGTTGTGTTGTATATATTAATTTTCATAAATATATTTTTATAGCTTTTTAAATTTCATACAATTTTATTAACTTGTACAACACTGGATGGAGATTTATAAATCTAATATTATTTCTGTATCTGATTATTTGCAGGGTCTTATTTATCATTATTTGGGTAGTCAGAGACTGGCTGAGAAAACTTTAAGAGACGCCGCGAAAATCGATCCAAATTCTCATCAGACTTGGTAACAAATTACATGACCTCAATTGATTGTCGTAATATATATATATATGTGTATTATCATGATATCTTCGTGGCACAAGCCAATGGTCGTTTATTATCTCGTAATGATTTCACAACGGTAGCATTATATCTGATATTCTGGTAATTGAGTAATCAATTATTAAAAAATCACGATAAATCGAGCGTTGAGATATAATGAATTTGATACGCATATCTTATCAATTTCATTCTTTCTAAAATTTTATAGTATTTTATTATATACACTTACATAATTACATATTATATATAATTTATTTATAATTTGTACTTATATGTGTGTATATACGTGTGTATATGTATATATATATATATATATATATATATATATATATATATAATATAAATGCATATCTATTTACTTATATATTGCTATGTAATATTATAGGAGGTATACAGTGTTATATATTTTAGGTACAATTTGGGAATGGTGTTGGAATCGTTGGGCGAAGTGGAAGCTGCCAGTGACTGTATGGCAACGGCGTTGGAGGTCGAAACGACAAATCCTATTTTACCAATTTTGTCGATACCGGTGACCTTCGAGTGATTCTTAGGGGAATAAGATTCGACGAAATCATGGTTTACTTTTACTCTATACGTTCGTATTTCCGCGGGCATTTTCTCGCCTTCCCGTCAATAGTACCTGGACACGTTGTACTATTGTATAAACTCATTGTTAAAAGAAAAAAAGAACTTTAACTGTACAAAATAGTTACAATCGATGTAATAAATTCGAATAAAGTCTTACCTCCAAAATGTCAGACAATTTTGCGAAACGTGACATAGCTCTTCTGTAGAAGGGTCTTTCGCAGTAGGTTAATCCCAGGACTTAAATTTAGAGCTCTGTTTACCGCAGCGGAGTCTCATGTCCTGCCATATGTGTGGACACGATAAATTTCAAATTCGTACGAACAAGTATCCGATATGAGTTTGTGTACTAGTTGCACAGTTGCAACATCGACGTTTCATATTTACATATTTCTACCCACGCAACGTCTGCTTAGAGACCCGAAGCAACGTCTAAACATCGGTAAATTTTCTGCGCTTGCAAAATGTTCATGTCGACATCATGCATGCTTTTATTATTCAAAGCTTCCATTAATTCGATTATATGTACCTTATCATCGTTTAAAAAATCCCCATCGCAAAATTATCGCGTTTCGCCACTTTCGGACAGTCCAATTTCGCGCATTCACGCAATACGCGCTGTAAACCCGCTCGCGACAGTGCGCATACGTGATGGCCCAATTTGCGCGCGATGCGCAAGCACATATTACACGTATACGCGAAATCGTACGTATGCATGTATAAGCGGACGTACGGGTGGACGGTTCGGATCGGAAAAGTCTGATGTAATGCTCCTCTGAAAATGTAGTAATTTATTTTTATAGAAATCGATAAGGGCGAGATTTTATCGGAGCGGCACGCGATTGATCTTCGTTTTCTCTCTGTCTATCTCTATTCTTTTTTTCTTCCCCTCTCTCTCTCTTTCTATCTGATAGGTGAGTAAAGAAATCTCATTTTCTCTCTCTTTTCCTCTTCTTCGATCGTCGGGCAAATACATACATACATTTGCTCGGCGCGTAATAACGGCTGTATATAGAACGCACGAATGACAGTCGTGTTATCGTTAAGAGGTAGCTATTTTCTTTTGTGTAATCGATATAATAATGTTATACATGCATGGCCTGGTTTCGCGCAGGGAGCTCGGGGAAAACGCCTTGTGGATCGCCTTCGTCGGGAGGGTCGGCGCGTATTGACGCGTATGCAGAGGCACGGCACACGACCGCTCGCGTTTCCTTCTCTAATTTCAAATTACATCAGCCGGGAAGTCATTAAGAGATACGGCAATCTTCCAGGCTGGTAATAAAGTCGCGGAAACGAACGAACGAACGAAGAGTGACGAGAACTTGGTAAACGTTCTAGCAACGTCTTCTGGAAGATCGGCATTATCTTTCTCTATCTCTCTCTTCTTACTCTCTCGATCTTTCTAGAGACGTTAAGACCTCTTATTTCTCGATTCGGAAAGTCGAGTTAAACCGGGGATATAGTAAGAGTATTATTGTGCTATGATATTAATTATTGCGTCTCAAGATAATCCATAATGCAAAATTCCGCGTTAACCGTTAGACTCACGCGATTGTACATAATAAGGGCGACAAGTCTGGGAGGAAAGCGATATCGGCCCACGGGCGCGAATTTAAATTACACAGGACGCGGAAGATAAATGTTTAAATACATAATGGAGATGCATATTACACGTCGCTGAACACGGCGAGACACGGCTTTATATTCAGACTCTCCTCCGCATTTGTACGTTTAAAGCTATATCCATTTTCCCTGCCCGATGCTAACCCACATTGTAAGAATTCTTTAAATAAAGAATACTAGGTGAGCGTGCAGCATCCATACATGTGTGTGTGTGTGTGTGTGTGTGTTTTGTTGTACATCTTTCTTTCTGTGTATCGTACATCCTCTCTCTCTCTCTCTCTCTTCTCTTTTTATTCACATTCGATCAAAACGTGCAGCTCGCAACCCACCCTCGGTTGAACGCGCTTTTAACCGGAGATCGAAACAATTTGAAATTTTGACGGTACGGTTCCGTCGAGATTGGATATTCGACGCCATGGGAAAAGAGCCTTTATCGCCGAGTGAATCGCGAACGATACGAATATTCGCAGAAATTACCCTCGCGTCGCTTTCCGCACCTCTCTTTTTTCCTCTCCCTTACTACGCTCGGGTATTGGGATATATTGCGCAACAAACGGAATTCCATTTTCCCTCTCTAGCCTCGTCGGCGATCCGTAGCCGTCCACCTACCCTCCTTTCCCTCCTCCCCATCTTTCTCTTTCGCGCAAGGACGCGAGGAATATCAATTTTTAACGGGCGATAGCGTGACTGCGCGAGAGACTGGTGCCATTACGGTAAAATTAACATTCTTTACTGCGGCTCTCCTATTAAATTCCCTGCTCCACCTGCCTGCTCGCCTGCCCCTGCCTACCTACTCACCCACCCACCCACCTACCCCTGAGTAAACCCACCTCGGTACCGAGCGTCCCCGACTCTCGACGTCCCCGTTCTCTCGCTCGCACACCCTTCCGCCCTCTCTCGCTCTCTTTCTCCCTCACTCTCTCCTCCTCACCCTTCCACCCTCGCACCGTAACGAGATTACCGCGGTCGTACCGTTTCGCCGTCCCGTTCTATCGCGTGTCGCATTGCGCGCCCTAGCGTGCGCAGGCTCGACGCACGGCAACGCGACGCGACGTGCCGCGCCGCGCCGCGCCACGCCGCGCCGTGCCGTGCGGTACCGCGTCGTCATACGTAGCGGCGAGACTTTTTCGAGAGCCGCTCCTCCGCTCGAGAGCGCCGGACAGGCCCGACCCTTACGGGGTAACTACGTCAATGACGTTAGCCTTTGACGACGCTCGTTCGCCGGAGCGCGCCGGCGACGGAACCGCAGAGCGGCGCGGCACGACTCACCTCGGCGCCGCATCGATTTTTGCCGCGACGCGGCAGCGTTTCCGCGAAGCGTTTCTCGCTTACATGTACATTACACGTACACACCCCACGTACACGCGTAATACACTGTTCTAGCTGACTCGTTAGTGCATTATGCATTACGCAGGGCAGGGCAGCACGGTCACGCGTGAAAAATACGATCGACCGGTTGTCGCGCGTAAGCCGGTTCCCAGTCTCCGTTTCCTCTCCTGCCCTTCTTCTCGATCGCTTCTATTCCTCTCTCTCTCTCTCTCTCTCTCTCTCTCTTTTGGCGGAGCGGAAATGGCGGGTGACGAAGGGTTGGGATTAATAATGAACGGGAGTACAACATAGCGAGTAATCTTTTTTTTTTTGTATACGCGCGCCGTCGCTCTAATTATCGACAACGCGCCGGGCGCGTCCGTCGCCGAGCGCGCGTAACCACCGCGTCTCCGGGATATATCGGTCACGGTCACAACGACGGAGCGGTTAACAATTCATCGAACAACACGCATACTCGAGACATACATGTACACACACACACACACACAGCGGAGTGGTACGGACAGCGAGGTGTTCCTGGCTGTCGCGTCGCCGTGTTTCTGGCCGGAGCGCGCCAGCGATCGATATGCGCCGCGCGCTATACGCTTTTGCGAGAAAAGAAGTTCGGTATTCCCCTCGACGAGCGCGAACGCTCATCCGCCGAGTCTTCTTCCCCCGAGAGAACGCCGTCAGGTCGCCGCCCGTTAGCTTGCCTTTGTACTCGTGTTTGGGAAAGAAAAAATCAGTCACGAGACCAAATAAGTCGCCGAGCGACGTCGATTTAGCTTTTCTTGATCAAGACTGTCGACGAGCTCGGCACGTTAAGCCGGACTTAAACGACGCGTGGTTCGGCGAGCTTATCAACAAGTTAAAAAAAGAGAGAATCGTAAAACGAACTTAAATTGAAAAGAACAAGAATGGCCGAGCCACGCGTCGTTTAAGTTCGGCTTTATGGGCGCGCGAAAATGTCTCTTTGTCTATGTCCGTTACGTCGACAATGGGGGAGAATAGAGTTGCACGTCGGCGCAACGTCAACGGGATAACGTCGAAAATCGAACTCGCGTCGAAATTACGGCAATTTCCCGTTCTTATCGGGAACTGGAAGTCGGTCCCTGCCGATCGATCACCCCCTGAATATAGAAATGCCCTGAACGTAGCGTCGCAATTGAAATGTAGTGTCGCGCGCTGTAGTAGACTGCGCCATCGTCATGTTTTCCCTACACCTGTCGCCCGTAATTCTCTCTCTCTCTCTCTCTTTCTTTTTTCTCTTTTCCTTCCGAACGAACGTGGTTCTCGGAGACTGGCTTCCAACGATCGTGACGCATTCCTCCTTTTTGCCTTGTCGCAGTAGTCGCAGTTACTAAGTATGTACGATTACCAATTTTTAGCTGGAAACGCATGCGGAAGCGTGCGCGCGCGCGCGTGCAGCCGGCCGGCTTCGTGAAGAGGCGTGCTGAATTATTCACCGCAGCGTGGCAAGACTTGCGTAAACCATCTCCGTAACCACCTTTGTAAAGATTTCAGGTCCTCGCCAGGCAAACCGACCGTACCGAGACGCTGGAATATATATTATTATCGTGTGTGTGTGTGTATGTGTGTGTGCGCGCGCGCGCGTGCGCGTGCACGCGTGCGCGTGCACGCGTGCGTGCGTATGTGTGTGTGAGCGAAGGAAAGAGCGAGACAGAGAATCGCTGTTTATTAAGTACCCTAAGATAATTTCCCTTGAAACGCAAGAACCTCATGAATACATGATATTATACATATAAGTTATATAACAATATGTTATAATATAACGAAAGGATATGAAGCTTCACGTGCGAAGCATGACATTGAATAATAAGGTAGTGCGAGAGAAAAACTGCTCAATAAGATAAATAAACGAAAGCAGAATATGAAATATTTATATGCATATATATATATATATGCGTATAAATATTTATTATATATATATATAACGGTATATAGCGATTCTGCAAAGGTATTTATATTTAGGACTTTGTAAAAAGCGACAGCGACAAGCCGCAACAGACTTATCCCTTCGATAATGACAACATCGATAACGTAAATTTACAAATCGAGCATAAATGCGATTCGGTCTCGAATTACGGCGCGATATTTCTTTGTCGGCAACACAGGCGCGCTAAAATAATCCCTACGCCGAATTCGCAGCGGGAGGTGTCGTTTCCCGCTTTGCGTTTCGCTTCTGAAAACCGAACCCAGTGAGACTTGCGCTATATATTGTAACCGGGCGTGCACTCTGATAATATTGTTAATCAACGAATGTAAGATGATAATCTGTCGACTCTTCAAAACGGTGCCTTATCGGCGAACATATTTCCTCGTCACGTAGACGTACGAGAACGCAATGCAGAACTTTTGGGGAATATATAATCTATACGCGCGTTATACGAAGTGGAACACGCGAATAGGAGTGAGAGAGAAACGCAAGATTAAGAAAGGGAAGAAAGAGATAGACAACGAGAAGAGAGAGAGAGAGAGGGGGGAAGGCGAGAGTGTGAAAGAGAGAAATCGTAGGGAGCTTCTCGCGTGTTCTCTCATTTTTATAGATGTCTGTACGGAAAATAGTCGAGTTAAAATGTCATTTTATCAATAAACAACCGTTTATCTTTCCGAACTCTCAGGATGTAATCATTCCAATCGGTCGCGTGATTATACGTTATCTGACACCACTGTCAAATTGCCACACTGACACACATACGGGAAAGTGGAAATAGTATAGGCAAAGTGGCGGCAGGGAAGTAAAGAGGGAAGAAAGAGCAAAACGGGCATCGCGAGAGCGACTGGTATGCTAGAGAGAGAGAGGTGGGAAAGGCAAAAGGGGTCTGGGAAAGGGGTGCGGAGGACAAGGGCAATGACGACTATGATGACGACGACAGTACGGCCGGGTACGAAATTTTCACATTTTACATCTGCCTGCAAATTCCTCCGAGAAGGTAGGAATCTGTGCTTAGGAGCGTTCGCGTCTAGAATAACATGAAATTGATCAAAATCAATATTTTGAAGAAGAAGAGAGGGGAGACAGGAGACGGAGAAAAGAAGACGAAAAACGTGAGAAAATTATAACGTCTTTCTCTCTCTCTCTTCTCCCTCCATCTCGCCTCGAGCAGATCCAATTTGTGTCGTCGTCTACGAGAGCGATAGGTTTCTTCTATGGCGCGTTTCTACACTAAAAGGTTCTCATTTTATTAAAAAGAAAAAGAGAAAAAAAGAAGACAATCGATAACAGTGAGACACTATGACGACAGGTCGATTGGTGTTTATTACGCGATAAACTTAAAGAAAAATTACTCAGCATCAAACGTCCCATGTGTCGACACATAAGGTCGAAACTGTTGCTGTCGCTCATGCCGATCCCATGACACACAACACGGTTTAAAAACTTTAAAGGGTTACCACAATAAGAGCAGAGAAAGAATATCGAGTAAATAAATGCCGCCGATCGTCATCGGTCGATAACGAGCGCGACGAAACAATGGGACATGAAGATCGCCGGGAAGGGTGATCAGGAGACGAAAGGAAGTCGATTCAGGGGTGCAGGAAAAAGAGGGTGGGATCGGCAGAGAGATTCGTGACAGCGGGCTGCGAGAGCCGCTGATCGGGGGAGGCGAGAGCGTAGAGCCTCACGAAAGAAGAAAGTCGTGAAGACCGGCGGGGCAGGGGCGGAAGGCAGGCGAGAGGGAGACCGATCGCGTAGCCGAAAAACGCGTCCGTCGCATTCGGAGATCGGCTCTTCTCTCGCAGGCAGGGAAGCCCGGCTTTGACCCGGTAGCCATTCGGAGCGGCTCTTCTCTCGCAGGCAGGGAAGCCCGGCTTTGACCCGGTAGCCGGCGCGACACGGCACAGTCCGCGCGGCTGCCTGACGCATTGCAGGTGCGCGCCGGCCAATCACAGGCCCGGTTAGTTCGCCCGGACTCGTCCTGTAAACACGACCGCACCCACCCCGCCGTATAAAACGGATTTGTTATACGGGGCGGTCGCGGGTACGCCGTGCCGGCCCGCGGCCGCGGCCACGTCGTCGCGCGGCGCGGCGCGGCGCATCTCACCTCGCCGCACAGCGTACTCGATGCCATCTCTCTTTCTCTCACGCGCCATCCGCGAGCGATTAAAAACCGCCACGGGCCTTTTTTTCCGCACCTTTCGGCAATGGGGGAAGCCGTGCCGCGCGGGGCCTAGCTCGCGGCCGCGTAGGCGGCCGCCGCGCGCACCGTCGTCCCGCGCCCCGCTGGGCCGACGGCGCGCCCCGTCGGCGCGGCGGCGCGCGCCGATTGGCCGTCGTGCAGCCCGTAAGGGGACGGCGTAGTGATATCCGGGCTGCGAGACCAGCGGCGGCCCACAGAGAGCCTCGCAGATCGAGAAAGACACGGTGGACTCCATTGCTGTCCCGAGTGCGTTTCTCGCCGGACTTGGTGTTCTCCGTTACTGCGTGTCTAGTCCGCGCTCGTGCACGTTGAGGAAGTTAATTTCCCTCTCGGCCCGAATTGGCGAGCCGTTTATTTTGCCGAACGAGCGAGCGAGCGGCCGATCGATCGACCGACGTACCGGAGGTTGTGATTGAAGACACTTTTGTTGTCCTGTGTACGGAGTAAACGCGTGTGTTAACGCGGGCCGAGCCTTCTTGACCGGGACGTGAGGACAAAAAAAAGAGGCCACGATGGTAAGTACACCAGCGTTTGTGCCACGACTCGAGACGAGAAAATTACGTCGCGTTGTGACGTTGCGTGTTACCGTCTTCGTTTCTCGCTTTGCTCTATGCGTAAACTCATCGTCGTCGTCATCGTCGTTATCATCGCTGATTCGACCGAGAGCTGTGCCTTCGAGGCTCTTCGGTCTCGCCGCATTGACGCGTCGCCGAGCGCACGTGCGACAAGCGTAAGGCGTAAGAAATGCGCAATTTACGGCTGCGCGAGAATTTGAACTCGCCCTTGCTTCGTATACTCCATCTTTCTTATTCCTGTCCGCCGGTAGAACGGATTTCCTTTTCTGGAAGGATCGACGGAAACTTCATTTTCTCTCTCTCTCTCCCTCTTTCTTTCTCTCTTTTTCTCGCTATCTATACATCCTTCTCCCTCTCTTCGTCAACCGTTTATTGTCAGCCTCGTCGGTCGAAGCGTATTTCGCTCATGCCGCCCTGGAGATTGCCCCAACTCCCCGCGATTATCGATTCGGCACGGCCGTCTATACTTCTTCATGCTCCTCGCCGAGTTTCTTCCGCAGCAATGAGGAAAATCTGCATCCGTGCGAGCGGAAGTAACGGTTGATCGATCGCCGTGTAGGGAGAAAAAGGGAGAGACACGTATGCAGAGTAAGCGAGAAAGAAAGATAGCTAGATAGAGGGAGGCTATCGAAAAGATGTTTCTTTTCTCTCTCACGTCGCTCGCCGGCGGAGTAATCGCAGGAACGCGGATATTTCTATACTTATATATAAGAGCTCTCAGAGCTTTTCCCGATCTGACGCCGCAACGTGTCCCGGACAGAATTCTCGCGTTTACGACCGGTTTAGCCGGCCGTACGTTACGGAAACGAGACAGGTGGGCGACGGTTCGCCGCAGAGCGGCTAATTTCGTTGCTTTTCTCGCTCGCCTATCTTGCCCGCCGTATTATTCAGCCTGATGTTGCGTCTCGCCCGCAATCGCGTGCCCTCTTGGACTCGTCGAGATAATCGAGCGCCGCGCAACGGTTATCTTCTCGCTCGTCCGTCCGTCCGTTTGTCTGTCTGTCCATCCATTCGTCCATCCGTTCACCCGACCGTCCGTGCGCTGCTAAATTCACGGCCTTTGCGCCCGAGATCGAAACGCTGCCGCGAAGCCTGTCCCACGATCCGCAGGCAGTTGCACTTTCTGCACTTATCAACGAAACGCTTTCCTATTCATACATATATATGTGAGTATATGTGTATGTATATTTTTTTAAATTGAGGAGAGAAGATATTACGAACCGGACAGATTTGTAACTCTTCTCGGTCGACGAGAGGATTGTTTCGAGAGGGATGAATTTTTCCCGTCATTTTTAATCGATGATACGATTCTACGACCTTTGGAAGATTTTGAACGATCGAAAGAGAACAATGTGACAGTAACGTCATCGCCGTCGTCGTTATCGTTATCGTACGCTCGCGATTTCTTTCTTCCGATCACAGACAGTGATAAATACCTATCGGAGCACGAAATACGAGACTGGAGCGAGCGAACGAGCACGAACGCCCAGCCGCTCCTTTTGCATAATCCATACGGGTCACTCGATACTCATCTTTAAGGGCGCTGCTGGGTTTCTCGTAACGCGTGCGTACTCTGTGTTTTTCACAGTATATCTCCGTCTTTTTTGACTCTCTCTTTCTCTCTTTCCTTCCTTTCGCACGAAGGTGTAGTGTAACGCGATAATCGCATTTTTATCCATCTGGCGATCAAATGACGATACATCGTTGCTCGCTATTGATTTTCGCGCTCCCTCACCGTCGCTCCTTTTACGTTCCCTACCCGTTACGCCAGCTCACCTTTCGTCTTTCCCCCCTCACGACGGGTTTTCTCGTCTCGTCGGCGATGTCAGACGCGATTCGCATTTCGTCCGTTACGCGCGGCCCTTCCCCATGAAAACTCGCCCTGTCTTGACACGACGCGGCTTTCGCCGGTGGGGGAGCCATATTTCTCGCCGCGCTCGTTCCAACATTCGAAAAAGTGAGGTTATCCTGCAACCAGTCGGAGTCATACGCGTCGCCGGACGGGATTCCATCAAACGTCCTCGAGATGCTTTCGCAATTGAGAAATCTTTCGTTCTTCGAACGAGATTGTTATATTTTCATGAAAAATCCAAGAGAAATATGGAGCTCAATGGCGAAACGTCCGATGTATAATCATGTATCTTATTAATTATTAAAGATCAATATAATGTTAACTTATGCACTTTTAAAACCCTTTTTACTCGTTAACCTCTTTAAGGATGACTTAGTAATTATGTTCTCGCCGGTGCCCTCGAGGTTTACCGAGAAATGGCGACGATAAAGATAGCTTTCAAGGAAAAACATATGTAATAAAGACCGCTCTTAATGGGCGATAATATAATTTACGGTACGATCCATCTTGCGCGAAAAATCGATGCGTCGTGGCCACTTTGCCTCAACTTCACGGCAAACGGGCGCTAAATCAGCACCTGTCTGTAATTAGCATCCAGGAATAGCTTGCGCTACGTTACTTCTAAAGATCCCGCGTTGTCACAATTTTCCGGCGTTTTAAGAGGCAAAGAACGCCGCCGCGCGATTTATATCACGGCCGCATTTTTCAAGTTACGAGTAAAAAAAACGATACGCATGTGTGGTCCACGTTTCGACGCGCGACAAAAAAAGGGGGCGGGGATTGCTGTGACAGATAGATTTCCGCATTAAACGCACACGCACTTTTGGAGAAGAATCAAAATTTATTTTTACTGTGCGCGATATATAGCAGCGGGGGATAACGCACGTATCTCCGTAAACGTGCGCAGTAAATCTCGCGATGAATTACGCGGCCGGTCGCTTCATTAATATTCATGCAATCCTCTAAGTAGCCTGGAAATTCCTTATTTATGCGGTGGCAATTAAATCGCGCGAATGCATCATCGTGGCTATTTTTGTCGGTATTATCTGTGTACCTCATTGCCTCACATTATTTGGCGCGTCAGTGGGAAATGTTTACGGAACTCGTGCAACCAAGATTTCTGGAGATAACCCGATAATTAAGCCTGAACATAATTAACTTGCTTTTGTTACGTTACCTGAAAGGGAACATTTCAATGATACTAACCCGTAATCGTCTTCTAACATATCTGAGCGACGTAAACTGTTGTCTGTAAAGAGAATCTGGCCTGGCAGAGCAAGTAAAAATGTTCCAAGAACTGAGATAAGGATGGTGTTTTAAAATTCACATTTACATAAATGCACTTACGTAAAATAGTAACTCTGAGATTATTATACTCGTTTAGATATCTTGAAATTTTATATACGTACGTAACCCGTGTAACATTGACACTGAGAGAGCTAAACTTTGTGCTGTTCTTTTAAAGGCTGACCAACTCACAGAGGAACAAATCGCAGAGTTTAAGGAGGCATTCTCGCTATTCGATAAAGACGGCGACGGTACTATAACCACCAAAGAATTGGGCACGGTCATGCGGTCCCTTGGTCAAAATCCCACAGAAGCCGAACTACAGGACATGATTAACGAAGTAGATGCAGATGGTATGTATCCTTATGTAATTTTCTGACACGTGCAAATCGTAATTATTTTGCGCAAAAATTTATTGTTTCTCTCTCTATTCCTCTATTTCCACTTGCGACTGCTTATTTCAGCTAAAATGCGCTCAATATTTCCGGGAGGAGTTACTTTTTTGTCCTGTCGCAAGATACTTAAAGTATCTTTTTTTTTCTTATTAAAAGAGGAAAATTAACAAAGCTTTGGTAGAATTGACGTTATAAAAATCCTGAAATTCTAGGTAATGGCACAATCGACTTCCCGGAGTTCTTGACCATGATGGCGCGTAAAATGAAGGACACGGATAGCGAGGAAGAGATTAGAGAGGCCTTCAGAGTATTCGATAAGGATGGAAATGGCTTCATATCCGCGGCGGAACTTAGACACGTCATGACAAATCTGGGCGAAAAACTCACTGATGAAGAAGTAGATGAAATGATACGGGAGGCCGATATCGACGGCGACGGCCAAGTTAATTATGAAGGTTGTATCGCATTGCTTAATCTATTAATTAGTAAAATAAAACTCATTGTCGATAATATTGTGTGTAGAATTTTTTTTAAGTATGCGTCGTTTATTATTATAGTGATGAAAGAATGACTACTACTAAGAATGCTGATATATTTAATCTCTATAATTTTAATTAAAATATCTGTCTCGAATTATGATGTTAAAAGTGAGTGAAATTTCCAACAATACATACGTGAACAATTCTTACATTCATGATTTTTCACGAAACCGTTTTAATTCCGTAAATTAATGTAATTCTTAAGCAGTTTGCACAGTTGATTTATAGTTGTATCTCTTCGTAATTTCCCTCGCTTTTGACATTGTGATAAGAGACGACTATCTGACGACTTTGTTTACTTTTTCATCATTATTTTGGCAAAACTCGTATTTTGCTCGCTTAAATATCATGTAACTAACAAGATTTCTTTTGTTGTTTTCAGAATTCGTCACAATGATGACATCAAAGTGAATGCAACCTGTGTAATTGAAGAACTCGCGACTCGGAGTGGTGTTGACGTATTAAATAAATCAAGAAAAAAACATATGTAACAAAACGAGAATCAACCAGAAAGTGACAAATCTTGTATCAGGATACGAAGATGTCTAAAAGCGCGAAGAATCAACGTCCGATATCGCGTTAAAATCATCGTTTAACGATAAGTAATACAGGGCAATTAATTGTTTAATTAAAGAGTTATACCACTAAAATCATTATCTCTCAAAACACAAATATTTACGCGTGTATACATACACACATAACACAATAACTCATCACACCGATACATACGCAACATACTATACAAACGCAACACGCTCCAAGAGTATACACACACACACACGCATACATACATGCATACACATTTACTCGGATGTCTTATTTCCATTGGTTAAAACAAATTTGGAAATGAGATAACGCGAAGACACACAATTGCGCGCGCATGTGCACCAATGACAAAGAAAAAAAAGTGCATTTTCCACTTTCCTCTCTTTCTCGACTGCCCCTTCCCCTTCCCTCTCCTCTTGTCGCGTCCTTCTGCACCATCTTTTCCCTTTTCGTCACCTCCCATTCTCCTTCGTTTCCTCGGAAGTTTTTTCATGAGAAAGGCATGTCGAAGAATTGTAATTTCTCTTTACAAAGGGAGAGGAAATGTGTGTGTTAAGGGACAAAGTATAAATCCGATGTAAGATAACATTAAAAGCAGCAAAAGTTTATTTGCCAATCGAGAGTAAGATTCATCTCGAGAATTCCTTCGTTCATTTTTTTAATAAACGAGATACGTGTATAGTGAATGATGACATTAGGATACGTAGCTGCTAAATAGATGATGTCTCTACCGTTAAAATGCATGCACATGTACAAATGTTTGTTTGTCTCTGTGAGAGAGAATTCGGCCTGGACCGATTGTTTTCCAGACAAAGAGAGAAAGAGAGAGAGAAAGAGAGAGAGAGAGTATAAATACGATGCGCTTCGGCCTCTGGGTTATTGATGACGACTTTACATGCTGTGCTGGACCCCTCGATGCCTCACAAACGAATAACTTTATATAAGTAATGAGCGAGAAAATTTATAAAAAAAAAAAGATGAGAGAAAGAGAGAGCGAGATAAGGTAGAGGAAAAAGAATCGGAGGAGGAGCTTCGAGGAGCTCAGACCTAGTGCTTTCGCGCGCGTCGCGTCTCGTCTCGGACGGAATATGATCTATCGAACGGATAACGTCACGGGAACGTGAACGAGTCGCAACGTGATCGTTGGAAAGCTCCAGGATCCGAAGTCTCGACATTCCTATTTGAAAAAAAAATCTCTTCCTTACGCTTTCAATCAACATCATCCAGCATCTCGTGTTCGTGCACACGGGACTTACACGTACATGTATGTTTTATGAACTATACTTACGTGAAAAACTACACATGAAAGATTATACACACAGAATAAAAAAAAAGAGAAACACTATAATACTATATTCACAAAGTGCGTTTTGCCTCCAGTTCCATTTTAATCTCCTATTTGTAAACTTGCCTTCCACTCTAAGGAAAGCCTTACATACATGCGCGCAAATAAGATACAAAAAGGGGGGGAAAAAGAGAAACAACGTCGACACCACTTTTGTTGATATGTAAATCTATGAAGAAGTAAAATAGGGATGGGGGATTAAAGGAAGTAAAGGCCGCAGTGAGATGCACGGTGCATTACTCTTCTTCGCCCAGGGGTGCGTGCCAGTCTCGTAAAAAACGGAGCCAACCAGATCGGAGAAACTGGTGTGATTTTTGTGCGATCCGTACAATATAATGTTACTTAAGAACTCGAGAGCAAAGAACATAAATGCCGTACAGCGTAAAACATCATGCGTATCGGTGGTTCAGTCATAATATATATGTACAATATATATATATATATATATATAAAATAATTTACGAAGAAATTAAGAAAAAAAAAGATGAAAGAGATAATTCCTCCACAGTCCTTTATTATTTAATATTGAAATGAACAAAATGAGAAGTACTTGTATTTCTGGTGACCTAGATCGCATTGATCATTAAACAAAAAAGAAAAAAAAAGATAAAAAAAAGTAAAAAAGACAAAATAAATGTATATCCTCATTTTTAGGTCACAGCTACTCAATTCGTTTCCTTCATTATTAATGGACCTCTCGTTTCAGCAACCATCTCTTTTTGTGTTCGATGGCATCTAGATACTTTGCTATGAGAATATTTCATTGTGTATCTGTGAACAGGATCCACTTTACATATCTCTGACTTTTCTCGCTACCTTCGAAAACTTTTTGAGAAGAATAGATATAGGTTACAAGAAAGTACGGTATTAATTGTAATTAGGAAATCTCGCTCTCCATTAAACACCCGAAAAAAAAATATAGGAGAAGAGAAAAAGAGAAGCACACATTGGGTCTATTTGTAAAACTGTGGTTATTCTGTGTCCGAGGTATATTTCCACACTTACACTTGATTAAGAATGAGAAAGATTGTCAACAACACACTCGTTTTGTAAAAGTGGTCGTTAGTATTCGACAGGCATCTGTATCTAAATGCTTCCAAATCCGCTTCGTTTCATCGAACACTGATACCTAGCGATTAAGTCTCTTACGTTACAAAGACTCTATTCCAGTATTTAATATAATAGTAATTTTATATCCGTATCGCAAAATCTATTTATTGAAAGAATTTTCGCGCGCCGAGAATAGATAGAGAGAAAGCGAGAGAGAGAGAGAGAAAGAGTGGCGCATGTGGAAGCTCTTGTTGTGAACGTTAACATCGAGGCAATGCCAAATCTTTACCGAATAATATTGAAGCGTTAGCTCTTCTAATATTTAATTTAGCGTCCCCTCAATCTTTGTTATTGAAATACACGTTGTTGTTCTTAAAAAAAAAAACAAATCGTTTATACCGTATTTGCGGAGGTACCAAGACACATCCTGCTTCTATCGAACGTTGTATTTATTTCGATGTGTACATACGAACATAAAATTGATCGACGAAGTGAGTTTTCGTTCGATTATGCCAATCGCAATTTTTAAAATGAGCAAATTCGTTGCGCTATAAACAAGGTGAGAACGTTGTACGTTGCAAAATGAGGAGATTCTTTTTCTATCAGATAATTTCGAACATAGACTCAGGTGCTCTTTTTTTTTTATATTATTTTGAACGTAGTCATTCGATTTAACACTCCTTGATTTCTCAAACTTCTTATTCGAAAATTGTTTCTAGTGTATGTAAGTATATTCTCTGCCGTATCTCAAAGGCGTTCTTCACTTCTTGTCGTACATAAATAAAGCGGCACAGTTTGTATAAAGTGTTGATATTAAGTTAATAAATTGTTCCTATATACTTATATGGGAGCAAACTGGTGTTTATCTATAATACAAGCGATTTTATCTCCCCGATAGAAAAAATAACGACCAAGTATATCTGATGTGAACGAAAAAGAAAACAGCTGCGGGATATCTCTTCTACATAACTATGGGCAAACTTTACAAACTGCACCTACACCGAGAGATAAGTGTGTGTTACCTTCGTCTGATTACGCTTCAGCGATTAACAGTTCGAACTTACTAAGATATGAAATTGTTGAGAGATAAAAAAGCAATCTTTTTTTTTTGTTGAAAAATACTATATTTTTCGTACATATCTTTTTAGACTTGTGTAACGTAACAAAATTCGATGATTACGCAGATATGTTTTGCTAGCGACGAACAATGCGTGTTCTCATGATACACACTCTTTTGGTGTAACTTTGAAACGCAGGCACACCTCCTTCAACAAATTTTTCAATATCCTCACCTGGTGTTCAGAGCTCTGAAAACGCATATTATTTAATCAGTTCGACATATCGTTGCATTATCCTTTATTTATAGCGTCACGAAGCGAATGCTTACCCCGTCGAGAGTAATCGTTGGTATAAAAGACACCCGCGGCACGAGGGAATTTGTCATCTCTCCGTACTTTGCCAAGAGTTCCTTCCCCCTTCCGCTATTCGAACACTTCTTTATAGATTCCAAGTCCACGGATATACGCTCGGCGCATGTATTCATTATTTCCACCGGATTAATGTTGTTCTCGATCATGCAAGCCACAAATTGCAGTTGCATCGATGAGTTCTTGATGACGTCGATGGAGCAAACGTGTATGATGTTCGCCTGACACTCAATCGGCCCGTGCTGGCACATGAACTGGTACCCATCGTTTGTCTTTACCGTCTGTATTGGAAATCGAACACGTAACTTTAGAGAAAGCTTGCTGTTTAACCTGATCTAATTATCTCGGTTTCTCCCTCGCGATATATTTAGTCGCGTTACTGGACAATGTAACGTGATTAATAACAGTGATACGAGTTAGCCGCAACGAATTTTCTTACCTTCGCCTTACCGTACGGTATCAGTTCAACTTCCATGTTTATTGAGAGTTTTCGATACGTCGGGTCTAATTGTTTCAAAACGAAACTGCGGGAATCCGGGCATAATGCTTCGTAATACACAGCAACGTGTATTTTTTGAGAAGCGTTTTCGCTCAACGGTGTCGCCGCTTGGTCCACTTGAAGTTCTGCAAAATTAAGGAAAAAATCAATGACATTAAGAAATATTCGTGTCCATTTCTCATTAATTTTAGTTTGAAGTAAATATGATGTGTATATAAATCACGATGTACTTTCAAGTCTTTAATTTTTAATTAAATAAACAATCGTTATATCGGTCAAGTAGTTTTGCAAGAAATTGTGAATTCTTTCTACGATAATTTCTAAATCTACATAAAATTTCAATATTCGAGAAACATTTGCGATAGCGCAACTAAAAAATGTTTATGTTCATCTCGTGAATTTTAATTTGAAAATATGAGAAAAACCTGTATATAAATTATATAGTATTTTCAAGATTCTTCAATTTTTAATACTATTGAATAAACAATCGTTACTTCGGTAAGTACAATTTGTTATTTTCCGCAGAAAACTCGTAAATTCTTACAATTTCGAACTCTACATAAAATTTCAGTATTCGAAAAATGTTACTGCGATTAAAAAAATTAGCGATATTAGGAAATGTTTGTGTCTGTCGCAGTAATTTTGGTTTAAAAATACGAACGAGATATAGATTACAATACTTTCAAGATTATTCCATTTTTGGTGGTCGATTTTCGCCACTTGAATAATCGTTATTTCAGTCAGTAAAATTATTTTTAATTCTCATAATCTCGAATTCTATCATACGTAATATTTTTAGTATTCGAAAACATTTACGATCAGAAAAAATCAGTAATGTAAGAAAATTTTTATGTCCATCTGTTAATTTGAAACAGCTTGAAAATACGAACGTCACGTGTAGACAGATGAATCACGATATTTTCAATCAGATTCTTCGGTTTTTAATAATCGATTTTTATCATTATAAAATAATCGTTATCTCGAATTCAATCATGTTGTGATTACCCAGGATAATTTTCCTCAAGAAAAAAACTGCGATAATCCTTTTTTTATGCAATTTCTAACACAGAAATCCTCAGAAATTCGTGAGTCATTGCTTATCTTGTGCGCAGGACACTGACAAATGACAGCTTCGTTTCTTTTTTGTTAATGCAGCGTGATTATCGTGTGTACTCAGCTCGACTGTTTCAACGTTATATTTTCATTACGTTCGACTTCCCTCCATACGTACAATTAATCCGCGTACGTAATCGCAACGATCTTTCGTAACAAATTTTGCGATTTGACAGATGTCGAGCTTCGAACCGATTAAAAGCTTCGAAGCTCGAGGATTGTATTATACAATACATTCACGCGTAGAACGGAAAGATCGAATCACCTCAAGTGTCAGATAACGATGCGCTCGGCAAATGACAAATTACATGGAGTAACCATGAGACCAGTCAGAAATATCGACATTTGGCCTTCAATCAAAGTAAGCCGTATGTTGGAAAAAAATCGTACTCCGTTGTACTTAAAAAAAAAATTATATATATATATATATATATATATATATACTCGTCGTAACGATCGATTCTTCGATTTTCCGGGAGATACAACTTTCGGAAGCGACAATTCGGGCTCCGATTGACGGAGTCCCTTCGGGGATCGTCAACTACCGGGATTGAACGCGCGCTCCGTTGACCGTTCCTCGCCGAGTATCGTCGCTAATGAAAGAAAAATCGATCTCGTAGAAACGGGCGGGCGGAGACTCGCACGCGACAGGTGCAGCGAAAGAGAGAGAGAAAAAGCGCGCCTTTTTTCAATACCTGTCGTGACGGTGCCGTCCTGCAGGAACGTGAGCCAGATCTTCGAGGTCTGCCAGAGCAGCAGACCGAGGACCAGAACGAACACGAGGCGCCATCGGAAGCCTAACCCCATCGTCCCGGCTGCTGTCGCAAGAGGCGCGCGCGACTCTCCGCGCGGCGACAACGGCGGCGACAACGGCGGCCTAGTTAGCGAGGGCTGACGCAACATTTTCTAGTATCAAACACGCCGGCGGCGACGGCCGACGTAGCGGCGCGACAACGTCGGGACATGACGACGTTCAGCCGGTCGATCTCTCGAGTATCCTTACGTCGACTCGGGACGTTAACGAGGATCGAACGGGATTCAAGGCCGTTGCGTATCGAATTACGGATGTGTTCCACTTTTTTTCTCTCTCTACGTGTTCCTCTCAGCATCATCATCATCATCATACGCGGCGATGCGAGTTCACGGTGCGTGAAGGCCCTATCGGAGTACGTATTGAGGACTGCGAGTTCGGATTTCGACCAATCGGATAACTGATCAATACGTGCGCTTCGTCTCGATTAATCGATTGACTTCAATTTTCAATTTACGAATTTCTTGTTTTTCAGAAATGAGAATTTAATATGTAAATTTAATACTAAAGGCAAACTATTATAGTCGTTCAAATGATAAATTTCGTAATGAAAATCCTATTCCGAAACTACATTTATACAACAAATCTTTAAAACAATATTTTAACCAAAGGGCGATAAACGAACAAAGCCGGATGACAATAACACAAAATTATACAATGTGTTAGTGTATAATTTTTTATAGAATTATATATCATTGGCACTGTCATCTGGTTTTGTTCGTTGGTCCCCAGTGAGAACACCAATGTCGAATCCATGTCGATTCGACGTCTATGCGTCGATGAATCGATGGTCGAATACTTGTCGATATTTTTGTCATTTTTCTTGTTAGAAAAAATCACATATTTATTGCGAAAAATATTAATTACCCCAGCCAGAGATATCTTTATCTTCTATATCTTATAAAATTTACTGAAAGACAATAAAAATAATCTTATATATATATATATATATATATATATATATATACTCGCACATTATAAAGACAAATTTAAAAATTCTAAAAATTTTGAACTAAGGAAAATAGTTTTTGCAAAATAGATATTTTATATTTTAAGATTTTCAAAGAAATAAAAAAACAAAAATTTATTATAAAGAAAGAAATTAAATCAACATTTAACCAGAAATTTTTTAAAAGAGTTCAGAACTTATATACAACAACTAAATCTATACTATATCTCATTTTTGCATTATTTACGATAAAGTTTTTAATATTCTTAATCTGAAACCTTTCAAAACTTATATATTAATAGTTCACATCCATAAGTTTTCAGTCACTTTGTTGGTCAATTAGGTAACTTTTCAGGCAAGAAAGAATCGCCTGAGAATCTCAGGTTTTTTCCAGTAATGCAAACTCTGTTAGTACCAAAAACTTATAATGTTTTCTTGCAGAAATAATTTTAATATGCCTTTTTTTGTCACGCTAGTTTTGTATATTGATGCAGAGGATCATAATCAGAGGATCACTTTAATTTTTATTATTGTCTGAATATTACAAAAATCTAGTAAAAACACAAGATGTAAACATCTCACTTTAGAGACGATCAACAGCTATCGCCACCTAAAACATATTCAGGCGAAATATAACAAAATTGATGATTATTAATCGTGATTGTTGCAAATTGTTTTGAAAAATAACACTTAAGTGATTAATTAAATCAATTAAAAATTTAATAGTAGAATTTTTCATTGATTTGTATTAATATAATTTTAAAAACAGTTTTAATAAAAGATATAACTGTTTTTATAATTTATAATTAATCTCAATGATGGTTAATAATTAATTGGGTTATTTTATTAATTAATAAGATATTTAAAATTCAATAACTTTATTAATCAATTAATGAAAATAGATCGCTAAGTTAATCGGATTACTCGACACTGATTTACTTGCACAATCTTGTATTGCTGTTCTCATGATGTATGACGATAAATTTTGTATGGCCACTCTTGATGATTTTCTCATTGAGAAGTTCAGTTTGTTTGAATTTACGTTCCTACATTTTCCAGTTCTGCGAGAAACGTTCTACACTTATTCTTAAGTATTTTAACGGCTTCCGTGAACAGCACGGCTGGCGGTAATGTTCCTACAGATTCTATGGTAACTAAAAATCAAAAATACAAAAAATATATATAAATTTGTATTACACAAACTTTCCAGCTGTACAAACTTTCATAAGCAATATGTTCGACATCTATTAAGTTTTAATTGATTTTTCTTTCTCGATAATTATTTGTACTTACAGATAAAATGACCCTTTATCCGACTCAGTTCTACGCAATTTTTTAATTGATCATAACGAAAAACATTTCTGGCACAGCTGTCGTAGCGAGCGTTCTTGACGCGCGCCTCGCGATACTTTTGACCCGAGTTCGTCTCTTGTTCCATCACTTCTATTACGCCAGGGCTGAAACAGCTTTGCAGAAGATCCGCGTCCTCATCTCTTACAGACTTGGTTAGCTGAATGGCCGGCAAAAGGCGATATGATGCAGTGGCTAAACAATTTTTTTTATTATGTAAAACTGATAAGATAATTTATTTTGAACAATTTGAAGCTCTGAGATATGATATTTGTGATTAATCTATGATATTTATATCATCAGAATATAACATAGTAAAAAATGTTTTATTTGCAAAACTCTTACGTACCCACAGGAGAAAATTTAGCGTGATCTTTGCCAATGCCTTTGACTGCTTCCATATACACGTGGATCTCATGACCAGGACGCATTTTACATATTAATATATCGTTTTCTAGGACGCTAAATTGTTCTGCTCCACGTGGAAACATTTCTGCTTGTCGGCCTCCGACAAGTGGTGTCCATTTAATATCCTTACTATAAACTATAAAAAGAATATTGCATATTACTTGATGTGTAATACTTAACATTATGCTTAAAAAAAAATTTAAAAAAAAATTTTAAAAAAATTAGTGTAATATAAATCTGTAAAAACCTATTCATATTTAGAATGTTGGATTTAATAATAAAACAATCGCTTGTCAAATAAGAGACTTAAGTCTTCAGTTTTCGGTTACATTGTTTCACATATTTAAGTGGAAAAATATTCCATTGTGATTTTGTGTGAGTGTTTAATTCTTGGTTGATAGGTTTCAGATTTGACCTTGATCTCATCTCATATATGGCTTGGTTTTATACAATAAGAGATTAACAAGTTATAAGTAAAAGAGTAAGGTGAAATGATAACCAATTTCGAAAATCGCTATTTCATTTATATATTCCATTGTGATTAAGAAACGAAATAAACAAAACTAAAATTATTGTAATCGGAAATTCAATAATAATAAAAAGAAAAGGAAGTCAAATACCTTTGCTATTCCTGTACATATCCTCTGGAAGACGAGAGTTCTTCGGAGCTTGTGGATTGACACTACATGTGACCTTTAACTCATATCTTAGAGTATCTTGATCACTGACCTCGTCCGCTTTTCTGTTGCTCGGAGGATACTCGAATAATCTAGGATCTGCGCGAAGAGGTATAAGGCCCAATCTTCAAGGTAGAATACATGTTACAATTTATTACATACAAACAACTTCATAAAGATGTGAAAACTAGAATAACTCATTAAGGTTTATTTCTCTCACCTATGTGCAAGTATTTCATCTTGGAGCAAGCTGGTATTATTACAGATGTACACCCGCTCAATAGCCATACTTGGTACTTCACTCAGAAGTATCCTACGAAATGCATTAGCTAGCGATGTATGGCAACCAATTAAATCGAATTCTATTTCTCTGTCCTGGTCCTGTACTATGTTTATTTTTAAGTTCTACAATAAGAAAAATATTTTTATTTACATATATTGATACATATATTAATACAATGATATATATTCTCTGTACAACATTACCTTTATAAATTTTTCCAGCGCCGTTAACCTGTTTGACGTGTTACACACATATTCCTCAAACTGTTGAAACAAATTTATATACATATATATTGTAAAATGTCTTTAGTGATTAATTTTCCAACAAACTTACATTTTCGTGCTCTTTCATAATCCACCGCGGATCCCGTTTCTTCTCCATTGTCTAATTATATTTTGACACTTCAGGTTTTGTAATATTATTTTTTCTTCTTTTCAATAACAAGTAATATCAGTCACCTACTCGTAGTTTCTTAATACTTGCTATTTTTCTTGACCTGTGATTGCAGTCTCTTGAATCTTTATTTTCGGTTGTTCCAAAAACTGTAAAAAGATCCTTTTAAAGTCTCTCTCTCTCTCTCTCTCTCTCTCTCTCTCTTTATATGTAACAAATTTTTAGTCGTAATCATAAGTTTGTAAGAAAACTTGTTCTTGTAAGAAAACAATTCATAGTCGATTATTCTTATAGTAGAAGAATAATCAACTGTGATAGATCAATTTTCTTAGAAGACAATTTTTTTACGATTGCGATTAAAAACTTGTTAAAAAGTCTTTAATAGAATTCAACGTTTCTAAAGAACCCAGCAACAGTTGAAAACATTAACAAATATGTAGAATGATTTCAACCAGAGTAAGATTAACTTAATTAAATTGTCAATTATTATTTATTTTTTATAGTTACTTGTTTATTTGACATATGATAGAAACAATTAAATTATGCACAAATTACAGCTAGAATTTATTTTAGATTTAATTACATTTAGAATTTATTGTAAGTAACCTTACCGGTTGAATTAATCGTCAATCGAGTAATCAAAGCTCATTGGTCGAAAATCATTCTTATATTCATTTCTATGTAGATTAATTTTGGTTTAATTTCTTTTTTATCTTTCTTTATTTTGCTAGACTAGGAAAAGATAAACAGCAAGTTAAATCAAGATTAATCAGCATTAGAAATGGACATTAGGTTTTGAAGTAACAACACTAAAACTAAGTTCAGGATGTTCAGGATGATTCCGTGACAACTTATTCTATATTAACAGCTCCTGCCTCAGCCTTTTTATCACGTGTACACGAAGCTCGATAAGAACTTCTAAGACCGGTGAAGTTATCCAAAAGAAAAACCGGATAATTCCATAACTGGATTCCCAACCGGCAGTTAAATATGGTTAAGTACCAGTTTATTTCAATTCGAACCTATATCTCTATGTTATTACGTCCATTCAACTTTACGGACAACAACCGGGTAATATACCGCCGAAGTAAATACCATCTTACCTGAAAAATATTTCAAGTAGTCTTAATGAAACGATCACGTGTCGATACAAGTGTTGTCATCTTCACTACGAGGACACGACTACACGAGGTTTGTTCGCGTCATGGACGTAGAAATATATGAACGGAGTGTAAGGGTGCCATCACATGGGACGTATTTTGCGTAATGCGTAAATAATACAACCAATTGGAGATCAAAATTTCTGTTGTAATGTTAACTTTCTATTCTACACTGATTTGCGATTGGTTCTCACAAATTACGCGTCTTGAAAAATACGCGTCATGTGACGGTACCCTAATTCCGCGGAGGTAAGACTGAAATCACATGGTGCGGAATAGAAGGAATAGAAGTACACTGGCGGACATCGATTTGTTCCATGACCCCTTTCCGCGGGGCAAGGGGAATATGGAGAAGATGGAGAATATCCGTGGCGCCACCCAGCGGCGGCCCTGTTTTACCGCTCCTGATTTGTCATATCCATATTCCCCTTGCCCCGCGGAAAGGGGTCAAGGAACAAATCGATGTCCGCCAGTGTACGGAATAGAGAGTGCGTTATAGAAGCAGCCAATCAGAGCTTTGCAGAAAATGTCGTAGATACTGCGACCATGGCTGCGTTCAGCAGCAGAGCAGATCAGTGAGCGATCAGTGATTATTGGTCCTTTCTATTAGATCCCGAAATCTAGACCAATCATGTTGACGCATTAAAAAGAATTACTCAACAGTTGTACAACAGTTGCGTCTGCTGAACGCGACCCATATATGTAATACTCCTATATTGCTAGTTCCGTATCTTCCCAATGAGAGGATCGAGGCCCATAAAAGAGAGACGCACGATTTCCAAATATGGTCAGAAGTTTAAGCCTCGTTATGCGCAGGCGCGTTTATTGAGTGAGTGCGAGAGGCTAAACATTAGAAAATGAGACGGAAAGAACACGAAAAGAGAAAACATTACCTGGTCGTGTCTGACTAATGTTGTTAGCGTATGCGCACAAAGCAGCTGAAGCGTACTTAAGAGAAAGACTATTATACGTCTGTACCGTAATGTTTGGCCCGAAATCGGCACTCTTCTAGCAATATAGTAGTATTACATATATGGCAATATAGGAGTATTACATATATGCCTGGTTCTAGTCCCTCGCCAAAAAATACCAGGTTTGTTCGCGTCGCTTGCCTCAACATGCTCCTACTCGCTCCAATACGCTCCAAACTATAGTATTACGTTACGTATACTATAGATTAGAGCGTATTGGAGTGAGTAGGAGCATATTGGGGTATTGCGACGCGAACAAACCCACCGTTTACATTCCGTCCATGGGTTTGTTCGCGTCGCAATACCCCAATATGCTCCTACTCACTCCAATACGCTCCAATCTATAGTATACGTAACGTAATACTATAGTTTGGAGTGTATTGGAGCGAGTAGGAGCATGTTGGGACAAGCGACGCGAACAAACCTCATATATTTCCTACATCCATGGATTATTCTTTATTTAGATCGATGACCTACCCTGAAATTTTGAGCATTCATTTCTATCGTCTATCCCTGCATCCTATCAAAGTTTCAAATGAATCCTTCATAAGGTCTATAATAAGTGAATCCACCTTAACTTCGGCATTAAATCGGATCGTGTAAACGTAGCCTAAGAGAGAGATATTTCGGATATAGCCGAGCTTATATTTACCAATCCATGTATAAGGTGTACGCTTTAGAATGTAAATAAGGATGTAATTAATAATAACACACGATTTGAGTTTTCGTAATCGTGTCGAAGACTCGATTATGATCGATTTGGACGAATATAGAGAGGGTGTACGACAGATCAGACAATATGCGGCCGTTCATAATATCTCGGAGGCGCAAACGTCAGAAATATTTCGAGCTTGCTTCCAACAATTGGAGGCCAAGTATTCAAAAAGATTGAATAAACCATCGAGTACAAACCATCTGCGAATTATCTTGTTATTCGCTCTCATCTTCATCATATTGTTATGTTTATACCAAAGCTGGTTAAACGTTTTATTTATAAAAATCTCGCAAAATTCTATTTATCCTGCTTTATATATATTGCGCAAAGTGGCTGTACCAATCATCAGCTTCTATCCATCGTTATCTGGTTTGTAATCCATGAATAATCACCATTTTACAATATAAAAATAATAGTAAAAATTCTGATAGAAGTATAAGAATTAAAATAGTACGAAATATCTTAATGTTGTATATTTAATATTAATTATTTCAGAAGTGTATGATGAATGGTGCTTGATAGAAAACCCATACTTCTATGTTAATGATATGGACTGCTGGCCCTGCACTATGGTCCATTCTGTATTAGACTTGACTGGTCACAACATTAGTAGATCCTTCAACGTTGGTATGCCATACACTAGAGCAGAAAATAATACAAAAGTTGAAATGAAAGATTTAGTCAATTTATATTGGAATAACCGAAACATCTTTAATGAAGATGCCAAACGAATCTCTTCTAATAACGACACTTTTAAGTTAGTTTATGACATATGTCAACTCAATCTTTATATTTTCAAATGTATAACACATATTTGATCAAATTATGTGCGTTACATTTGCACAGAATTATCCATGATGTTATGGATAACAGATTGGATGTATTTCATACTGCTTCCCTTGCTACTCACATATCTTGGAGAGTAAACCGAATGAAGCCCAGCAGAATACTCCGAAAGTTATTTCCAAAACCAGCCGAGACTCCAAATTGGTGGAGTCAAAGCACAGAAAAATATATTTTCATCGATGAATCGGAATCGCCGCCTTATTCATTGGTATGTTCGCGTTCTCTTTATTTTTTTGTCTTAATTATGACGATAAATTTGTAAATTTTTAGCCTAATCCTGAGTGCAGCAATATTATTATACGATGCGCAGCTGGCGCAAGACTAATAAAAATGATACCAAGTTCAGAGTGCATTCAACATTGTAGCTCTTCGACAATTTTATTGTCAGCTGGACATACACGTGAGTATTAGAGACTTTGCAGATGGTCTGTACTCTTTTTCTTTTCATTTGTTTTATTTATATTTTACATTTTCTTTTTCTTTTTTATGTTCTTAAGTATGGTACAATTGGTGGTATTGGAGACCCGTGAGTCTACCAGTGTACAATGCTACTGACCTTTCTATTGGTTATTTAACTTCGTTTTGTTAACATTACCAATAGGAAAAACATGGATATGTGCCAAAACGATGTACCCACTCGTTATGATAAAGCCACATTTAATAAAATTTGTATATTAATATCCTTTTTGTTTTAATTTTAAACATTAATATATATTTATACATATAAAACTTTTGCGGATTTCAAATGGAATATTTTTGGTATAATACATGAAATAAAAAATAAAATTCAGTAGTCTGTCGACACAGAATTTCCTTAGATCATCTCCTGACATAATATTGTCTAAAACATAGTCTAGGCATATTTGTAACACTCATATCAGTTCCCCCTTACATTTAATTTACATTTTTAAACGAAGTCTTTACACAATAACTTGTAGAAATAAATTATAAACAACAATAAATAATGTAGAAATTGTGCTCGTGGGAGTTTATCGTACGATCTCCAATCCAAGTGTCATACAAATAATTGCATACACGGTGCGAGAAAGCAAACCCAACATTATTTGCATTTAATATAATTTCTTTCAATTTCCTAAAAGATTATCTCTACCAATAGAATGTTTCACTCCACGGATCGGAAAACTTTCCTCCTGTAATATCACTTTGAGAGTATTGTCAATGGAGCATTCTGGCATTTACTCGAATTTCTGCTTGAGCTTTTGCTTGTAAAGCACAGGTAGTAGGGAGAGTAACGCAAAGACGCACAGTATAATTATACTGTTCCATGACCATGCGTCGCTTGACGACGTGAGTTTATGCAATGTTTGGCCCGCCTGTATTGCGACAAAGGAGGGCGGCGCGACACCGAAAAAGGTGCCGACAGTGAACGGCATCATCGGCACACCGATTACTGGGCTGGCCAGATTGATGAACCAATTTGGCAGTAACGGAGTCATCCGGAGGAACAGCATATAGTTTAGCAGGTTATTGCGATGTTTGGTCACAATGATGGTCCACTCATTTGCTTTCTCTGGAAAGTATCGGTATAATAACCGTCTACCAAGCAACGAGGACAACAGATAGCACAGGGTGGCGCCGATCGCGCTGCATGTGCACACGAGTAGCAGCGCGATTGGGAAGTGGAACAGAAATCCAGACAGGATCGAAAGAAAGATGGAGCCGGGAATGGCAAATGTTTGCAGGCTATTGAGACATGATGTAAGGAACGTCATATACTTCAGTGTGATAGGTCGAAAACAAAAATACATGGTTGGCATATTCAAGGATACAAGATGTAAGTGGTGAACAGTCCAGCCAGTACTTGGAAGTAATATAAATCCTTATATCGTTCTAATAGTTTTCCTAGATTTTTGGCATCTTCTATGTGAAGCGGCAGCTTCATATATTGCCTTTCGTCTCTATAAAGAAAAATACACAAAGGATCGATATTTATATCTGATATGTATAAGATATGTATAAGATATACTGATAAATGGCTGTTCTTACTCTCTTAATTCTGGAAAACTCGTATATACATAAAATAACGCAGTCAACGAGACTACAAAGATGAGCCCAACAGTTATTACTGCTCTTCTTGTCGATACTTCATTAGTTGCTTTGGATACCGCTACAAAGCACATAAAAAGAATTTATATATACATTTATATATACATATTTATATATATATATATATATATATATATATACATATATATATGTAAAATATATTTAATTGTATATTAATTATATTAATTTTAATTATTTATATATTTAATATAAAATTAAATATATTTAATAAACTTTAATTTTTTAATTTATTGCGACTTTAGACCATAAGAATTTTCAAGAGAAAAAAATATATACAAAAGAAACAAAAGAAAACCTAAAAACAAAAGAAAAACTAAAATATAATGGATTAAATACTGAAAATAGCTGAAGAGTAAATAAAACCTATAACAGATTATATATATAAATACAGTAAAACACGTTATATTTATTAAGTTTTTATTCGATCCATCATCGAGTTACTTACACACTTTTACACATGTCACTTCGTGAGTATGTCGCGCCATTTCTGATATGTATGCACTCGTAGCCAACATCTAAATAATGCCACTTTCCAACTAGTTTCCCCCCTCTTACCTCAATTGCAATCGCGTGATCGAGTCTCACCTGATCTCACGTCAGCTTGCGAACTCATCGTTTGCCTTTCTCCAGATATTGCTTTCGCGAACTCGATTTTCAATCCACGTGCCTCCTTAACAGTTCCGTCTTAATCTCGGCGCATATCGTGTGTATGCAATACACTCACGTCAGAGCGGCTGCATGTTATACTGTGAAGCGTAAAGAACGGCTTGCAATGCATGGAATAAAAACAGAAGTAATAATAAAAGCAGAAGTATAGAAATAAATAATTTTTATTTCTTACTCCTACTTCAGCTTTTACGTTTATGTTCAACGAGTCAGAACGTAGTCGGCCACAAATATTTTAAAAATAACGTCTATACTTTAATTTTCTTACCGAAAAATAAAGGTTATGGCAAGGTAAAGAAGCAAAGTTATTTCTTACAAGCTTATTTCGTGTATTGTAGGCGAGAAAGATCTTTGAAATACACAATGATAACAGCTTCCGAAGATCAGCTGACAGTCTCGTGTTGTCTCTGCATTGGGCACGTTTGGGCATAGACTTATAATAATAAAGATAAACTGGTATCACAGTATACAGTAGCACAACTCTCTGTCAGCATCTTTATTGTCAGCGTGTACGAAATTCACTACACATGCGTGAGTTAGAGTCCTACAATAAGAAAAGCGCGACTTCTATCCCCACCTTGCCAACCGCCGCCATCTTAGGCCCGTAAGATAGAGCAAAAAGACAAGAATTATGATGCGAATCCGATATACGAATGAAGAGGTTAGGTTGCATATGTGTACTATTGAGCACAAATAAGGATCTCACAATATCAATATGAAGTCCCCTGCTGTTATTTAACAGAGAAAAAACATTTTTACTTACCGTGAATACAAGTGTGCATTTATTTACATTGTATATGAACAACACACACATGGGTTACCTTGCGGGCCTAACATGGCGGTTACAATCGACCAATCAGGAAGTAGGAACAAGATCGCGCTTTTCTTATGATGCTTTCTATTTAGCGACACAAGTGTTATTCTATCTTTGTTATTTATGCATGTTAAAAAAAGATAGAATAATGCTTGTGTCGATTTATGTCACTAAATGGAAAGCACCATTATTATAGCGCGAGCTAAGTAAGTAACCAATCACGTAGCCGATTTTCTGTTGCACTTCTTATCTCTATTTTCTCTATAGAGCTTCCTCTTAACATTTAAATGGTCACATAACCGTGAAAATTAGTAGAGTACATCTTACTACAAAAGATATATATTCTTTAAGCTCTCTCCTTACTGTGAATCTACTTACTACTCACACCCCCACTGAACTAAGGCTTTATCCACATATTTATGTATCTATAGCTAATATGACTCTGTGTAACTGGTTTATAATATCTTAAGATTTAAGAAGGTCTTAAATATAAGAGAGAGGACAATAAATATAAGGACTATAACCAGCTAAAACTATAATAAATGTAACATGAAGATTGATGAAAAAAATCATTTCTTTGAAAAACAAAAAGCTTTCGTCAACGGTCATATCACGTTGACATACAAGTTCTCGTCCGATCACTTAAGTCAAGCAACGTTGAGCACGGTTAGTACTTAAATGGGTGACCGTTTGGGAACACCGTGTACTGTTGGCAATATTTTTTTTTTTTAATTTACTTATTTTATATGATTTGAAGCCTGTATTGCACTACAGATTGCGGGATAGATTGTGATAGTATGTAGTAGCATAAATAATTTATTTTTAGAAATTTCTTTACATAAAGAAAAGTATTTTTAAAGTATTACCAACAATTGTTGTGTAATATCTTTTTGTAAGTGTATGTTCTACCAAAGAGATATGATTTTAATCCGTTTTCTCTGTTAATTTTGAGAAAAAAGGTTCCGACTTTAAAAAAGAACTGAATTTCTTAATAAATCGTATATAAATATCAAAATAAATATAAAAAATAAATATAATAAATATAAAATAAATATAATAAATATAAAAATAAATATAAATTTCTTAATAGTTTGTATATAAATAAAGTGAATAAATAATTATATAATAAAAATATGCTTTCTTATCGCGTTTGTGTATGTGTGTATTTTGCATACGTACATGTACTTGTATCTTCGGATGTATGCGCATATATGTGTGGTATCGATATTAACATAATATAAACATATATATGAGTTTATACATACAGACGTCTTAAGCTAAATACCCCAGTGATAGCATTGCCTATAGTATATATTATACATTATCTTTTGTTAGTTATATATTAATGAGTCACTAGTATCTTTTTTTCCTTTCTATTTTTAAATTTTCCCTCGTTGGGGATCGTAACGCCATGTTATACGAGTATTGTTATTGCTTGAATGTCGGGGGTATTCTAATTTTTTGTTATTTTTGTGCTTCGAGTAGTGGTATATTAACGGTAGATTTCTGTGATCTTGTGTTCCTTTTTCGCCTAAGAACGTAAGAATCTTTCCGGAGGTATAAACCCAACAGTTAATGTTTTTTCGTAGTACACATCGGGGATTTAGCACACCATATATTAAACTATTTTGTGTTATTTTACTTGCAGAAAGTATTCACGGATTAAATAAATTATAAAATTGTCAATTTGGGGAATGTTTGGCTTATCATACAATTTTTGACTATTTACTTTACGTAATCATTCTTCGGATTTTTTTGTTATTTAACTTTTTAAATCTTTTATTCAGGTCATGCGTGTTAATGAAATAGCTTCTATGTTCATTTAGAATTATCCACTGTATTTGTTCATCATTAAAAGTACATATTATTAGGTTGTTAATTCTTTCACTTTTAATTTGATCTGTGAAAGTTTTAATTTCTTTATTTATTAACTCAGATGCCTATTATTATCGAAAGTTATTTATACTTGCAAAGTATGCGTCAATTATATTTGTCTTGTAATGATATGTATAAAAACCTTTCCATTTTCGTCTGTTTCCAACTAATTTATATCTATTTCCGCGTCATTAAAATGTAAGAGTTGGCCAGAATTTTTAAATTCGTTACTTGAGCAATTTCTTTTTTTCTAAAAATGCTATTTAGTTGCGGGAATACTGGTGCTAAATTATTTTTTTTGAGATATTTGCAATTTTATTTTTCCAATAAGTATTAATAGAGACTGCAAATTCTATTTTTAAGTCTTCTTTGACGGTATTTAATTCTTTTGTTAGATTTTCTAACAGAATATTATTAATTTTTGACAGTAATGAGAATTTACAATAATGAGAATTATGATATGAAACTATCGAAGAAATGTTCCTCTGAAGAGATTATGAAGTTCCTAGATCTGATCAATACCTAACTACAAAATCTTCGACTGTAAAGATAAGATAAAAGAGACCGGGAAAAAATTATTTAAATGTTAGATCAAACTAGATTAGACTGATTTGATATGATTAGATACATTTTGTCGATTCATTTTTAATTGCATCTTATGTTATTCGGATTGAAAATTACATTTGTAAAAGTCCTAATATGCTGAAAGAAAACATATGTCACACATGTTTTACCGCCGGAAGAGGAAATGATTGAGCGATGACTCGCTCAATACACAATCGATGGGGGAGCTCGCATAATCATTGCGAGTGGTTACGATCAATTCTGGTAAGATCTGTGGGGTAGATACAGTGCGGTGCTGCTCGCGCAAAGTCTCGTGACGTTCTGTGGGGCCCTACGTCCGCTCCCTTACACCAAATTACTTGGTGCTTTTTACTGAGCGTTCCAGAAAAGAGTGCTGAGTCTCGATTCGAGGGACTCTATCTATTGGGAGGCTTTCCTTGGTTTCTGAGGATCCGCAAAATTTCTTCGGCGAATATCCTCCGATGTTAATTGCATGTGCCTCAGTAGGTGTTATACATACAACAGAAATATTCGCGATTAGAAACTAACAGTTACTACTAGAATACAGCTCTCCTAGAGATCTTGATATCGTTCTTTATAATTTCTCAGCTATCGAAACCCGCGTCTTGTGGTGGCGTAAGAATGCAACAACACTGCAACACAAAATACAGCAGCAATAAAAATGAAATCCGTAAACATATATTTTTATACATTTTATATAGCTGTCGCTACAAAAATGCTTCGAAATATTTCTCTTCTTCTTTTATCTTTATTGAAAGAAAAGAGAAAAAGAATACTTCGAGGAATTTGCGGTAGCTTTACTGCAGCCTACACAGATTCAAATGCAGATCGAAACAAATGAGAGCAAGAACTGAAGAAAACACTGAAAATGTAGCTAGAGAGAACGGATCTGATACAACGTATATCGACAGTCAGTAAGCTAGCGATAGATAAAATTAATTTTAAAAAATATTCTTTTTTACATAACTTTTTAATATTCTATTGCCTATTACTGATTGGCTGTAAAATTTAAAAAAAAATAAAAAATGAAGTTTATAGCCAGTATATGCGTCGTAGTTGATATATGACGGTCGTCTATTCTTTCTTTTCGAAATAAAACCATTTATTTTTATGACCGTTTAATTATATGAGGAGATATTGATACCGCTTTAAGCAAAAGTTGTGGAATGCGGAATTTGTTTAAAAGTTTGCCTATCGGGAAGGGTAATATTATAATTGATGGTTTGCGACGCGACTTGTGCGATATATTTCAAGCACACCCGACAGTTCTTTTTTTACTCCTCGATCGGAATTATGAAGAATATTCTCGTCTATTTCGGTACTTCCTTTCCTTTCTTACCACTCTGCCACTCTTCGGGCAGTTGAAAAGTTGGAAGCCACGAGATTTCACGCGCACAAGATACCATTAAAATAATTTCCTTCTTAACGATCCTCAATCAGGATACATTCAAGATCTAATTACTCTTGCGCATTAAAAATTGTCAATTTCAGTGTGAATAATGATTAAAACCAGCAGCACACAATACTTTTTTTGCCTATTGAATTGTTTGTTAGCTCCTTTGTTGATTTTCTGTGATTGGTCAGATGTTATTTTCTTGCAAAAAATAATACTTGACCAATCACAGGAATACAGCAGAGGACCCAACAAGCAATTTAACAGGTATCGTGTGCCGGCTTTAGAAAAGTACGAAATGTTAATAACGTTTACATATGGATCGGCTTGAAAAAATCTCTCTTTAATATCTTCTAATGTCTAGAGATTTTAAAGCAGGTAAAAAAAATCACTTTCAAATTTTTCAGGAATTCAAGTGTACAAGAAAGTGAAAGAAATTTGGGACACACGGTATAGCACATATATAAATTTATCTAATTTTAATTACTGTTGTCATATTATTAGGATACTATTTTTAATTTTTAATTTTTAAATTATTTTATTCATTTTATTTTTCTTGTTATTAAATCTTAAAATATGCATGTTTCAGACGAGAATCTAGTGCAAAGGATTTCAATTTTTTCAAGAATTATATACAAAATAAAATGGTTTATGTTCAAATAAACTTATTAAATTTGTGCACATATATATATATATATATATATATATATATATAATTATATTATATACAAAATTTATATATTAAATACATAAATATATAAATTTGAATTATTTAAAATATTATACATATGTATTTATTTATACATATTTATTTACATATTTTTTATTTACATATTTACACATTTATACATACATATTTATTATAGTATATATATATTTAAATTAAGAACTAAGAAAAACCAGGAATACAAGATAAACTTAGATTATCATTGCGCTATAAATCTTCATTGTTCTACATTTATTGTTTTTTGTTGTTTGTTTCTAATTGTTATTTAGAACGCAATTTGTTAATACATGTATTTCTACATCTTTCTTTCTTTCTATAATTTTCATATTTCCCTTTGCATATTATCCAATGCCGACACAATCGTCGACGATATTTGATACAATAACGTAGAGAGGAATACGGAAGCGAGCGGAAAGAGAGAGGGAGGTGTAGGGAGAGAGAGAGAGAGAGAGAGAGATAGAGAACGAAGGAAGTAGGTAAGCTCTCTCCTTCGTGACAGACCAGCTCCAGATGCTGTCTGTCGGATTAAACACAGCAAACGCGTGTCAAGATCATGCCGGGGTAATGTTTTAGGACATTCCGCCGTGGGAAAAGACAGGAAGTGAAAACGTGCCCTGGCGTGAACCCAGGAATTAGGAATTTTAAGCAAAACTATAATTTAGAGAGCGTGTTGTGAATAAGTTTAAATTAAATTTCGCCAATATATAAAACCAGTAAGCCTGGTGAATCATTGATACATTTGTTTTCCGCTCTGGATACCGCCAACCCTGTTGCCTGAGGCTTCCGAGAGCAATAACGCGCGTACGTATCTACGCTTCGTCACCGTTAACTAGTCTCGCTCTTCCACCCGTTTCCTTCCGTTTTCCTAATTCCGTTTCCTGATGCTCAGCAGACCGACCGCGTGAATGAAACGATATATTAAGCCTCTTCGACGCGGCGTACGGGAATAAATTTACACCTGTAAGTCCGAACGATATCGCGCGATCGCACCGAAGTAACGAGCCCCGCCCGCGATAAAGCACCGAAATGATAGAGACCGCCGGGCGTTATCGCACCCAGCCGATCTATTATGCAATTCGGCATGACGTGCGCGCAATTTGCGCGTTCAGCTAGATTCGCCAGGCAGATTAAAGCGCGCGCGCGCACGATCGTGCCGGCCACGTGCTTACCCACGTGCAGCGACGATAATTAGCCAGGAATTCAACAAAGTCGTAATGAGATCGGGATCCGCGAGAGATCTCGCGGGATACGTTACTTCGGAGGTGATTAATAATGCCGCTCGATATAATTAATCGCATATATCGCGCACTAATATCTAATGGCTTCCTGGTCAATTCAATTTCAGATGCGCTCTACAGTCAATCTTGCTAGGAGATTTTGCGCGAGAGAAACGGGTCAGGAAGTAACGAGGTGAATTAATGACAGCGTCATTTTTATTTCAGCTCAGTCTGCCTGTCTGTCTAAATCGTTGGTCGATTTAAATGATCCTACCGAATGATTTCGCTTATGAAAAATGAAAAAGGATTTAACAAGAAGAATGAGTCACATTGATATTATCTGAACTGATTGCAAATTCGCGTTAGAAAAATTTTTTGGAAGGATTGATTGAGCAAAGCTACTTAGGACTTTTTAAAAAGGATTGAAAAAACTGAAAGTAACAATATTTTGTCTTTTCAATTAAATGAATCTTCTTGTATAAAATAATTATCCAATCGATGTTTTATTTGATTTGTTTCTATCATACTGGCGTAATTTCAAGTATGACATGAAATTGTCATATGAAACTATTACATAAAAATAAATATTTCAAAAGTAGTCAAATTCGATACGCATTGTAATGTCTACACGTTAAGTTATTAAGTGAATCATACTGCTACATCAGTCCCAAAAGATCATACTTATCGCGGTATAATTTTTTTTCTTTTCTTCGTTCTACGATTTACGTCAAATTAATAACAATCTTTCTTTCTCTCTGCTTCAGGTCACAGGTGGATCACATAAAAAGCGATAAACCTCCTAGTCGTTAGTTCAACATTCTGCTTGGCTCTAGGGTTAATACTACCGTGGAATGCAGAAGAATCGAGTTAGGACGGAACGGGAGGACCGCTCCGAGGTCGTTATCTCCCGTGAGTTTAATCATCTCAGGTAAGAGAGAAGATCATGCTTGCAACGTAAGATCGAAGAGTGGTGCAGAACCTGTCGGGGACCTTCAGCCCCCCTCGCGTAGGTCCCTTGGCAACTTCTTTTCTTCCTCTCTCTATCCGGAGAGAATTTCCTCTCCTACCGACCAGGCCGTGCCGATCGCAATGGTCTCGCTGTTTCCTCCGTCTCTCATCAGGGCCGTTTTATCGCATTTATGAACCCCAGAACTCGTATAGTTACTTCTTTATGAATAAATAAATAAAACACGTGTAAAAATCGTGGTTATTAAAGCAACATTCCGTCGTTTTTATGAGGAATTAAATTTGAAAATGAAGAATGCTCGAGTTCTGTTAAGTATATTAAATTGTATGTGTTTCGACTTGTACACTTCTTATCATAGTAAAGAAATTTTTAAGAAAATACATATTTTTTGTAAAAATTGCACACAAATCTTTCTTTTTTTCTTTCTTCACGTAAATTTCTAAAGTGATTTTCTGAATATAAATAATTTTTTTCTCTTGGATAATTTATTTTATTATTATAAGATTTTATATATATATATATATATATATATATATATATATACTCTATTACTACAGAGGCTTTACATTTTAACAAATTATATAATAAAAGGAATACAGGAGCATTTGTACAGTCTTGATAGAAATACAGCTATAAGAATTGTAGAATAGAAGAATTTATACGATAGTGTATATATACAAATGTACACTATTTTATAAATGTAATATTTTATATTACATTTATATTTTAAACGCTTCTATATATAAGTAATTGTATAATTTATATATACGCTTTTATTACACACAACAAAGATAACAACGAAATATGTGACGATTTATTTTAATAAAATCTATAATTGATATGTAAGAGGATTTTTATATTTAAAATACAGTAATTCATTGCAACGCTTATAAATTTATCCCAAATTTTCTGGAATTCGTACAATCCTTGCAAAATTACGTCCTCAGAGCGAAGCCGAAGTTCTTTCAATTTAATAAATGACGGGCGCCCTAGACCGCTGGCCTAGGCAATAAAACGTCCCTGCATCTCTTGATATCCTTCTCTTCACCTTCCCCTCTCTCTCTCTCTCTCTCTCCTGTTCCATCTCTTTCCACATGCATGAAGGAAACGCTCCCTCTCTTTCCCTCTCCTTCCCCCCTCTCTCTTTTTCTTTCTCTCTCCGTCCGTCTGTCCGTCCGACTCGCCGCGATTAGGTCGTGGGCGGAAATCAGTATAACTAGTCGCTTCGCGACCGCGCGATGGTACGCACGTTTCCCATCTGTTGCGCACGTTCGGTGTGTCGTTGAAAAGAAACTCCGGTGCTCCATTTTACACTCGCGACGTCTCGTTGTCGTCATTCACCATCACGAGAAGTGACAGCGTGACGGCGTCGCGACGCTGACGCGCGCCAATGCATTTTCTCCCGTTTTCTTAATTTTATTTTCTTATCTTCTTCTTCTCTCTCTCTTTCTATTGCTTTTCGGAAAATCGGGTGGTACACTGACGATCGCCGGTTATCGCCATTCAGTGCTGAGACCGTCCTCGGTGCTCGCGCGACATAGTGGCGATTCACGGGAGATTGTCACTTGGGGCTGCAGCGACACGTTCTTCCCCTCTTCGTCCTCTTCTTCCTTCTCTTCCTCTTCGTCGGCTACATCGCCTCGGATTACATCATGACAGACACGACACCACCGAAGGCAGCGTGAGTATGTGGCGTGCTAGCTAGCGCGCGGCGATGATGTTGATCTAATTCGATCGGTGCGACAAATCGCGGGTACTCTCATTGCGTCGACGATACGTGAGGGAAAATGTGTCCAACATACGTGTAGCTGAAAACTTAAAACTTTTTTTTTTAACTTTTTCTAATGTTCGGAAATAAGTACTAAAAAAAAAACAGGAGTAGTCGATATGAGCTTATTGAAGGATCATAAGATTTTCGTCAAATCTTATTTCTGTGGTATTCTTCGAAGATTCCAACATTATTTTTTATATTTTATCGAAATAAAAAATTACACAATTTATCATTTATATACGATATATATGTAAGTGTAAATTGTGTAATTTATATATACATATATATATATACATATATATATATATATATATATATATTGCTTTCTTTCTTCATTTTTAATATTTTTTCTACGGTATTACTTCTTTCAAATACATAACGCCTCTAATGATTTTACATTCGTATTATACAGTTCGCCGGCAAAGGATTTGGAAAGTAATCGCTCCACAAATTGTGTGCGCGAGACATTCTTTGACGCGAGATTGTTCCAGGAGTCGAGCGAAGATCGTTTTTCCAAAATCCCCATTAATCGCCGAAGTATTTTTTTTTTAGTTTAGTTACTGAATAATACATTTGTAACAAATACATTTTTTTTTAGTAATTTGTGAATATTCATTTGAGATTTTAATTTTTTAGATTACCAAATATAATATATGCATAATCATAATTATATATTTAAATTTTATTAGATTGACGTGTAATAATCGTAAATAACACGCGTGACTCGTGATGTTGCACGCGAATCAGGCGCGCGGATTGGCGAACGACGTTCGCGAGCCGCGTTCGAACCCACGCGCGCGGTTCAACATCAACACGGTTGAAAACAGGTGCGACGATTAGGTGTTTGCGGGGCGTAACGTCGCTATTCGATCGAAGTAAACAAAACCAGTTGATTTTCCGAAATTCGCTTTCCCCCCTCCCCATCGCCGGGAGCTATTATCATCGCGTATCCGTTTCGCGTTTCCGATCGTTCGGCGTTCGCGGCCCGGCGCCGCGCCGGTATATAAAACATGTGGCCGGGATCCTCGCGCTAAAGTGGAGCTATTTTTTTCGATGTTTATTGAAGATCTCGCTTGGAAATAAACCGTGTGTGCGCCGGACCGGCGGAAGGCCAGAGACGACTGCCGCTTCGTCCTTGCCATTCGTCGTCTCGCACGATTGTCTGTTCTAAACTTATAGACACTCCAATTGTGGACACTCCAACTATTTCTTTTTGCTACTGTTTGCACTTCCTGCAGAGTAACTTGGAGCTAACGACTCGCGCTCAACAAAAAATTTTTCGACCGAACTAAAATTGGCGCGTCCGTAATAAAGAATACCGATTTATCAAAATGTTCTTAAATTAGTTAAATGTTTAGTTTAATTTTATAAAAATGTCTTATTTTATATTAATTTAATAAGAGTCTACTCTCTCATTTCTTTCTTCTTTTTTCCAAAATTTTGATTATTAAAATATTGTTTGACATTATTATCGACACGTTTAACGATTAACGATTATATCATATTTAATATTATGTATAATTGTAATTATATATGTAATTATTATATATATATGTAGTATATAACTACAGTATATATGATTAATTTGAAACCGATTGTGTCTTTTCGACTCTTTGTTATAAATATATTACCTATCTTTCCTTTTTATTATATTTTATACGTATATAATGAATATACAATTTAAAAAATATTTAGGACCAAAAAATTAAAATCGATATCGATTTTAAAGTTGGCGATTTTTCTGCATTTTAATGCGCGACAAAGTCTAGTCGGCAGTATGCAGACAATTGGCCAGACGGGTCGACGAACAATTTAAATTTGTTTATTAATATTCATTGGAAAGAAGAGAAAGATTTGAAAAGTGTTGCTAAAATATATTACATCTAAATTTTTGTCGACGTTTGATAACTATCGGCAACCACCGACTGTCTATTGAAAATATAAGTTAATTATCGCCTAGAGTTAAATTGCAAGCAATTTTCCACGTATAATAAATACAACATGAAGAAATATATGTACAAAGCATATAATACAGCTTTTTAAGGACTTTCTTTAAAATTGTAATTAATGCAAAATCGTTTTTTTATAATTGTTATGACAACAGCAGTTTGAACGGTCTTTCTCCACATTACTCGAAGGTACATTTATACATTCACGCGTCGGTACGGCCGTGTAACGGCCTTTTGTCGCCGTCGGCGCGGACATGTCCGCGAAGTATTTAGGTTTCCCGCGTTGTGCGAGCCACGTCCTCGTGTCACGACAGTCACATCAATGAGTTCCTCGAAAGCACTGTCGAATCGTGCCTCCTCGCCATCAAAGATCGTAGATAAACCCACATATGAACGTCCCGTTTCGATCGAAGGATTCTCGCCCGCTACTGGACAAAGTAAAAATTAAACGTTGTTTCGTCGATAGCGGATGAACAATAATGAGAGTTTGTTAATCTCTTTGGAAAATTTTCAAAAACGTCCAGTTGCGTTTTCTCGATGTTTGCCGTATTCGATTTATTTCCATGCGAATCGCCGATTTCAAGTAAATCTGTTGAAATCGTTCACCGTAACGTTTATTTATCTATATAGAATTTACGTCTGTAAATTGTAATGCAAGTTCTACAGGATGAAAATATTTTTCTTAATATTAAGGTTGTCGGTAACATTTGAATTATAATTCGAGAAATATCCACTAACTGAAACTTGAAAAGTTCAAGCGGATACAGAAAGCAGATAGAAAGAATGTAGCACGCTTATGTCTGCCGGATCGTCATTATATAATTGTTTTCTGGAATGCGTCTTGTTATTATCACGTCAATCTTTTCATCCGACCGCGTAAGTTGAGATGAACATGTATTTCGAGAATTCATGAATTAAGTGGATTAACGTAGAATCTTCTCACTCGAGCAGGTGGGAGTATTATTTACAAGAACGTGAGAAAAATAACGAACATTTTGGATCACATGTGGCGCAAACGGTTTTCCAGGCGACCACTTGCCGAGAAAAATTTCTAATCCTTTCTAATCTTATCATTGTTGTCATTGTTGTCATATCATTGTTAAAACTGTCACATTGTTAAATCTGTCAATCGATACGTTTATAAGACATATAATTTGACACGTTTGTGAGAAACAACAAGCACATGTTTAACTTCTTACAACCTTCAAGATATTTTTTTGATTATTAAGATTCACACACAAATTTGAGATATTCAATTAAATCGAGATTTTTAATTTGAGATATTTAACATTATGTGTAATTAAAAGAACTGAAATTGCCGAACGTGTTTTCGCCCGTATGTATTATTCATGTTCTGTTCGTTCATTTAATATTTTTTACATTCATCTATGATTGCTACTGCCGCTCGATCTGTAATGACGGACGGCCGTTGTCCACGACGAAATATAATTCGGGTCGTCACTTTAAAACTGTTTACACGCATTCCGGGGAGGGAAAGAGTCGTCTTATTAGCGTCATTAAGCGAACACATGCGGCCGTATCAAGCGTCAGCATTCTTTCGCTTCGGCAGACGTTACTCATAAAATAACTGTCGCGGATTCCCTGTTTTCTGCAGATAAACTTCGTAACTGTCGTTGAAACCATTACGCTTCATTTATTCTGCATGAATTTTGGGTTGAAATTGGAGGGGACGAGGAAAAAGCAGGCTCCATTGTGTTACATTGGAAGAGAAATGTGACATTTCTCAATGAAGTAATCGATGTAATATTAATATACTAATATTAAATTAATATAATTGACATAATTATGTCTAATTCGTTCGTGGATTATTAAACAGATAAACGTTGCTTTTAATGATTTTGAACTAATGCTAATGAGTATCGCTGGAATTACGATGTAAAAGGATTTTGACAAAATTATTTTTTGCATAAATCACAATCGAAAAGATTTTATTTTGAGGTCGAACGCGATCGAGAAGTTCGTTTCTCATAAAGAACGTCGCGTCTGAACCTATAAGACGCAAGGTTGAAGAACGTATAAACCGGTTTAGGCCCTTATTCCCTGAAGTCAGGGCAGTTTTTTTAGTTACTATTATTAGAGGCACACATGTGGCACCGTGTTAAGCCATTTGTCGACGACGATGGGACAGTGGTGAAAGTACCGTTTAATAAACGATCAATCATAAATGTACGTTGCAAACTGATTCATTAATTCGATTTTCTAAAATTCAACAACTTTCTATAATCCGAAAATCACAATTCCGCCGAAACAAAATTACTCCACGGAGCCCCGCGGTGGATTCAAAATGCGAGTTTCACTATTTTCAATACAGATTCTCTTATGCAACAAGGTAAACGCGAACGATCCGTCGTGGCCTCTCCCCCGCATGCGGCACACGAGCGGAGCTGTTGCCTCAATGCGACAACGACGCTCGTGTCCGTAATCGTTTTCGAGGCGTGCAATTGGCATCCTAATCACGGAGAGATGAGCTCGGCGGAAGATTGCATTTGCAACGAGCGAGTCGGCCGAAGTTCCATGAGAGCAAACGAGTCCTGCGAGTGGATCGCGGGGTGTCGCGTTGCATTTTGATCGCGCGATTGCGCGCACGTACGTGAACATTCTTACGTGCGTGCTCGCGAAAGAAATATGACACACGCGGTGATTTCAAGTGAGCGAGAAGCGTCTTTTACGCAGGCCTCTCCGCGCGTGTAGACGAACGATCACGCGTCGCGCACCGTCTAGATCGGTCGATTCATAGTCCGATCTAGATAAGATCGTTTATCGAGATTTCAGTTATACTCAGTTATATTTCGGTTATATTCAGATTTCAGTTATATTCAGTTATATTTTTAAGTTATACTTCGAGACGCTCTGTACAATCATTTCATTGGCTGGATGGAATCTTAAGACTGCCATGACCAAACTTGAGACACTCTTAATTATAATATCGTACTATGGATACTGTTCCTGGAGTTTCACAAACAAGAATTATGAACATATGCTAATTAACATAACTATAATTAACTATGTAGTGTAAAAAAATGAATTTGATTTAATAATTCTCATACGTGTAAATATTACTACAAAAAGTAAAAAAATATATAAAATAAATAAAATATAAATATCTTCGTGATTAGCAAATATATGGCGGATTTCAATCAAAAATTGTCTAACAATGTCCAAATTTTAAAGAACTGCTCTAGTCTCTCCAGCCTTTTCCCTTCCGTTTCAAACAACGCTTTTCTGTGCAAGCCACGCGAAAAAAGGGGATCTTCCTCCTTCATCGGGACTTTTTATCGACTCACCATTAGATAACGAAAAAGTGCATACACTTTCGGCGGATGTGTATGCATTTATAGCCACAAAAACAGAGCGCGTGCTTATTCCGGTCGAGAGAGATTGACACATGCTGAATTTATTAAATATTCTCCCTCTCTTTTTCTTTGAACTTTTTTCAGTTTATTTTTAAATTAAAAGCGTAATTTTTTCCTGGATACAATTATTGATTCTAGATACGCGTAAAGAGCGATTATAATTGTGCATATGCATTTATATTATGGCATAATTATAATATGTATAAATATGTAAAAATATATATAAGTGTTTTTTACTAATTTTGTGCTAAATCGTATTGGTTCTGTAAAGTAAATTCATGAGTTTGAATCAAGTGTCTCGATATAATGTAAAACAACTCATCAATGAAATACTCAAATCATTTGATATTTGTTATTTGACAATTTGTATACTGAATATTTCGATGATATTTCGAACAGTCATCGATGACGCTACGATAATTCTTGCGATAATTCTTACCCCAATTACACCAAAAAATATACTAAACATATAAACATTCATCACAGTCATATTCATTTTAAGACATGATGTCAATATATACAAGGGTAAATTTTTCCCACAGTGGACTCCCGGTGTATTAATTATGGGGATTAATCTCGCCGGATAGGCGCGTGTTGATGAACGCGGCTAGCAATGCGCGCCGCATACAGATTATAGACGAAATCCGCAGACTGTAAAAGTTTTCTGTGCATTTGCGGCCCAGCACCCACACATGATCGCCGAACACACACGCACACGCATATCACACACAATTGCAATGGCATACACACTCGCTGGTGCGCGGAAACGAAGGCGCGTAGACGGCCAGCCACGAGGCTATGACGTAGATGGATCGCGATTCAACGGCGGATGTAATTACATCGCGAACGAGCCGGAAATGGAAACGGTCCGAGCGCTTTTGCGGCCTAAAGAGCGGCTTTATACGCTCGAATTACACCGATCGACCGCGATCGACTGTCGCCGCTTCTTCACATTACGTTCGCAACATACGACGGAAAGATGCGAAAGATCGTGAACTTTGCCGTTTTTCGTCATGTGTGAACACGAGAACGACATGGCAATTTTCACATGATTTTCCGACTTAAAACTTTTTCACGGAAAAGCGGAAAAGATATCGAGAGAGAGAGAGAGAGAGAGAGAGAGAGAGAGAGAGAAAGATGATAATCTTAAAACAATAAATAAAAAGTGGCAAATTGATTGATTATTTTATAAATGATTGCTGTTTATTTTAAAAATAATCGAAAGGCTTTTAGTTTTTTCGTCTTTATCAAAGAATAGAATTCTCATTTTTTCATTTATTCATTTATTTATCGCGTTTTACTTATTCGTTTGTTTTATTTTATATCTTACAGCATTCGTATAATTAAAATTGTCTTTTTTAATTTAAACTCTTTTCGATATCTTAAAAATACATGATGTAACAAAGATAGAAATAACATGGATTACTCTTCTCATCCTGTTCTACAATTTAATAAGATTAACTTTTTTTACACACTGTATTCAAATTCCTTTATCCCATCTTATCTCGAACAGAGTTAAATAAAATCAATTAAATTGATGGATTTGATTCACAATTAAATATACAACTGAATTAATTTACTAAACAAATGTCTTTGCGATTTCTACGTGAAACATAATATACAGAGTATTTCTTGAACTACTACAATTACATAATGCTTATCAAAAATTGAATTAAAAAGTCTTGAAACATTTTTATTTTATATCAGGCGGTTCACTAGCGTGCCCAACTAAAGAACGATGCTGATTGAATTGACTTTAATCAATAATTACTGCTTTATTAAGCATTATAGAAAAAAATAGTTCAAAATTTTTCGATTTTTTATAAGGAATAGTACTATGTAATTAGTGGGCAGACATTACGTAACATCCTGTGTAACGTATTAAGAAAGAGAAAGAAAGAGAGATTCATCGATGACTGATCACACCCATGAAATTAAAATCGAGACTATCTAACCAGCTTCGGTCGCGCGTGACGATGATTGCAGGTAATGCCGAGGGAATCTTGCCCCGGGTTGCTGTTGACCCTGGTGTCGGTATTCGTCGGCCTGTGCGAGTCCGCCGCCAGCGGAACCGCAACATCCGGCGCCCAGCAGCCACAGCCGCAGCCGCAGCAACAGCCACAGCCGCAGTCGCAGCAGCAACATCCGGTTTGCGAGCCTGGCCTGGAGTTCTGGTCCGCCGAACTCGCTTCATGCTGGCCATGTACCCGATGCGCCCCCGAGTTCACCTTGAGCCCGTGTGCGATTCACAAGGACGCGATATGCGGCCCGCTGTCAGCGCTCGAGCTCGACTGGTCCTTCCTGTCGTCGACGGCCAGGAAGAGGCCCTCGCGAGCCGGCGATGACGATGGGGCCGTTACTTCGAACGTGTTCTTGCAGTTCCCCGAAGAGAGAACGAAAGAAAGGTCCTTTATGGAAGCCGGTAATTTCGTCAACCTCGATCGCGAAGACGACGAAAGCTTGGGCGACAAAGAACCGGTCTCCGCCTCGCAGGAATCAAAAGTAATTTCGGATTTATAGAACTTAAATCTTTTATCTTATAATTCCAATTATAGTTTCCATTTTAATTAATCGATATAAAAACTTGTAGCTGAGATCGGACAACAGTTATAGTATCGAGAAAAAAATTTTGTGACTAATTAACTCGATTCCATGGAAAATATACGATGTATACGGATGTACATTGGAAAAACTAATCTTTCATTCCGATTAACGAGTTTTGAATCACGTTAATCGGGAATTAATCGATTTATTGAAATTACTGCGGAAAATCCGCTTTAATAAGCGTCAATTAATGTAATTGAAATCGGTGAAAGTTGATAGCGCTTTCGCTCTATTTAATATGCAGCGTAGAGTTGCATTGAAAAAGTCAGTTGCATTTTGCATCGTGTCTCGAAAGTAAATGATAAAAGATAAATCTTATATATAATTTCGGTATCAAATAATTTTTTTAAAAGAGAGTTACGGAGTGAACGATAATGCCGGTTTTATGATGTAGACGGCACACGATCCTCGGGAGAGGAGAAAATCGGTAACGGAGGACAACTCACCGTGGGACTGGCAGACTGGTGCTCTGGTCCTCGCGGTATGCGCCTGCATAGCCTTCTTCTTGGTAGCGGGATGTTCGGCTCTCGTCTATGCCAGGCAATGGCGGCGAATGAAGAGGAACTTCGAACCGGGTAAGAGAAAATTTAAGGAAAACGAATATAACATAACGTATAATAATTCAAGAAAATCACTCTCAAAAGAACTCGAAATCTCATGTTCTTCGAATATTTGGATTCTCGAAAGAATCCTTTGTCCGCAGGAATACGAACTTCTATATTGGGAATTCATTTTTAATGGGTTCAATTTTGCATTAATTTTTAATCACGAACCCGGCCATTTTTTGTCCCGTCATGTAATTCACGTAATCACGATGTCGGTCGCTATGCATTCGTGATACTCCCCTCCGGAGATGGGGACGAAGGAGGATCCGTATCTCGCGAGGCAAAGGGAGCCGCACTGTCGGGATATCGGCGGGAAGAATACAGGTGCACATATACAACACGCGCGAAGTGGTGGGAGGGACAGAAAGAGAGAGAAAGAGAGACAAAGTCCCTTAAAATGCACGACGAGAGTTTCTTCATTAGAGGGCCGATCACGGCCGCTCCTCACCTTGGCTCGACCTACCGCGCCCGGATATGACGTCCCCAACGTCCAGCGCGCGGTGCGTACCGACGCCCACGCCGTCCTCGTCATTCCGTCGCGTTCGCTACACCCCGAAATATAAGCAACAATTGTTGCTGATACGAGTCGATTAACGGTAACGGCCAGCTGACTCTCTATTTTTGGCTGTTTTCGAGATTGAAGTTTCGTATGACTCGCTCATTTTTTTGGCGATCAAAACAGAACACTTAGCTTTTTAAGCAAATCCATTAAAATTAAAATTAATTTTGAGAAAAGTGGAAAGTATCACTACATAATTTATACTGGTGGAAAGTAAGAAAGAAGTGGTAGCTTGTTTCATTCATAATTCTGCTCATTCATTCATGCGAGAAAAGAAATTGATACTAAAAAGTGAGTTTCAGTTTCTTTCCGATTTAGATTGGATCTATCCGTTTCTTGAATTACTTTTTGTAATTTCAACTTTATTAAAACCTGAAAATTTTTCTCAAATATTGATAACATATTAAAATAGTGGGATAAAAATAAAAACAATTGAATAACGAGTGATCAATATCTTGCGTTTTCTCTAGGTATTTTCAAATTTGCTCGAAAGAACTTCTATCAGTAAAAAAGTACCTTAATTCTTAAAACTATGATATTTTTGTAAGTATATCTAATTTCTTAGAAATACATATATAAACTAAATTTTAACTAACAAACAGTGGTAATGTTGAACATCATGAACATCTTTTTGTATTGAAAAAATTTACTCAGATTAAATTCAAATTAAATCGTTCTGTCAAAGCTTTTAGCCGATGTTGTTCGACCATAGAAGACATACGTTATTTTTCGGCAGATACCACGTGTAATCGCGGCTCACGTAAGGAACAAATCGCAGAATCGCGTAACGACTCTTGCAGACACTCGACAGCACGCTGCAACGTGTGTACGACGTATACTATCTGCATTTGCATAACGAGCAGTACGTAGAACTCCTCCTCACAGAAACCTTCCTCGTCGCTTCGTCTCTCCTTCTTCTTTTTTTTTCTCCTTCTCCTTGTCTCTCTATCTCCCTCTGCAAGACGACGTATCGCGCCACGTATCGCGTGTACGTTTGTGGGAACCGATTCAGCCACGTTTTGTTAATGAACGCTGTATGAATGAAGCCTCTCGTCCGGCGGGTGCGCGTGCGTGTATCGCCTTTTAAATCTATACTTTCGGCGAAACGCCGCGCGTCGTAACGTCGGCGTCGATGCAAAAGTGAACGAATTGTACGTTGTTTCAGATTAATTTTGTAATATAGAGGTATCGTGATATTATTATCAAAGATTTATTTCTAGAATCGTATTTATAAATTCATCGGAGCCTCCGTATCTATCATTAATAAATTTTAACGTTACGCTTTAAAGAAATCTCGTTAAAATGTACTTGAAATCCAACAAAGTTAAGAATTCATTTTTTATCTGTCTATTAATTAGTTAGTATTTAAAGAAATCTCATTAAAATTGGCTTGAAATCCAACAAAGCCTAAAAATTCTTATCTGCTATTAATTAATTGTGTAATATTAGATGATATGAAATTTTGAAAGCATCGGGGTTACAGGATTCGCAAATAAAATTCACAATTTGGACGAAAACTAAAAAGATGGAATTATGAGAAACGATAAAATTATTACAAAAGAAATCGTGATTTTATCTTTTACATGAATTTCGAATAATATTCTCGTTCCGCGTTTTAAAGAGACGTTCTCATATAAAATAATATTTCGAGGTTATCTCGAGCGTGTTACACGCGAAATTCGTTGAATTTTATTGCAATTGGAATCCCATTAATATTTATTGCTCGCGAATTACGTTGTACATAGCTAATTAATACTAATTATACACACGGTATAATCACGCGCGTCCGTCTGCAAGCGCGCGCAGTGGTTTATATCGTATAATATTAATAAAAGGTTGCATTCTACCTGTAACTTTGGTCGCACTTTGTAACACATATCATTGCATTATTGCCGGAAGTCCGTATTACAAAAGCGGGTCGCGATCGCTATCGTCGTTCTCTTCAAACAACAGTGCAGAATTATTTTACATTATACTTTTTCATTCATTTTTCGCCAAGTATTTATCGAAGTCCGAAGCAGGTTCCAATTATATCACAATTAGATAAATGATTAGATATAATTGATATAATTGATAAATATAATCAATAAACAGATATGAGAGAAACTTTTTCTTGAGAAAAAATGGAGCGTACTAAAGTCGTTTCTTTAATTATGATCGATTATAAGTATATCGAATTTGAATACTGCAAACACATATAAGATTCTTAAATATATTATTTTATTTATATAAACTTAAGACTTATAATGAAGTATAGGATAACTTCTAAAACACAATAGTAAGTATTGCGTTTCAAAGTTTTGAGAAAAATAACATACACTTATCTCGTTTTTCCAATATTTATTTTACTTCTGCAACATTCCACGTATATCGTATTCTTTTCTTTCTTTTCATGTGAAAATAGATCGAAGATTTCACATATAAATATTATATCATGTGAAATCTTCGATCTATTTTCACATGAAAAGAAAGAAAAGAAAAACGGTCTTATTTTGCGTCTAAACTTTTATAAAATAAACATGATTGGCAACCGTGAAACGGACGCTTGGTATGTATGTGTAATCGGTACCGTTTGATTGCGACTGACGGTCGGCCCACCCGGTGCTTCTGATTAGAAATAGCGGTCGGAGGGACGCGAGAGGGGTCGAGGACTTATGGGGATACTGCTCGAGTCGGGAACCATTAGGGGAACCAAACGTATACACCATGGGCCTCCGGAGAAAATCGAGCCGCATTCCACAAATGTCCTCGATGCATTCCACGTCGACTGCACTCAATCAATGCAACGTGTTGCAAATGTGACTTTATGATGTTGTCATTTCAAATTTCATTCGGATGACGTCGCTAATTTGTACATGTATATATTAATCCAGACATTATATCCCAACAGAGATAAATAGATAAAGTATATAATTAATATATTAAAGAATAAATATATAATTAATATATTAAAGAATAAAATATATAATTAATATTAAAGAAATATCTTCTAATTAATGTATTTAACAATGAAAAGAATTTCTAATGTAAAAATTAAAGTTTAAGGCTACAGTTACTTTGGATATTTGATTTTTATTCTTTGAAGAATTTATAATTCGCATTTTGAATAATTCGTTTTAAAATTGTTATGATTTTACAAGAAAACTCAATTATTTTTTTCAATAATTTCATTTAAATAATAGATATGCAGATATTTTGCGTATAATTGTACAAAAACTTGTTAGCTAAGTTTAATTTCAAACCTAACTTTATGTCCTGAAAACAATGATATATACTTTCAAAAATATAATTTATAGTTTTGATAAAATTTTTATTGTAAATGTATCTGATTCTGGTTTAAAATAAAAATTTTAATTAATAATGATTGACGTGATTAATAAGAACAGTTTATCCAAAATCGTAAAAGTATGCATATGTAGAATAAAATCTCTTGTTTGTAAATTTGCATTTGTATTAGATTTACATGTATATGAAATAAATAATTGCATAAATAATTTTACATCCATGAAATATTTTGAGTGATACATAAAATTCTAATTTATAATCTAAAAAATTTACAGTATTTATAGTACTTACAGAAGAAATAATCCAGCAATTATGCAAATATTTCAAAATATTTTCAGGTCAATACGAAATAAGCAAATTCAATTCTATTTTTTACATAGACTACCTTTATAGTTACTGACATATTTGTCGAATTTATCATTAATAGATCGCAATTTTTGTTACAGCGGGTCTCGAAGAGATCTCGGCCAGGTTGAACCTAATGGTGAAGGCAGAGCTGGCCGAGCTGGTCGCAGGAGCACCGATGAATCCAGGTGATCCTGAGACCAGATGTCAGTATCTCGAGAAGCTTTTAGGTAAGCACGGTCAGAATTTTAAGGCTCCCGTTCGTAGCAATAAATCCTCGCGACCACTTGACGTTACCACCTGTGAGCGTTGGTCATCGCTCTTCTCTAAGAAGTTGATATACGTCTAGATAGAAGTCGAATACTCAGTGCTTAACGATAAAGATACTGCACGTTTGCATCCAAGTATATTCTCCAATTACTCCCCAAAATCGAAAGTGACACGTAACCGGTTGTCGTTATAAAACTTATAAAACTAAAAATGTTTATTTTAAAATGTTTTATTTCAAACAAATAAACTATTTTATTTAATTTCACACTATGCTGGAGAATGCGTATTTTTTGCTATTATTGTTTAAACAAAGAATTTTACTCTCTTAAATACAAATTAAATACCACAAGAGTGAATTGATTTATTTTCAAATACATATTTTCAAATATTTCAAGGTTTTATTTTAAAAACTTAAAATATTAGAAATCGTTTAAAACTCTATTTTGTTTGAAAAGCCAGCGTTGTCAAATTGCATAAGAAATATTTAAAATACCCTGCGCGGGCGTTGCTCAACTTCGACAAGCGCGAGGGTAAAATCGAGGCGTAAAATTCGGTCTGCGTCGTTACGTACTACGCTTTTGCAATCAGCACTTCCATTGCGCGCGACCGTGTAAGATGTAGTTGCGTGCACGTTCGCAATGATCATTTTGTGTGCCGAAAGGAAGAAGGGGAGAGAGGGGGACCGGACGACAAATGGACGGGTACGATCGCGCGGGGGACGGCTGGCAATCTCAAGCACACAATAAATTCGCTTAACTCGCACCGCACTTGAATGAGCTTCACACGCGCGCGCGCGCTTCACACGGGGTGACCATGAAGCACCGTCCGGTTGTCGGCACGCCGGAAGTCTTCGTTTGTTTTTTTTTCTTTCGGATATACGCTACTTAAGTATTAGTGTTAGGCGCGAGTTGATCTATTCGAGATACTCGGGAATCTCGATCAGTTTGATAGATTGGAGTTATAGATTTGCGATCTTTAAATCAAGATAATCGGAGATAATCGGTCGTACAGTGAGTCGTACGCGACGTTCGGAATCTTCCGAAGGTTTTCATGCGTGCCGGATTATATGCGGGAGGTGGAACGAGGAAGAAGAAGGCGAGAGGTTCCGCGTGACACACATACTCGGCACGTGGCTCATTATCGAACTTTCATTCAACGCATTGTTTCTTTACGTTCGTTTCCGCTACCATATGCGATATTTACATAATACGTAATATCGTGTTCCGCATTTTTGCCGCGAGGAGAACCGAGTATAAAAGGACAGACATGCATGTGATATCTAATAATTTAAATACCATCAACACGAATCTCTTTTTAATCTCACCATTATCGCCTTAAGGCCCATATCTAGGACAAAATTTACCAAACCTGAGATTTTCTTTGCTCTGATTAGTCAATTTCAATCAATCTCTGCACTCTGGGATCTCAATAGGATCTCGCCGCAGTTATCTTCTTTTTCAACCTCTTTAATCTTCTAAATATTAATTTCAATCTGCAGAAGTATTATACAGTCAATATGTAAACATCTCTTCTTTCCTCATATAAATTAGTGAATTATAATCGGAAACAAACATAATTCTCAATCGCATAATCTTACTTCTCGCTCTAAAATAAATGAAAACTTTTTAACAAAAACTCGAAGAACAGTCTTTCCTGAGGAAAGCCAGAATTATAAATGCGCTGTCCTATAAAACTGAAAATGCGCGTCAGGTTTGCATCTTTATAAATTGACCTGGGAATTTCCGAGACGTTAAAGCTCTGACCTTCGGGGCTTCGGCGGAACCGAACGCCGCGCTCCTCTGTAATATCTACCGCATCCGCGCGCGTGATAAATCGCATCTCACCGCTCGCGGCTCGCCGCGAGCAGACGCGCACGTGCGTTACGTCAGAATGCGGATTTTCGCGTGCGTGCCCGCACGCCGCGCCGCGCCGCGCCGTGATATTTTTGGATGGCGGTGGCTGTGCCTGCAGTAGACGGACGGACCTTAAAACAGACGAGACGGGACGGTACGCGTACGCTGCACTCTCTCGCGAGAGAATTATTTATTCGTGTGCGCGGAAACAAAATGACGCGATTGTTCGGACGTTTATCTACTTTCATTCATTCGCGCGGCACGGCGCGGCGGCGCGGCGCGACGCGGCTCGGCTCGGCTTGGCGTCGCGCGCCGTACACTGTGCTCTAACTTTAGCGCGCGCCATAGTCGCGCCAGCGGGTTTGTGGATAATAAGCACGGTTTACAGGGTAGTACGGTAAATGGTTAAAGTGTTTTTTCAAGCGAGGTTGTTTGCTATTCTCTGCCGGAAAGTCGAGCTTATTAGATTGGGATTATAACGCTCTCGCGCGCGTGGGAGAAAAGTTCGATCTATTTGATCCGCCTTGATCCGCATAATGATATTCGACAAACGGGTGGAATTGTGAAGAAAATAGATACGCAATGAATTGAATATATTCTTTTCCGTTTTTATCGTCTTCGTTTTATTTTCTGTTTATTGCTGTTTCTTTTATCTGCGTAAAATTTTTGTATTTATTGATTCTTTCATCTATTACCTGTATATTTATTTTCTTCTATTTGGCTTTATATTACCAGCTGTTTGCCAAGATTTTAGAAGAAGCATGAGAGATTTTCAAATAGATAGTGATAGAAAATGATAAATACAAGTGGTAGACGAAGAAGAATAAAAATCTTACACACATGGAACATAATGGAAATAACAAGAAAAAGAAATATATTATTTATCGAAAAGTATTTCAAGAAATTTGCATTCCTGATTGAAATAATTTTTACACTTCGTAGCTTTATACTTCATCAATATTTATTTTGCCGATCATTTTTATTTTGCCAACCATCATTATACACGCTAGCGCTAAAATGCCAGAAACAGAGATTTTAGATTATAAAAAAATCTAAAATGGAGAATTGGAAGGAAGAAAGAGATAAAAGAGAAGTATAATTGTATCGCGATATATTAGCGACGCTTCCAAGATTTTGATACTACGGTATCGGAATTGCCCTCACTGGAATTTTCCACTGTGGCATTCGTATTGCGATTCACAAGACCCTAAAACGAGTCCTTTCACGCCCTGATCCACGCAGAACATTGTTCGCAAAGCTCCATTTACGAAGCCACCGAATTCGCCACTGCACGCCGCCTTGTTGCATTTTCGAGTTTGACGTGTGTAAGCCGTGCGAGCGTGAGCCCGAAAATCAATCCGTCGCCAATTTTAGCAGCGGCCGGCGCGTCAATATACGCCACGATCTCGGCCGGAAAGCGAGACGGGATCTTTTCCCCCGTCGGAATATTTCATTGCGCTCCCACGCCTCGGAAGTTGTATTTATATGTGGACCGGCCGCTACCGGAAGCGTAACGCGAATGTACACGGTGCTCCCGAAATACGATGTGCGTGTCCGACGTGACGCGCGTCCGTTTCCTCGAATCTTGCCACGGATCACGCTTTAATCATTTCGAACTTCCAGAAAGTTCCCAAATAAACAAATCATTTTTTAATGACGGCAATTCCTTGATAATTATAATTGTAAAATTACAGCCGTGTCTGGAAATCGACGACGATCGAATTTGCGATCGATGAGGGATCCACTTTTTGAATGTTCTGAAATGGATTTTAGTGCCAAAGCACTTGATTGATGTTTAACTTTTTATTATTTTATCAATTTTTCTTTCGTGGAGTTAATCGTTTTGGCAAATGAGCGGCTCAAATATTGCACTGATATTTTCAATTGGATTACAAAAATATTCTTCTCGCGCTTAATACGTAGCCTCTTCTTATTACTTGTTTATCATGTCAGCTATCGTATCGACGCTCTTAAATTTATTTGAATTTCTAAGCATAGAGATGACGGCACGATCATTTTTCTTTGTCTCTTTTCTCCAAGTATTCTTCGGACATCAATCCGCTTGAATTGTAAAGTAAAAATTTCCATCCTCCTATGTAAATATAAATATAATCCAAAAAGAACGGTATTATTTGATGGCAAACTGGCTATATGATATCTTTATTTGTGTTCACGACGTTTCAATCATTGATTCTAGTCGTTTTCAAGTGGTACAATACATCTTTTCTCAACAGCGTTACATACTGAAAGGAACGATGTTACATTTTTAAATCACCCTACAATTTTATAATATATTAATTTATAACTTACAGAGACTGTGTGTCAAATAGAGTCCATATATAAAACAATAAAGAAAAAAGAAAAGTGTAAAAAACGCGTCAGAGATTTGTGACGGCATGGATGGGACTGAGTAACAAATTCTATCGTTCTCTGAGTTTTGGACAAATTTAGACCAGACAAAAAATAAATAAATAAATAGTTGAACGTATCAATATGTTAGAAGATAGGAAAATGGATAAAAGTATAGAAGTATGGATGATGCATAAATAGATGAAGTATAAATATGTTAAATAATAAAAATGGGTAACAGTATCAATAATAAATAAATAAATAAATAAAAATATAATCAAATAATGCTAATGAGGCCATTATAAATCATGGTATATTAAGTTTTCTGTTTTCTTTTTTTTTTGTAAGTTTATAGAATTGCATTTCTTGATAAACAGCATTTCCGCTATCTCTCTTTTTTTGATATGTTGATATAAATATAATTTCAAGCCGCGCGCCGCAAATCGCGTACATGACACCTCCCGTTTCGAAACGCAGAGCTCCGTAGAGCTTCTTCTCTCTTCACTCGCGCTTGACCAACGGGCCCGCGGTGAGGATTCGTTTACTCTGCTTGCAGACCGGAAACGAGAGACTCCGGTGGTGGTGACGGCGGCGGCGGCAGCGACAGCAGCGGCGGCTGGCTGGCCGGAGGCGGCGGCCGGTAACTTGTACATCGAGGAGGGGGGCACGACGACACCGAGGAGTAAGCGATCGCAGATTGCACGAATTCAACATAACATCGAGACCATTCTCAGTCACAAAACGAGTCAAGGCGCTGATTGATCGAGAGATTTCCCCTGTCCGGAAGAAACCCCCTGGGATGTTTGCATCACGTTTTCACGAATTTAGGGTCACTTTGTAGAAACCCGAACAAGCTGGAAGTCGGTGCTTCTTGTGCGAGGATTCTCTCGATGGGTTCTAACAAGGATCTAATAAGGATCTAGCAGAAGCGATTTCGTCCTTCGAGTCACCCTTGCGAGTAGAAGACACTCAGGAGGAAATTTCTGAGATGCTAAGATAAATGGAAATTATAAAATTTTTTAAATATAATTCCGCGCGCGTTATATATATTATATAAATTGTAGTTTATTCCATGGAAAGGTCAAGATCAATCGTCAAGATCAAAGACACGATCTTGCAGAATCAGATTCTGTCGGCTGTCTTCAATTCGTTTATCTTTGACGAAGGATTCAAAGGAACGGGAGCTAAGTATTAAGTCAAACTGTGTCAATTTTGTAACTCGGTATTGTTAAGTGTAATGTAATGTAATTTGTTACGACAACCAGATAATCGAATATTCACTTTATTCGTCGGTTGCGCCAACGTTTGCTCTCGATTGATTAAATGATGCTTTTTATCTCTCTCCGCATACAATTATCGGAATAAGGAAAGAATTGTGCTGATTATAATTTGGTAACCAACATCTCTCGCGATGTAATCTTAACCTTTTAACCGGGAAGATTCACCCTGTTACAAACATGCAGGGACGATCCAATAAGCAAAAAAATCATTGATATACGTTATTACAATGATATTCAGTAAATAACTTAAACGTATGTAGTTATAACGTTGTAATTAACATCATTATGAACAAACTTTGACACCGATTTTAAGGTTTTGATAACATTGAAATGAAAGTGCCTTAATATTGCGAGTAATATTACGCTAATATTTTTCTAGTATTTTCTATTTATCTGTTATCATAGCAATACTGCAATGTAATGAATTTTGCAATAATACACATTCCCACGTAGAATAAAAATCTCTAATAGATATCCACTAGATGTCTGTCATGAAATTCAAAAGCTCCTTTAGATATCGATGTAACTTTTTATAGATATTTACTAAATATCTATATTACAAAAAATAATGAAGAGTAGGCCCTTAGGACATCTTCATTCATAGAGAAGGAAACATCTTTTACACAAGGAAACATTTTTTAGTATCAAAGAAAAGATGAATAATCTTATACAGATGTATTAATTTTTATAATAAACTCTGTATAATTTTTTTCCTTACGAGAAAACCTTATGCGCATCCTTCTAGCGAGAACATCCCAAATTACTCAATGGACGGTATACTTTGGCATTATAATATTATATTACCAATGTTATTTTTAAATCCAAATTATAAGCAATTTTGAATTGTCGCATTGACCTCAAATAAATGACAGAGTAAACATTTAAAAAATATTTCTTACAATGTTATTAAAATATTTTAACAATTCAGAAAAATTCAAAAAAGAGAATATATTTAGAAAAATCATATTATATAAAATAATATAAAAAATATGTATTATATACATATATAATATTAAAACGTTCAAAAGAAAAAATATAAATATAAACACAAAGTTAATATTTTCAAACATTAATTTAATGTTCCTTGCCTACTAGGAAGTTAATTCGTCATGTCCGCAGTAAATGCGAAATGCCTCTTAATTTGTGTTTTATATAATTATCTCTCTAATTACCTCTTGTCTCTTATCTGATTGTAACAATAGTAAAATCAAGGACAGATATTTTTCAATAAATAAATAAATTTAAATAATCTTTAAAATTCCATGACGAGTTAACTTGTCTTGCACGCTGCAAAAGTACTTTCCAATGACGACTAACTCATCATTCTCGATTAAAAGATTAAAAATGCACACTGTATTTAGATCAAACGAATCTTCATCAAGTGTGTTTTCCGAATTTAAATAAATCAAACTTACTAATTTGCCTTTGTTTAACTTAAACGATCGAGTAATTATAATTTAATTTTGTATCTCAGAAGTAAATTCCTGCGTTTTCACTTCAATTAAATATAGTATGTGTATATTATTATTTAATGATGCTGGACCATGTCTAGATGGTGATATCGGATGATACAATTTGATCATTTAAGGAATGATTGATTAAAGAAGTCACTCTAAAGCAGTTAGTTATCCAGCATCGTTGGTGCAATAAAGCCGAAATTATTTTATATAAGAGAAAGAGAGAGAAAGTGTGTGTGTGTGTGCGCGCGTGTGCGTGTGTGTGTGCAATATAACGAACAAATTTGAATTTCTTTGTCGCTGCATCCGGTTAGGTTAGATTTAGGTGCGACTTCTCTCGTTCTCTTTTTGTTTATTTCTCCCTGATGAATTAATAAAACCGCCGTGAGGAGACGATCTGTCTCCTGCCGTGTCCCGGAGCTCGAGCGCGATTCGAGTAACGAACGATACGTGTGTATGTCCGAGAGATTTATATTTCTCCCTTCTTCCTTCTGATAGCTTTAACCCGACGAACACTGTAATATAAAGCGCTTCTGTATTCATACACGCATGATAACGCAAATAATAAAAATAAGATTATAACATATATTTGTCGATTTTATTTCTTTCCTGGAAACGAAGACTAAACGCACGGAATCTTGCGATATCCGGTAAACGATGTACATGTGAAATTTATATATGTGTACGGTGTACGGTTCAGATTTAGATAAGTTGCGAGAATTATATCGGAGTCAACTTTTCTTTAACAAGGATGCAAGAACACGCGGGAGGTCATTTCTTGTGAATTTTTTAACACTTCTTCAACTGAATCAAATAAACCACGTTCTGTCGTTCATTTTTTAATATCTCGAAGTTTGATTCTCACACGGAAAACTCTTTATTTTGAAGCTTGTGGCTAGAAAACTACCTCTTTTTTTCTCGTATTGTAGAAAGCTTCTATCTTAAATAGCTTGCAATTACAAAAATTGTTTTTTGTCTCTCTCTTTTCTTTCCAATAAAGCACAAAGTGACATTTTATTTAATTTTGAATGTTTTGAATTTTAATTTTCGCAGAAAATTAATCTGTTTCAAATAGCTTATAGTTAAAGGCTTATAGAAGCTTATAGAAAATTATACCTTTCACTATTTTTCTTAAGTATTAAGTCCAAATTACAGAAAACAAGTAATTACAGAACAAATACTGCTATATGTTACGTGATACCACCAGCTATTTCTAGAACACCATAAAATGATCGTTTTAACAAGTGCAGAGACACGGACCGATTAATTGTATAAAATATCGCCGTTATTACCGGAAAATTATTACGCACGATACTATTACCAAGACACGTGGCGAGGCAACGGAACCCATAAAATCGCGAGCTCACTCGTGTTATCGCCTGCACACACAAAGTTTGGATTCTGTTCACAGGGAAAACTGGAAACTGATGAGCCAAAAAGAAAGAGAATAAGATAGAATAAGACGTGTACGATAAAAATTCTCCATTCTATTCCTTATATACATAATATTCATGTATTTAGATTGTACCCATTACACCGTAGTAACATCAACAATATTTTTTTTGTTCCATTCTTATCGATTTAAATATATCTTTATTCGTATGTATAAATAAATTGTAGGAATGGGGAAGAGGTGTAGGGGACTAAAAGGGGGAGGAGGGATAAGAGGGTGTGGGTGTCTTGTCGTGGGTGTCTAAACGCCTGTCTTACACTCAAGGCTGTGCTCGTCGTACTCTCGCTTGCCCTAAGATATATACCTTTACGTCTATCTTCTAGCTTTAAGACTATTTTCTTTGTAAACGTGATCACAGTGTAAAGGCGTCGCTATATACGCTAAAGCGGTAAGCACATATGGTGAACACGGGTTAACACACGCTCCTGTGTCCTGTATATCAGTACTTTTAAATCACACTTTTCGCTCTTCCTTTCCCTTCATTCTCCTTTCTCTCTCTCTCTCTCTCTCTCTCTCTCTCTCTCTCTTTCGCCTCGAACCAAAATTCTTCCGTCCGTCTCTTCGCATGAATACACGCAACTTTCTTTCATCCTCGATGAATTATCCCCAATCAGGCACTTTTTTTTGTTCACGATTCCGCCCCGAGGAGCCGCACGAGAGTACGACAAGCGCGCATTATTTTTTTTTTGTAAAGGTATCTAAAAAGATTTGTACGTCAATGATGCTTTAATAATAAGGATCGAAAGTGCGAATGACGAACGTGTCCCTAATAATGAACATATGTGCCCTGCGTACAAAATAGTGGTAGTTTCGCGACAACTCCTTAAATATGTTATATTCGATCGAAGATAATAATTCGTGTACGTTGCATTCGTTTGCGCGCGATACTCGTTCGATGGATCTCTTGACACGCTGATCGTTTGTTTTTTTCCTTTCCTCCTCTTCCATTCTTTTTTTACATGTGAAAATTCGCCCGTTGTCATCAAATCATGTTACGCGACATCGGCATCTGTTAGAAAAGCACCGTTAACGCTAAGACATTCGCTTATCTAATCGTATAGTCCCGTGGTCTTCGGTCCTCTTGGAATGCAAAGCAATAATAAATTACTTAGATCTTTAATAAATAATTATAATCGTATTAAATATTACGCGATATACAGAATAGTTATTTAAATAACTACAACCATTTACAGCAGTGTTCGCGTGTACGTGCATCTCTTCGTCTCATTGCGTGAGAGACGGCACATATTTATATATATAGATATATTTATATTTATATAATGTCTGTGTATACATATATCTGTGTGTATGTGTCTGTCTGTTGTTATGTACGTGACTCTGTGCACACACACACATATATATATAATATAATATAATATATATGTGTGTGTGTATATATGTATATATATATGCTATCTCAATTTTCTTCTCTTCGTGCTTTCTCTCTTCTCTAATACTTTTTCTGTACAAATATTTATATATAAAATATTTATCGGATTAAAGGCGAGAAAGGAGGAGAGGAGCGACTTCGGCCGAAGTGAACGGACATCGAGATACCTGCCCCGGTATATACGAGCCTTCGGCTAAAAGTCACACCTCTCGAACTTGCCCCCTGTCGTGTTAATAATTAATAACGCACGCCCGGCTAATTTTTGTGTTTTCCTATACATCCTCGCTCTACGGTTTTGCACCGGTTCTTCACTGGTGCGACGCAACGTTCCTATCTAAAGGAGAAAGAAGAATAGATAAAACTTGCGGCGATACCTTCCGGTATTGACCACGACGCAGCCGACAAGTCATCGCGATCTAATGGTATCCACGTGTATGCCGTGCCGATGTGCTTTTGACGAATACGACGCTTCGGATCCTTGGAATTTTCCTCCAAATTTGTAAAAATCACTTTTCTCGACAGAATCACCATTTCATGAGTGGGCGTGAAAATCCAAATCGCGAGGTCATTGAAGTATAGACTCTTCAACTAGCAGTATATTGCTCTTCTTCTATTATAAATTTTACGCACATAGGTTTTAAACCTACGCACATAATATACATATATTTTCTTTTTCTCTTTGCATGTGCACAATTTTTCTTTGTCTTTTTCTTTTTCTCGACCCGGCCTTAGAACAATAAATAACTGGTCAACACTAACTTTATTGTCAATTATATTAGAGTGATTTTAGGATAACTTTGTGGTGCTGATTCCGAATATAACTTTTGCTAGATTGGCTCTAATTTTTGAGGTAATGAGTGCTCCATTAAAAAACAATATGGTCAGTACCCTACTCACACACGGAAATTGTCTCAAATTAGAAGCACATAAATACTTAATGGCATTGTATTCAGAAAATAATATCAGAAAAACGAAGTAAGTGCATAAAAAAACAATGTACATAATTTTCTTTTATGCGAATCAATTACGTTGGAGGCACAGTAGTCGTGTATGTGTGAGTGGGCGCACGCGTGCTCGTTTGTTAGCTATAAGTCGTATTGAGATATCCAGTATCTCAAGAACTAGAGCCAATTCGAACTGTCATTTTTAAATTCAGCATTCACTCGCAAAAAATCCTAAATTCATTGAAACATCCTTGGCAACTAAATAAACTTCTTTCCGTTGCATTATATAAATGCATTTCTTTCTCTTTTTCTGCATCTGTAAAATAGATTTTCGATGGATCATATCCGTGTCGTCGCGTTTGTCTCGAGCATCCGAACCGCACAACGTCGACTAAAATCTCTATCTATTTACTTGAAATTTTAATGTACTTTTTCGCGATGAAAGTACGACATAACTATGTATATATACATATATATTTTTTTCGCGATTCGACGGGACGATTCACGATGTGCCCCGTCGCATTTCCATACTTATTTTATTAATTTAAGACTAATGATAGAGCTCGGAATATCGCGATAAAGCCCTATGGACGGATAGTTCGTACAATATAACAGCATGATGGACGAGTGTGTATTGGCAATTTTTTTTTCTCTCGCAATTTTCTCTCTTTTAAAGGAAAGGCACAATTTGTCGCGCTTTGTACATTATCTTCTGAGAGAGCAGACATACCCTCTCTCGAATTCTTAAGAATAATTTACAATTCAATTTACAGTTGACTCACCGTCATGCTTCAGCGAGCGCGTTCTTACGGCTTTCGAAAGTATTTTTGGCGAGAAGTATGTCTGGACACATCGCAGAAAATACTCATACCTTCATGCTAATGAACACTGAACGTACGTATGACATACGTACCGAATCTCCTGCCGTTTTGTTTCGTTCAATGAAGAAGAAAAAGAAAAGAAGTAGAAGAAACGGAAAGAGGAAAGACAAATTTTTAACTGCGGGTATCTCTCTGCCTTCTCCTCCCAGCTATTGATGACTCTTGCTCAGTAAATGCGAGTTGAACTGGTACAGATTGCAGCATTGCTCCCCGCAAATATTGCACTTCCATGGGTTACTCTCGCTGTGACAACCTTTGTGGAGGAAGTACAACGTCTGATCTGGAAATGTGATGCGACAGTGGGTGCACTGGAGACCGCTTGTGCGAGGATCTGGCCTGGTCGAGGTAGGTGGTTCGCCTCTCGAGTGTGGATTGGAATTAACGCCACCCCCACCGCAACCGCTGTTGTTACTATTATTATTGTTATTGGAGGTGGTGGATAGCTTGCGGCGTAGATCATCGCGCAATAACGATTTCAACGGTGATACTTTGATCAGCGATGGCAACGGCAGATTGCTCGATGTCGCCCCGCTGTCGTCCATACCGTTGCTGTTCGGCTCTTGCTTGATAGGTATCAGGGAGATTGAAGGCGTAATGGCTTCCTCACCTCCACCTACGTTCCTAGGAAAAATGTGAAAATCCGATCTATAATTTACGTCATCTGGAACGTAACTAATCATCGGCATTTCTAATAACTCTTGAACATATATGATTTACAAATCAAATGGAGATTAACGACAGAGCGTTAAAATAAAGATTATATAAGTTTTAATAAAAAAACTTGTTATAATTTTTAACATTAATCGCTGTAAAATTTTGCAATTTTTTAGATGCTCACCTATGAATAGTACTGCTGTTGATAGATAATTGATGATGACTACTGCTCGGTGCATTGCTATTGCTGTCAGCACTCTGTGGACTATTGGGACTGTCTCCGTTCAACGGGGCAGGACTCGGATTTCGTTGGTTGGCAGCTTGTTCAGGGTAAGGAATGGATATCTCCACGTGGGGCGTAAGGAAATGCATGGGAGGCGTGGCGTTGTCGGTCGAACGGTTGCCAGTGCTGTCTCCGCTATCGGACAGAGGTGCCGAAGGCATCGCCTCCCCGGACGTGCAACTGTTCAATATGGATGTAGAGCTATTTGGTCCTGGATTATCTAAATCTATTCCATGTCTATAAACAATAAAAGGTATATGTAAAATGAGAGCAACGATACTTTCCCTCAATAATTCATGAAAGCGGTATTCAGTGCAACTTACCTATTAAAGAAGTGCAACCTAAGGCATTTCATGGTTGCCGCACGGTAATTACAGAGAGGACACGACTTGACCATATCGTGCTGACCAACGTGCTCGTTCTGAAAGTGAGCGCGCATCGCGATCTGTCTTTGGAAACCTCGGTTACATATTGGGCAATGGTATGGCAAAGTTTTTGAATGCGTCGTAAAGTGTTCCGCAAGATGGTCCTTCCGAAAGAATCTCTTCTGGCATACTCGACATTCGTACGGTTTCACGCCTGTATGCCTCATCTAAAAGATAAAAGGAGGATAGAATAGGTCAAGTAGATAATTATGTGCAGAGAATCATCATATTAAAAACAAAATAAATTTAATAAATTTATTAATTTATATTTAAAAACGCTTAAAAATTTATTCTATTTATCAACTAAAACAACACATAAAAATAAAATAACACATAATCAACTAAAATGTGTGACATATCAACACGAGGTCTTTGCACCATATAATCTTTCTGTACTCACTTTGTGTCGTCTCATGTTAGCTCCATTTGAAAATTTCATATTACAGACATCGCATTCAAACATCTTTCTGTGAGACCTGATCCCCGAATGGCCCTCCTCCCCATCCCCATCATTTTCTGTCCCTTCTATGCCTTCAGCGCTCTCACCGGCATCGCCGCTTGCCAGACATTGATCTTGATGAGCAGAGAAAGCTGTCTTGTTTATCGTTTCATAATTGTCGCATCTATCACATCTATGGAATTAAGAGAGTTAGATATATAGAAATGAAGAAACGAAGTCGTTTCACGACAAAGCACCGTTCTAGCCAGCTACTTGCAACTGTCACTTGACATTGGTCGGACATGAAGATGCGAATCTCACCTAAACGCAGGAACAGCTCCATCGCTACTGTCATAATTTGTGTTGAGAGCCGCCTCGTTATCGGGATCTAACGCCTCTTCCTCCCTGTGATTAGAAGAGTCTCCAGCCTCGGCTTGCGAAGAGGAATGGGAGTCTACCTCGTTTTCTCCACCACCTCCGTCAACCCCATCTGACATGTTACCAGGTGGAAGGACTATCTCGAGTCCGTCATCTAACCTAAGACAACAAGTGTTTGTGGATTAGTTGAACTTATTCTCGGGCAGTAGACGCAGCTACTCGGTAGAATTCACATAGCAGCTCCACAAACAGTTTCTCCAAAACGTCAAAAGGGAGATCACCGATCACCATTCGCATTTAAATGTAATCGTAACCCGTTTAGACACATCACAAATCCTCTCGCTAACGTTTGAGAACCGCGAGCGAGGATCGATCACCTGACACGCTCCGCGTTCCATATTTCAGCCGAGCTGAGCGAACGGGAAGCTCGTCGCTCGGGGCACCCGACCCGATATCGTCGTGCCCTACATAGCGTCAACCCGTTCATCGTCACCACGTTCGCGGACACGTCGCCGCGCGAGATCCCGCAGCGCGATGTAGAAAACGCTACGTTTCGCTACGTAAGGAGACTCGAGCGAGCAAACCTCCCGTCGACATCGCGAAATTCCGCTACGAAGGCTGTTTTTATCGCCGTTTCCTCGCGCGAGAGAGAAAGAGAGAGTCTCACCGTGTATCACCGTGACGTTACGCGCGAGCTCGCGTCCGCTCGCATCTCGCGCCGTCGCGCGCCCGATGCCACCTTTACCTGTCAGCTCTCCCTCCGACGGCCCGACACCCGTATATCTCTCTGTCAGTCGTGCGAACGGACTCCGCGACTCCGCGCGCACGAGAAAGAGAAAGAGAGAGAGAGAGAAAGATGCGTGAATACGCGATTCCGAGAGGGCTGTCCGAGAGAGCAAGGTGCAACGGTGTACGAGTGTTACCCAATCCTGGGAAGATTACGGCATAGAAACACCTGGTGGCAAAGCGCAATGCCAGAGTGCACTGCACTTTGTCCCAGTTTCGACCGAATCCGTCACTCGTGACGTAGTTTTCGCGGCTTTTCCGCGGAAAGTCTCTGGCAATCGCGCGCACGACGGCGGAGCGGAGGCGAGAGGAAAAAAATGATTGGCAACGAGGGTGCCGGAGGAGGGGGAGGGCCAAGGAGGAGGGGGAAAGGACGAACGGACGAGGACACCTCTCTCGCTCTCGGTTTTGCGGGCCACTTACTCACATTCCACGGGGGGTAGGGGGGGACCGCGGGTGCACCTTCCACGGCGCCACGGAATTTCGCTCGTTCCTCGCGTGCCACCCCGACACTCACGAGCGCTGCCGCGCACGCATCTCTTTGACACTTTTATTTTTCTTCTTCTCTAATTCTCTTTTTCTCCCTCTCTCTCTCCTTCGCGACACCCGTGGGCACGAGGGCACACACAAATAAAATGTAACGGAAGCGCGAGGTGTCTGTACGGCACTTCTCTCGCTCGCCGATATCGGCACTGCTGCCAACCGCCTCGCCGCCACCGTCACCGACCGTCCGTCCTTCGACGCGGCGTCCGTGCTCACCGACCGATCGGGTACCGCGCCGACGTCGTTGACGCGCGCGACCCGGGACGCGCATCGTCGACGCGGGAACTTGGCGTCGAGCGCCGACCTCGCGATCGAGACCACGTGCGCGCGCGCGCGCGCGTGGCTCGTCAGCGCCGAACATAACCTCCTCGCGCGGCGCGCGATCCAAGGTTGGTACCGCGCGCGTATTTCAACTCCGCTGACCTGTCAAACGTCACGCGTCATCATCCCGCTTATCGTGTTTACGCGCAACGACGACATTTCGCCCGATTCACCCGGTAGCTGCGCTACCTAACCTAGCCCGCACCTACGTGAATCTTCGCCCGAGGAACGCAGGAAATCAGAAATCGGGTCATCGAGAGCGACCTTCCTTCCAACGTCGTCGCGCGATATCCACCGCGTACAGATTGCCTCTCGATAATACGCGAATCTCGTATCGCGTATCGATTCCGTTGCGACTCCAGTCCGATCTTCGATCTAACCTCACCTCATCTCCGATTCTCACGCTCGCGGTGCTATCACACTTCGCTGCGCCGTTCGTCGCGTGCGTGCAAACTGCGTTGTTTGTGACTTCGCTGCGCGAGACTCGGAATTCCGTTATGCCTCGCGCGGGAGACAAGAGTCGTTGTTATCGATGTCGTAACGTGAACTGATATCCTTTTTCACGAATTTCGTATTTCAGTGCACCGATGTTTATCGAACGTGCGACCAACCGCAGATTGACGGTTCCCGACTGACGTAAACAGGTAATCTCTAATTCCGAGACGTTGCAATAATTTCACATCTCCACGCCGATAAATTACATTCCATTAATTTCTCGAAAACATGCTACAAATAGACGAGCGGGTCATTCCAAACTTAGAGAAATGAAGATTGATTTAAGCTCCTCTCCAGAACCTATTCCGTACATAATTATGTTACATCAATGTGATACATACATATATACATATCAACAATTATATATATATATATATATTTACACACACACAATATAAAAACCACTGGCGTATGTTAATATTTTGCTTACATATATTTGCTTATTAAATATATATATTTCATGTACGATGCAAGTGAAATGTATATAATGTATGATGTATATATATTTAATATATATTTAATAAGCAATATATATAAGCAAAATGTTATATATATGAAATATATATAACATATGATGTATATATTTAGCTCTATATAACAAATTATATATATATATATATATAAGCATAATGTTAACAATATGCTAGTGGTTTATATTTTGCAGCAGTCTGTCACTTAAATTAAACATATTATTTAAATGACTATGTGTTTTATTTGATCTCTGCTACTGTATTTTGTTGGTAAGTTCCATTATGTTTCTGCTAACATTTTGCAGACAAAACAGACAGCAGACTTAGCAACATTTATTTTCGACATATTTGGCTATCTGGATGCATTTGCCTAATGATATTGATTTACAAATGAGCGCGTATCAAGAAGACACACTCAGATGATTTGTAGACAGAATTGTTTATATTTGCGGTCGGTGCAGCTGTGCTCGTGAAGAAAGATTAACGGAGAGAAGAAAGAGAGAGGAAGAGAATGAAAAGAGTGAGATGGAGATAGTGACAGTGACAGAGTATACGTTATGGTGGCAGAGTGTTGGGCGTTGCTCTCCGGTACCTGTTGATCGTTATTTACATGTTATCTCTTCGTGCGATTGTCGTTGCTTCACCAACTGCGATCTATGGGTTTGATGATCATTTTTATCATGAAACGCTACGGTGAGATCGGAGTGAATGATCGTCTCGTGACATTCAATTCTGTCTCTTTCTCTCTCTCTCTCTCTCTTCTTTTCCCTTTCTCTTTCTCTTTCTTTGTATCCTAGCGGTCTTCCCATTTCTTTCTTTATACATTTTTTTCGCGATCGATTATCGAACTCGTATGCTTTATCGCTGATAAGAATGTCCGTTTAGCATATGTTAAGTGTGTTTTCTCGATGAATCCTGAGCTTAACGTAAGCGAAATATCTCTATTCTTAGCAAGAATTATATTGATTTTTTATTTACGATCGCATCTAATTTTGAAGGAACGACTAAAATAAAAAATTAAAAAAGTATGTTAAAAAGATTTTTGTTTCGATAAATATTCACGAGCGATTGACAAGAATAATTTCAGAATTCACATCTCGTAACTGTTTAAAAAAGTGTAAAGATTGAAAATAGTCTCGCAAAAAAAATCGTTAGTTTCACTAAAAATCTACGATTTACTGCAATTTATTTAAAAAAAAATTTAATATCTTGTTCTTTATTTACTGTCATTATTTGTTATTTTACAAATTCCTCTTTAGAAAAACTCAATAACAAAATGTAAAATAGCGGAGCCACTTTCATGAGTTTTTACTATATGAGTTTTTTACTACAATTCGATATAAATGAATTTAAAAACAATAATAATAAAATGCAATTGATAATTATTCAAATTAATTCTTCTCAAGCAAATACTTGTCTTAGATATAATTTTTAATATAGAGTGTAAGAACAAAGTTAAAAAAAATGTGTAATTATAAAAATCCATTCGTACGATTTCTCACCCGCATACTTTACGATTATTTAACGAGGCAGTCCCGAACACGTCGCGCAATTATATTCTAACGAGTGCACCGCGCCTTTTGACATTGCATTTATACATCGTGCGGAAAACCATAAGTACGAATCTGCGATTGAGCTTTCGTATCATTTCAATCAATTGTAACAGCCAGAAAACGTCTCGTCTCAACTTCGTTGAGATATCGAGTTTTAAAAAAGGACTTTTGCAAAATGCGTCTGCGGAACATATAAGAGTTATAATTTTTCTCTTGCAGCGTTAAGTGATGGGCAAAGGTGAGGAGAGAAACGGCACGACGGCGCAGGCGGGCGAATCGACATTCCTAGCAAAGAGCTCGAACGAGGCCAGCAAGATGCTGGAGGCCGCGTTGCTCCAGATGGACGACATTATTTCTGGTATAATTTATCGATTTATCGTATTTATTTTTCTGAATATATCATTTATATAGATGTATCATTTACAAATGTATGAGGATCTGTTTTATGAATACGTTATCGACGATTTTAAGTGAAAAACAGAGACAGATACTAGTGACTTTGTTTTATTATTTAAAAAAGGTAGAAAAATATTTAAATCAAGAATTAGGCAAGCTTACAATTTATAATATTTATTTACAATTACATATTCAAAGTAAATTCTGATAAATTCAAAGTAATAAATGCTAGATCGCAAATTTTATAGATCCACTTCATTCTTTTGTTAAATCTCGGTTGATACTCATTGTGATCGCTCTCTGCAATCATTATATTGCAAATATATTTGCAGGTGCTTGCGCCGAAAGCTCGGCTGAGAGCAGTTCGGAATGGAAGAACTCAGTGAAAGAGGCGGCAAGGAATCTTGTTACTGCGATAAAGAGCGCACCAATGCCACCCCCGCCACCCGACAGTGTCACCCAGAACATCCTGTTAGCATGGATGCAACCGGTAAGCTGACAAATAGATAGTGATGACAAATAGATCTTTGTTCCGTCGACTTTATGCTACTCGCACACTTGTGTTGATGAACGAAGGACGAGTGTCGATTCCTTAGAATTTTACCCTTCCGCGGCTTCCGCTTTTCAAGATGCAACGCGTTCCGGAAACGAGAACGTTTCGCGATCGGCGTGCGAGAAACACGTGTGTCCGCTGCGTGCATCCGGAGCCGCGTTTGCATCCGCTACGTTAACATGTTTGCGCGCGTGTTTGATCGCCGCCGTACACCGGTCACGTATGTCCACGTGTACATCCGGACGTCTGACTTTGTAATTGTTAGACTGTAATCACGGACGTGATGTTGACCGATGGCGGTCGAAGTCGATCATGACTTGAGAATTTATTTTTAATTATCATTTTCGTAGCTATGCGTTTGTTATATAAATATAGAATTGTCGGTTGCTCTCTCGTTTAAGAGGTAAGTATGATATATAATTTTCAGTACTATGTGTGATTAAGTTCGAATCATTACCATTAAATTGATAAGTAATAACGATGAAGATAATAGTTATATTTTAATATGTCTTATTGTATGACTTAATGTTTAAAACTTACTGATTATTTTTAATGGACTTATTTAATGTTTATTTTTTTTACGGAACTTAAAGCTTAGTTTTTTTTACGGAACTTAGCTAGAGATGAAGAGAATCGCCTCGATCTCTAATCTAAGTAACGAGAAGAGAGGACATTAATCTATTTATAAATTGCTGTTGCGTCTCTCTCTCTCTCTTTCTCTTTTGCGTACTCCCTCCCGCTCTTCTCGAAGGATTTCATGGCGTTAATTTTAGTTTCGGCGGAGACGATGCCGCGACTGGTAGCGTGAGAGTGCACTTCACCGAGATAACGTTCGATTGTGTACAAACCTGCCGATATCAGCCTCGAATGCATTTTGCATAGTACATAGTGTCCGACAGCATAATTATACGGAGTGTCTATTATAACGATGACATTGTGAAAGAAAGTAAGTGATAGAAACATAATTTTTTTATTGGAAAAAGTATCTTGACATTGATACATCTGTCATTGAATCTGATATGAGACTATATATAATGTGTTTTATACTGAACTCAGCTAGAAAGCAAACGCAATAATTGAGTGGAATAAAACGTGCAGCGTGAAAAAAATTCATCATGGAAAACTCCTGGAGCGATGGTATTGTTGGAGAACGAAAGGATCTCGCTCCTATAATGGAAGAAGAGGATAAGGGACAAACAAAAGGTTTCTTCCCTTTTTATCTCCATTTTGCGTCAACAAAATAACAATTAAATCCAAACTTTCAATAATTATATCGTTCCAATCAAAGATACATCTCGAATATTTCATATTTCTGGAATTTAGTTTAGAAAGCATCATAAAAGCTATATAATTTTACGGTTTACAATTTTTGTAAAAGCAAAGCCATAATACTGAACATTTTCAATTAAATGGCGCGATATAACTTGGCAGACGTCCGACAGACGAGTTCGCGAGACTCGTCGCGTTTCGGTACTAAAATCGTGCGGCTAGCTAGCTGGCTAGTTCGCTTTGGCTGGCCAGTGCACCGAAGTTATGCTTTTGATGGAGCCCGAATAAATAACATGCTCGAAATAGATTGCCTTAACCGCGGAGCGCACCGACCGCAGTTGACCGTCGAAGGCACATACGTTCATTGACTCATACTTCGAGTACGAGTATAGTATGCGCTGGATCGATTATTGTTTCAATCTCTGTTAAAGTAAACACCCGTCTGATGTTCTCCCACCGTACGGTGCGAAAAATAGATCGGCGTGCGTTACGATCTTCGAAAATTCACCGCGATACCGCTGATGGAAGAAACCACTTGAGCCCCTCGTGCGCGTGAATTAAAAAAAACTTCAACCGTATCTAAATTCAGGTTCGCAGTCGGATTCGTCAGACGCGGCGTCGACTATAAAGCGTTGGAACAGTCGATGGACGCCCTCAGAAGGCTACGATTCGTCGGGTACATCAACGAATTCCGACGTAGGTGACGAGTACGTCGAGGATTATCCGCAGGATATCAAGACGGACATGTCCGAACCGACAACATGCCAGACAGCCTACCGATCTCAGGAGTGTTTGTGTCAGGTAGACTTAAGATATACAGGACAAAGAAGTTATATTTTGTATATATATATATATGTATATACGTATATATGTATATATGTATATACGGAATACTATATATCATATTTACACATCCCAATTAGTAAAATATGATTATATAAAAAGTATAAGTAAAATATCTTTCGCCGTATTGATAATATCGTTATAGGCTTGCTTACTCGGCTATGCTAAGATGATAGCGCTTCAAGGGAGTATGCCTAATATCTGTGCTGTATCCAGTAGTATGGCTAATATCTGTCCAGCGTCGACTACGCATCTCGGAAGTTTCCCATCTCTCTGTACGATGCCATGTTCAAGGTCACTGTTTGTACATCCTAACTTATATTGTCGCTCAACAAATACGAATGTCTTTAATGAACTTTAAAAAGTTATTGATCCTTGCAAACAGTGTTTCTAGCGAACTCGCACATCACGCGGAACACGCGAGAAGCATCGCTCATTATCCACACGTTTGTCATCTGCAACAAGATCCGATATTCGCGAAAGAGCGAGAAATACACGCAAGTAGCAGGACGAACAGCACGACATCCCTGCCAGTAAACTCAACAGGAAGATGCGCCGGTTCTTTGGACAGAAGGCGACGCAGATTTCGCAGTAGAGTGGACCGCGATCAGAGAGCTATGTCTCATAGCGATTTGATTTGCCACGATAGAGATAGACTACATCATTACTGCTCACTGCAACAATTTCACTGCGGAAGCAATATTTGCATAAATAATTATCATAGCAAGACCGAGGTATACTGTATGAAAGGACTTTTAATAAAACTTTTGATTGTGTGGTACCAAAAATGCGAATTCTCTTCCTTATATATAATCCTTTTATTTTAATATTAAAATACAATAATACGCTACATGTTATATTTTAAAATAGTATTTATTTTTTCATTATTAAGATATTAATGATCATTTTGTGTTGATTTTCAGGAACGATTAAGAAAATTAGAAAGTGAACGTGGAGCATTGCATATGGAAGTATCAGTTTTGTCCGAACAAGTCGATGCACAATCGAATAAGATTCAAGAGCTGGAGAGCCTACTTCAGGAGAAAAAAGACATTTTGAGACAGATGGAAGAAGCATTACAAAAGGTAAAAATATCTCGTGATTTTACATACTGATTTAGAGCTTACTTATTCATTTTATAGGAAGTTTTATCAAGAAGCGCTTTGGAAACACAGAAGTTGGAGCTTCTCACATCCTTATCCGAAATGAAACTCAGACAAGCTAGTTTGGAGCACGAAAATCTGTCTCTGCGCAATACAAGTCCTTTATCGAATGTTAGTACACATTTTAACATAAAATTCTATGTTATATACTATGTGTATATACATATATAGGATGCCATGATAAAGTTTATTAAGTAATTTTATATTTACAGGGAGAAAGATTCAGCAGACATACGGGTCAATACAGTAGTCTTCCCAGGCCACCAACATCCAAGAAAGGCGTAGTATTTGGTAAGGTTCCAAATTTAGTCTCGGGAGCGCATACAACGGTACCCTTGGCTGTTAAGGGAGTCTCTGCGAGATGTCTGTCCGCTCCTATTTTAGGTTCCGATCGATTTTTATCTAAGCATGCGGTGTTACGTTTAAAAATTTTTAACGATGACATATCTCAAAATATTAATCGACTTGAGTAACAGCATGTTGTTGCGATTAATTGAAAAGTAATTCGCTTGTAAACCACTCACGTTGATGCGCATGCATTCAAACGACATCATTATTTAATACATTCTTCACGCGAATTAATTTTCATAAATATACAACTATTGAAAGATGCTTTCTCCTCATTTTCATAATTCATCACTTCGTGAATTTTTATGAAGCCAAAGTATAGATTATTGTTTTGATAATTATTTGAAGAAATAACATAAATAAAAAAGAATCGTGTTAATTTCATCTCAATGCAGTATCGCGAAAAACAATATAGTCATTATTTAACATACATATATAAAGTTGTATGTGGTAAATTGTATTGTTATATAAACAAATATCACAGCGGAAGAAACAAAAATCATAATTGGTGAAGCGAACGCGCAAGTGGAATTGTCGCCACCGAAACCGCTCGCAGAACTCACTATGGAGGAGATCAGTGATTGGTTGGCTCGTCTTGGTCTGGAATGCTATGCCGCCGAGTTGAGACGATGGGGTGCTACTGGACCGAAACTACTCGACGCCACGCAGGTTCAACTGGAGAAAGAGTTAGACATAAAGAACACTCTGCATAGGAAAAAACTGCTTTATGCTATCGAATCGGAACGGAGCAATAGCGCTGGATTATTCGGTTCTCACAAGGTTCCGATCGATGTTATTATAACTTTATCGACTTATTTGAGAAAATCCGTGAATGAAAATCTTCTGATATGTCGCAGATGGATAACGGGGCCGTATTACGATGGCTAGACGATGTTGGACTGCCGCAGCACAAAGAAGCCTTCCATAATGCCAAGATCGATGGTAGAGTTTTACACAGGTTGACTACAGAAGATCTTTTAAATCTCGGAGTGACTGCACAGTTGCACGCCGCCAGTTTAAGACGTGGAATTCAGGTGCTCCGCAATTATTTTACAAGCTCTTGTATTCAGATATTACGTGATATATGTAGGCCATAAATTTGGAGTCAATATTGGAAGGGTATAAAAATTGTATAGGTTTTACGAGACTTGAACTTCGAGTTTGACAATTTGGAAAGAAGATCCGTGAATGGGAATGGTGCTGATGGTACGAACGTAACCCTCTGGACGAATCATCGTGTAATGGAGTGGCTGCGGGTCGTGGATCTCGCGGAGTATGCACCGAACATGCGTGGCTCCGGTGTTCATGGTGGTCTGATGATCCACGAAGGTCGATTTACTTCCGAGCTGCTCGCCACGTTGCTCAGCATTCCACCGGCGAAGACTCTTCTTCGTAGACATCTAACGACACACTTTAATCAGATTCTCGGCAGAGAGGTAGTTCAACAAAAGCGAGAGATAGAAAGCACACTCGGATTTATTCCACTTACACTTACCGCTAGATTAAAGGTACATTTTATTTTATGCTTATCATGCCAAAGAATTTGATAAAAGTTTTTGCAATCTTTTAAATTTATTTTATACACTGATTTTATCATGATAATTTTTTAACGATAAATGATCGAATTTTGTCCAAGGTACCAAAAAAATCTCAATTTACGCTGAAACGTAAGAAGAGTAAAAACGAGATGGATTTCGGCAATTTGGTTTGTCCATTGGAGGCATCGCCACCAGGTACCCCATCAACGCCCTCATCAACACCGGGCAGCCCTAACTTGAACTCACCTACATTCTAACCACAATTAAAGCTTCATTCGGTAATCATCTAAACTAACTTGTAAGTCTAACTCGACTAATGATATTAAAAATCATTACAATTATAAGATCATACTTTTATTTCTGGAAAAGCCTTTTTTTCGCTGAATACTATCATCATGGCATTATACATCTTGAATACATGAGATGTATTATATTAAATTATTATATATCTATATAAAACATATTATCGGACTCTAAATTTTATTAACTTACATCATAACTTTTACATTGATATATTGCTTAGTGTTATCAATCTTCATTCATTTCTTCATTATAATTAATACTTCTTCTTTTTACTAAAAGCTTTTTACGAAAGCATCGAATTCTATATATGGTTCTATTATTAACCATTTCAAATGTTATTTATTTTCGATTTCAAATGCAATTTATTTCTCAATTTTTGGTTAAAAGAAATTATGCCTTTTAGATTTGGAGAGTACCGAACAAAGGAGAATTATAGGTTGCATATGAAATGGATGAATTGCGAAAGGATATATTTCTATAGTAAAACAATGGATATGTATATATCCAACTTGAGACAACACTCGAAGAAACATCAGAATCATCTGGGACCAGTTATCCGTAAACATAAACCATGTAGTCACATCAAAATATGCATTTTTATAAAAAGTTGCATAAACGAGAGCTAACTCCGATCCGCCAAAGTTTCATTAACGCTGTCTACTAAAGATAAAATTTGATAAAAATTAATGCTTTACAGAAAAAATATATAAATATTTTTACTACGAATTATTAAATTATGTATAGGTATAAATTATGTATAGGTATATAAGTAAATTGGAAATAAACATTAAATTTATACCTATTCTCTGTATCTCCATTTATTAATTTTTGTGTTGCAGAACAATGTAGTATCCAATCAATTTTTTTTATTATCTTACAAAAAATGGAAGTCGCAGTCTTGTGTGACACAGCTGTGTGCAATTGTGTTATAACTTTCACATTTTCTACAATCATAAAATAATGTTTACAATTATTTGTTAAATTTTTTTCAATTAATTTTATTAATTAATTTTGTTCTGTCTTTTTCATTAATTTACTATTTAATCATTATGTGCCTAATTTTATACAATCTGTTAAATTTTTAAGCGACGATAATAATTCATGAGACAAGAAGAATCAGTAAGTTAAACATGACTTCAATGCAAAAGTTTTTTAAGAAAAAAGAAATTTAAAAATTTTTTTCTTAAAGATATATATATATATATATATATATTTATATATATATAATTTTTAAAATCAAATAATTTTGCAGTAAATGATAAATCATGAGTCTGTCTTATTAACCATCAATGATGGTCCATCATATATATTCGAGACATTTCCATCAATTTATGACTGGCGGAGCCTTTTCAGTACATCACGCGCATGCGCAGTGTACTTTTGGATGAATCTGAATTGGCAGGACTGCTGCCATTCCTTTCCTTCGTTGCTTCATCGGAATGGTGAGTGTTCGTGTGCTGCGGTCTTTCCAGAGTAATCCAACAATTTCAGAAACATCGTTACTCCGTTCACCATTTATTTACGATAAACATACACTCGAGAATATCGCGAATAATTTTCTGGATTTATTTTACTCGCGAAAAGAATAGTATATCTATTCTAAAAGAATAGTATATACCGGATGACGTTAACCTAAACGATCCTTATTTCATATTAGTTAACGTTACCCTGAGACTTATCTTCAAATTGATAAGTTTAATGTTCATTATATTTTGCGAGTTGAGTTTACGTATTAATCCACATTAATGTTTATCCATATTTTATTAATTTATTGCATTTGTTCAGTCTACACACAAGAAGAAAACCAGGAAGCTACGTGGACACGTGAGCCATGGCCACGGCCGCGTCGGTAAGTTTATGAAATATTGTAGCTATGTAGTCACATGCATATATAAATAAATAAAAGTGTGTGTTAGCAAATAAACTTAGCACCATGTACATTTATAAATTTGTGAAATTAAAGTACCTTTAAAACTTTACTCTTCAAAAAAGAAAGAGAGAGATAAAATTTCTATTAATATAAAATCTCTTCAAAATTTTAATTAGTTCTTAGATTAAATCAAAGATGTTTGTTTCTTATGTATACAATTATTTGTTTATCATGTCATTTTGTATTTTGAATTAACTCTGATATAAATGTTCAATTTTTCTTTCTACTCCATTAAGTACATTAAAGATGTATTGATACATACAGCTTTTGTTTTTCAATTTATTTGTATCTTTCAGGCAAGCATAGAAAGCACCCAGGTGGTCGCGGTAATGCTGGTGGTTTGCACCATCATCGAATCAATTTCGACAAATACCATCCAGGTTACTTCGGAAAGGTAAGAATATGTTTGCATGAGGTTATACAGCAAAGAAGGCTATGTATTTATCAGATGATGAAAATCTAACTTTCACCGGCGAGCTGAATTACATTGATTGTATTTGTAATCTGAATTATTTCTAACATGTAAAACAATGCGTTGTCGAAAGTTTGTATTTTCTAATTGACATTTCTTCACTTTGCAGCTTGGTATGAGGAATTATCACTTACGACGCAACACCAAATGGTGCCCCACTATAAATCTAGACAAATTGTGGACTCTGGTTTCCGAACAGACAAGATTGAAGTACAAAGATGTGGAAGGTAAAGCACCTGTAATCGATCTCGTGAAAGCGGTAAGTTATAGACGATTGCAATATCAATACTATTATATTCTTAAATGTAAAAATTAAATATTTATATCATTCACATATGATGATTTGCAACGGGCGGTCTAAAAAGTGCTGTACAACACTTATATTCATGTTGATTGTTGCTTTCTGATTGTTGTAAAATATTTTTAAAAAATTATAAAGTTTAAACGCGACAAATTAAGCATATTGAATTTGCACTGATACTTTAATACATAAAATACTTGATTGACGTCAACGATATCATTTCAGGGATATTATAAACTCCTGGGAAAAGGACGCCTTCCAAAGCAACCTGTTATCGTTAAGGCTAAATTCTTCAGTAAACAGGCGGAAGACAAGATCAAGGCAGTTGGTGGTGCATGTGTTTTGTGCGCATAATCATCGAGTACGTTTTCTTTCACCATTATCAGTATCTTTTTATTATCATGATGATCTAGTAACGGGCGGTCTGAAGTACTGTACAATATTTTAATGCTATGCATTAATGTTGATTGTTACATTCTGATTAACAATATTTTGTGAAATATCTTAAGGATTGTGCGATCGAAATGCTAATTTTTTTTTTATTTTCAGAATATTTCCATAAACATATACTTCGCAAGTATTCAAACTTCGCTGAAGAGTGTGAGATAAAAGATCGAGAGTAATTTGTGAAGGATGTATTTCGATGAAATAATAAATAAACACATTTTTTTAAGCACATTTTTTTCGTTTCTTGTAAGTTTTTACCTTTCTCATAAGTTATCTTATTGTTATAAATAGATATCATTTTATAATTCGAAAATGAAGTAAAAATATAAAAAATATTGTCTTAAGAAAAGTTTATATGTGTTTCGTTCCGCCAAATTCCTTATGCTATGTGAGGTGGTGGAGGAGGTATTTGCATTCCAGTTGCCAAGAGAGCTGGCGGTGGTGGGACCGGATTAAACATTGGTGGTCTGGGTGGAGGTGGTGGAACAGGCACCATCGGACCTAGTCCTGGCCTTATCAGGGGAACTGGCGGTGGCGGTACTTTGCCCACAGATGGTTTCTCGTTCTTAAACGCAAATTGCAAGAAAAACTGCTTCGTGTCCTTGTTCCAATGAGTCCAGAATTTTCCCTCCGCCTTTTCCACTTCCCTGCTGGGCACCTGGGACATAAAATTTATTAACAGTGAGAAATAAAAGACTAGCACCATTTTTAAATATCACTGAAACTGAACCAAATTGAAATTTTTATTTTAATCATACAAACTTATCAATTAGGATGGATTATATGAAAATATTCAGTGAGTGAACGAAAGACCAAAAGTGTCTTCTTACTTTGAAGGCGATGGTCTCGTATGGTTCAGCTGCAAACAATAGATACTGCCACTTGCGATCCGGTGGCTCAACTCTCTGTTCGTAGGCAGACATAAACCTGTGTCGTGGTATCACATTGTCCGCTACCTCCGGATAATCCACTTGAAACAGCAGGCTCTGTTGGCCAGACTCTGGATCACGTTGCTTGGTGACTCGATAACCAGGTCGACCAATCTTCACGAATTTCTTTGGCTCAACCCGGGGCTTCTCAGGTGCGAGAGTCTGCGGTGCTTCCTTGGCCTCTTTCGCAGCTCTCCTGGCCAGATTGGCCTGATGTTTTTTACCCTGCGTGTGCGCTAGGTAGCTGCCTTCGTTGTTGTGTAGGGTAAGACACAGTTTGCACTCGTACGAGCCCAAGTGATTTTTCATGAAATACGGATCTTTATTTAGATCAATGGTCTCCAAGGCGAGCTGACGGAGCCGCTCCCGGCGATCGCGATTGCTCTCCGACCAGGAGGCGACGCCGCCCCCACCGGTCTTGCCACCCGGACGATTCTGGAAATCCATTTTGCTCACCGAGTGTGTCCCGTTAGTTAGAAACTCTTCTTATGTTCTTAACTCTCGTCTGCTCTCGTCTGCGTTATGAAAATTCTTCTTTGTAAACGCAAATACCTACTTGTCAATAGTATCGTAAATACAGATAACCTCACCAGTGTTGGCCGGCGGGGCGCATTTTTGGCGCATGCGCGACAGTTAGGTTAGTATTATAGCAACGTACCTACTGTTAGGAAATTGACGGGAGCAATAGACGGGAGAAGTTTCGCTCGTGGCTCGTGATGTGTAGTGTCTCGTACGTATATGTGTATTTGTATATGTGTTTTATATTTATGTGTGTAAAAAAATTTAAAGAAAAATATGTGTCTATCTTATATTTTTCCTCAAATTTTTGAAGAATTTTTCGGGGGCGATAAATGGCACATCTTTCTTCCTGTGTTAGGTACGCCATTGACGCTGCATTTGTCGCGCATGCGCCAAAATTGCGCCCCGCCGGCCAACACTGAACCTCACTTGAACTTTAACCACAGCTCATGATATTACTAGAGTTCTAAATAATCAGAAAAGGACAAGTAGCGTCTCGATTGCTGATTGGATGACCGCCATGTTGGTCCCTTAGGCTGAAATCATATGGTGCGGAATAGAAGTACGGAATAGAGAGTGCGTCATAGAAACAGCCAATCAGAGCTTTGCCGCATCCCGTATGAGATGAGTGTGTGATTGGCTGTTTCTATGATGGACGCTCCCGTATGACGCATCACGCACCATGTGACTGTACCCTTAATGCTTAGTGAATGTGCAAATTAAAGTCGGTATCAGACTATACATTGAAAATTGAGATTAGCGATTAAAGATTGAAAATTGTTCAATTACACTATAAAGCCTGCGGCACACGGTATGATTTTTCGTACTGGTTTGCTTACGAGAGTCAATAAAGATGCAGAATTTTAGATCAAGTGATTTAAAACTTAATCCTAATTGGCTCTCGTAAGCTATCCAGTATAAAAAATCGTATCGTGTGCCGCAGGCTTAAGACTAAATTGAAATTTGACCAATTATAATAAAAAAAATCAATTTTGAGTTTAGTAAACTTTGCTCTAATTGATCAAATTTCAATCCAATCTCAATTTTAATCTGTAGTCTGATACAGGCTTTAAGAGGATTTTAAGCCTTATGTCCACGATACTAGAAATCGGTCCAAGATCTCGATTTCGTGGACACAAGGCTTAAGGTCTGTTCTACAATGAGTCGTTATTTGCAAGTCGTAAGCGAATAAACCAATCATAGTTTAATTTAGAAAAGAATAATCGAATATGATTGGTCTATTCGCTTACGATTTACGACTAACGACTCATTGTAAAATAGGCCTTATGGGCCTTCTACAATAAGATATTAGTCGCAAGTCGTAAGCGAATAAACCAATCATAGTCGAATTTAGAAAAGAATAATCGAATATGATTGGTCTATTCGCTTACGACTTACGACTAATATCTTATTGTAGAAGGCCCATTAAACACAAGAACGGGCTATGAATACCAGCCTAAATCCAGCCTTATACGGCTTTCTTTTAGCGAATTCGGGCACTTGCACTAGTGCACACCGAGTGTGCACAAAGGCTTATTCATAGTCAATTTTTATATTTAAATACCATCTTAACAAATTCAAAAATTTTCAGCCAATAAAACGATCCGTATTAATGCTGTACAGATTATCATTTTACTGTTTAATTAGTATTTAAAAAAGGATTTATAATAATCTTTAAATATAAGAATTGACTATGAATGAACCTTTGTGCACACTCGGTGCGCACTAGTGCAAGTGTCCGAATTCGCTATTTGTATCCGATATTTATATATTACCGAATATATTGATATACTAATAGGAAATAAAGCAAGTTCTCAACAGTTCACTCGAGAAATCAAAATTATCGGGTGATTATATTCCGAGGCGGACAATAAAAGATCCAAAACCTCTTTTTAATGACTTTTGGAACGTGACCAATTTCCGATGTTCCTTGTCTCTTTCTTTATGTATCATGCTCGCTGGTGTGAGAAAGCACTTGTTGACTGTAAATAATAAAAGCATTGAAATTCGAATAGATTTACGACACGCGGATTGACTGTATGTCATGGATTCGAAATTCAGGTTGTCGCTGAAAGTCAGTTTTCCTTGAGGAGAGAAGAGAATCCCGAATTCTGAATTAAGAAAACTGCTCCTTTACCGATTTGTTGTCGACGATTTGTTGGTCAAACTACGAGAATTGCGATGGCTGCGAAAGGTATTCATAGCCTGAGATTCAATCAGGATCAAGGTAAACCTCAATGTGCAAAAGCATTTCCAGAAACTTGCAAAATAAGTTTCTTTTTTTCATTAATATTATCTCTCTTTCGTAGGTTGTTTCACATGTTGCATGGAATCTGGATTGAGAATCTATAACGTCGATCCATTGGTTGAGAAAGCGCATTTCGATAATGATTTAATGGGAAGCATCTCCATGGCTGAGATGCTCTGGAGAACGAACGTAATTGCCGTTGTAGGTGGTGGAAACCGTGCTAAGTTTGCCGACAACACTGTTCTGATCTATGACGATCTGTCGAAGAAATTTGTCATGGAAGTCACCTTTACCAGTCTCATTAAAGCGGTCAGATTGAGAAGAGACAAGTATGGAAAATCCTATGTTTTTCTTTTCTCATTATAAATTCTTGTATGAAACGTCTGCTCCATAGAGGAATATTTCTCTGTTGTAGAATGATAGTAGCGCTACAACGTGAGATCCACGTCTTTTCGTTTCCCACGCCTGTTCGAAGGTTGTTGACGCTCGAGACCAGAGACAATCCAATGGGCTTGGTAGAGATAGCGACGTTTGCGACAGCACAGAGACAATTACTGGCTTTTCCTGGTCACAAACTTGGCAGCGTACAATTGGTGGATCTTGGAGCTACCGAGGCTGGTAGTTCCAGTGCTCCCATTACTCTTTCAGCACATCAGGTATCTTAGCTTCATGTTACTTGGATTTTCCTCCTTTAAGAAAATGTAAAGATTCACTGTTCAATTATCTAGGAATTTTTGGTTCTTATTTATGTTGTAGTTTAGTGGTTTCCCATTCAAAATTATTTTTATATGGATTGGCAGGATCTAGATTTTTCGCTTGATAGGGAATTGCTTGGCTTGATACATATTTTAATGATTAATAATATGAGCAATTTTTTATATATAACCTTTTATCTTATTGTGTGTATTCATTTATTATTATATCTATTTATTGTTGTGTATATGTTGTATATAAAATAGGGTGCACTGGCATGTCTGGCAGTTAATGGAAATGGGACTATGATTGCGACTGCGTCCGTTCAAGGGACCTTAATCAGAGTGTGGGACTCTGTGCGGAGAAATTTATTGGTTGAATTGAGGCGGGGTGCCGACCCAGCCACACTTTACTGGTCAGTAGACAAAATTAATATCATCATATGATTAACATCATAGCACATAGTGCATTATTTTCCAGTTTCCTACTGTTTCTTGACATTTTCTTTTAGCATAACTTTCAGCAGAGACTCGGAATTCTTGTGCGTCTCGAGCGATAAAGGAACAGTACATATATTTGCCTTGAAAAATACCAGCTTGAATCGACGATCCACGTATGTGATGCTGCCTTTCATGAACGAATAGCTACTAGCTTTTACTATGCAACATAATTTCATATATTCTCTTGTTTTTTTTTAGGTTTTCAAACATGGGTTTTCTAGGCAATTACGTCGAGAGTCAGTGGGCATTGGCTACCTTTACAGTACCTCCGGAATGTGCCTGCGTTTGCGCATTTGGCACACATAATTCTGTGATAGGTAACATTCATCTTATGCAAGGAAACTTATATCATTCATATACATACTTCTTCCTTCATCTTTTCATTTTACTATAATTTCAGCTGTATGTATGGACGGAACGTTTCACAAGTACGTCTTCACTGCGGAAGGCAATTGCAATCGACAAGCATTTGACGTCTTCCTCGACGTGTGCGACGACGAAGACTTTTAACATAAGGCCTATGTGTGCGTGTGTATATACGAGGCAATATACTTGCAACGAAATTTCTAGTCTGTTTACGAAATTTCTTGTATGTGATAATTGTACAGGTAATCGAATCGCCGATTACGTGGAAAGTACATAAGTCATGGAAAAGCCAATATCCTATGGTAGTCCTCGAGTACAATCTCTTTTTATGACTTGTACTTTCCAAAATTATACAATTTTAATAGATATTAACAGACATTTATTTTATACAACAAACAACTATTTAACTTTGTATTTGTCACCTATCCTTTAGAATTTCTGAGTTACGATGACAGAAAGAAACTTTGTGTCATTGTAACATTAAATTAACATAAATAAATTCGAATAAAAAAGGCCTAATGAGAGCTGCAGTAATTAAATGATAAATATTTTGCAAAAAATAATTGATTTAATAGTCAAATGGTTCTTTTTAGAATCATCTTCAGTAAAGAAAAAGTAGAAATTATGTTCTGTTTTTTGAGCATTTTGTTCTCAGGCTTTGGTAAGCTGATTGATTCCAGTGTTAAGAGATGAAACAAAAAAAACGAAGAAAGCATGAGTATAGAGACACAAGTCATAGTGTTCGGGTGACATGTCAAGATTTTATCGTGTCTTGATTATGACACCTGGCTCTCATTAGCCCTTTCTCATTCAAATTTACTTTTCTAGTATTTAAAAACCACTTTTTCCTTTCTTTCTTATTGTTATTAAATTAACATCCAATAGTTTTACAGACTAGTTTCAGAACTTCCAAACAAATCTTAGAAATTTTAGAAATTACGTAGATCTGCTTGAGAAGGCTCGTTCTCGCATTTTCTCTGAAAAAAAAATTAATTGAGGTAATAATTATTTTCACAAGTCTTAGTTATTTATTTTAATATTCTGAAGATACATACTATATGGTTCAGGATTCAACATAGGTTGTATCATGGAAGGGTAACAGAATAGACCGATAAGTCCAAAGAAACCTCCGACAAACACACCGTATCTCCATCCTCTCAATCGCATAACTTCCAACGGATCTACAAATAGAAAACAAAAATGCTATTGAACGTCACTCAATTTAAGGCAAACAGAAGCTTCTGTTTTAATCATTCAAATATATTGTGACTTATTTCAATGTTACATTTTCAAACTAGAGACACTGAGATTTAAATTGCGACAACATTATTAAAAAACATCGCGTCGAATTTTACCACAAAAATTATATTATATCTATAGATTGATCATTAAACAATCCCTCTTTCACTCACAGAATTTTCATCAGTGCTTGATACCTTTCACCTGTTTTTTTAAGGTTATGTCTTGTTACGAGTGTACAATTTCGCCGTTAGGCGGCGAAAACTTTGTAACCTTCCTTTTCTCGTTAGTACACTTGTGCGAATCACTTACTATATAAGACTTATTGCAGAGGACAGTTCACGTACTTGCTTCGGCAGTACATATACTAAAATTGGAACGATACAGAGAAGATTAGCATGGCCCTGCGCAAGGATGACACGCAAAATCGTGAAGCGTTCCACATTTTTTTTGCTGCCTACGAATTCATTATTTGTTCATTAATTAACTCTTTGCACTCCTATGTCGAGTGTGACTCAACATCAGTTTTTATCTCAGGAGCTCCTTTGTTGAGTCTCACTCGACATTTTTTCAAGTCCAAACCAATAGATGAAATATAATGAAATATAATTCGGAATGCAAAGGGTTAATACGACCATATGATTTATGTTATCTGATAAAGTGAATGCCCCAAAGATTAATAAAAAAGTGCGATTAATTTTATATTATTAATTGATAATGACATTCTATATATAAAATGTTGGTGTGGTCGAAAAACATTAAATATAAAATAATAAAATGTAAAATAATTAATATAAATAAAATTAATATAAATAATAATAAATAAAATAATTTAAAAATACTAAAAATACTAAAAAAGGTATTTTAAACATATTTAAGTAAAGTTTTGAAATTAAATAATAATAAAATAAAATAATTATATAAATTAAAATTTTATTTAGATATTCTTTTTTTAGGAGTATTCTTTAATTCTTTATACTTCAATATTGTCGTAGCATATTTTGAATATTAATTTAGTATGTATTCTGGAGTATTTTAAAAAAGCAAAAGTCTTTTTAGTATTTTTTTGATTTTTTAAATTATTACATTTTGTGATAATAATAACTGAACTGAAAAACTGAGTTATGTACCAAAGGAAGGATACCAAATAAAATGCTGTAAAAATAAGTACGAAAAGCTTTTTAAACACAATTTCAAAAAGTTTTTAAACCTCATCAATGTTTTAGTTTCTCGTGAATAATTTTCTAGAAGCAGTATGTAGCAAAAGATTTATTTGTGACGAAAGATCAATTATTTCTAACGCAACTTAATTCATTAAATAATAATAATGCAGTTACAGGAATATATATCGAATTGCGTAATATAATATGTGCCATTCCGCGGTCAATCGTTAAATTAATTTCACACTAAGATCAAAATTTACATAATATTCTCATCGATCTCGACACACGGGATACACCTGACAAAGTGACATTCATCGGTGACGACAGAGCGCGACAACTTAACAGTACAAGTCACACTTCGCATTTAAAGCGCCCGTAGGCGTATAAAATTTCCATGGAAAATTGCCGCAGCTCCGACGTAACTATGAATGAACGCGCGTTTATTGTGCACAGCACATATCGGGAGTGTCGCCGATGTGTCAACAGCGTGTCTCGGGAGCTTCTCGCGGCATGATCGCATGCTCGAGATAAATGCGAAGGCTTATCGCGCGGATTAAGTGACGACCGAGTCGTCGGCTTGGCCCGCGTTTATTGTCGTAACAAAACTGCCCTGCCGAGAACTAAATGCTCCCACGGTGCTCGCCGGTGTCGCGATAGGTTAACGTCCGCGAGCGGGACAAATGAATCGATTGTGGTAAGGACGAGCGCGAACGGAAATTGAGGATCATGTTGAGAAAGTGGCTGTCGAATTTCGCGCTGGCCGGCACCATCAGGCTGCTGATAATGAACTCCGAGTATCAGAAGATCATCGGCAACCGCGTCGAGGTGTCGACCGCCTTGAACTCCTGGAAGAGAGGTTAGTCGTGCCTGCCACGGCCTGCTCCGCAGCTACGGGTCGAGCGTAGCTTCGTCGCGGTCACGTTCGACTTTTGAACGCTAAAATGTTAACGCTTAATTACCACAGCTTAATTAATTTTTCTGCTAAGTATACTGTATCTTTACGGAAAAAAAATGGATGAAAAGGAAAGTAAGTTCTACTCGTTTGCAGCAAATGGGAAGTCTTAGGAAGTGTAGTGTTATAAATTTGTGTAATTTTTGAGAAAAAAAGTCATATTTTGATCACTTTGGTAATTCCAGTGTTAAATGTCGTTTTGATTAATTAGTGATTTTGTGGCTGAAGTCATTCTTGATTTTTCAGTAACCGAAGGAGTTTACCTACACAAGTTTGGTATAGACCCATACGAGGGAGATCTGTTTCACGAGACTCCCATCGGCTTGTACGTGTTCAATTTGATGCAGGAATACTTACCTCAGTGGGCATTATTTCTGCTGTTTGTTGTCGTCGACCTAACAACTGCCCTGTGCCTCGCTCTTGCAGCAAAACATTATGCAATTGAGTTGGTAAGTATTAGAACAGTATTAGAACTTGTCTAGTTTGAGATCTTCGTGAATGAAAGTACATGATACTTATTGTATAACTTAAATTACAGGCAACGAAAAGAAAAGAGGAGAAGGATGAGAATAAGAAACCTAAAGATGTTCCCAGCACATCCGCTTTATACGTTTCCGCAGCATATCTGTTCAACCCGTACATAATATTGAATTGTGTTGGCCTGACGACTACAGTTTTCACCAATCTACTCTACTCAATTGCGCTGGCGTCAATGACGAGACGCTCCGTGCTCTGGAGTTGCACGTCTATAGCGTTATTGACGTTACAAGGACTCTATCCTGTGTCGCTCATGGTACCGGCAACTATTTACGTTGCCAGCACGGCGAAGAACAGAAAGACCAGTATTGCTACGATGTTGATCGCATTTACGAGCATCCTGGCAGCCCTACTTGCCATTTCTTACTGCATCATGGGGAGCTGGTCGTTCTTGTGGAGTACCATCGGCTTCATCCTAACTGTACCCGATTTACGTCCGAATATCGGACTGTACTGGTATTTCTTTACGGAGATGTTCGAGCATTTCAGATGGCTTTTCATCGCGTCCTTTCAGATAAACGTCGGTTTACTGTACATAATCCCCCTAGCGCTACGGTTACGACGCGACCCGATGTTGTTGGCATTTTCTTATCTAGCGATAGCTGCCATATTCAAATCCTATCCGTGCATCGGAGATGTCGGCTTCTATATATCTCTACTGCCGCTGTGGAAGCACTTGTTCCAACGTGAGTCAAACTCTTGATATTTTTATCATAAAATTCAGAACAATTTAGCACAAATTGTTTTAATACATGCTTCTTTTTAGATATGCAACAAGGATTTATTGTAGGTTGTTTTATACTGTTTTGCACGGTTTTTGCTCCGACCGTGTGGCACCAGTGGATCTACTCCAGATCGGCGAACGCAAATTTTTACTTCGGGGTAACACTGGCGTTCGCCATAGCGCAAATCTTCCTCCTCACGGACATTCTGTTCGCCAGTGTGAAACACGAATTTGCAGTTCAGCACGGTATCAATAAGAAAGTTAACGGAAACGAGGCTAAACTGCTGCTCGAATAAAATAGGCTTTTCTAGATCGAAATGTATAATACCCTGCCGATAAACAGTGACAAATGATACATGTCTTTAAAAAAATCATTTGCCATAAATAAAAATAGTTTTTTACAAAAATCTTTGTTTTTATTTATATCAATGCATGCGTCCATTTGTTTTAAAGTATTACAGTACATAATTTACAGTATAAAATTCGCTTACTTCTAAAATACATACTAAAACAATTCGATGATTTTTAGTTAAAATTACAAAAGTATTCACAATAAAAAAATTAAAAATTTTTTACATAAAAATCCATTGAAGTTATATCAGTGCAAAACTATATTGCCATATAAATAAAGTCTTTTATATCAAAATCTTATATATATATATATATATATATATATATATATATATATTAAAATCTACTTATTTAAAAAAAAAATATATATATATTAAATATTTTAATATATATATATATTAATATATATATATTATATATACATATATATTAAAATCTACTTATTTAAAAACTATCATATAATTTTCTAATTGCAGATGAACATTATATAATTGTACATTATACAATGTTATCCTATCCTATAGTTTCATATTCATAAAATTATTTTACATATATCACCTTCGAAAATATTCATTTTGAAGAAAAACTTTTTATGTAAATATATGTAATCGATCTCTAAAATAAAATTAATATTATCGGAGAGATAATATTAATCAAACTATCATACTTAACTATCTTATTATTAATATTAATATTTTATACTTTATACTTATTATTAATACTAATACTGATATTATATCATATTAATACTGATTTTAATACTGTAAATAACTTTAAAAAAATCATGTTTACTATCTCGGACTTAATACTAATACTTTTATCCTCTTTTAGGTGATTTAAAGCATGATATTAAAATAAATGATTTTTATACTATTTAATAGTAATTATTACTTTAATACTATTTATACTACTAATACTTCAATTTTTTTATTTAACTACTTGCCTTATAATGTCAAGTGAGAACTGTTACGGATTATAGACCAAACGTAATAAATACAAGACTCATGGTACAGATAGAACATGTGTTCATAAAAATCGTATTATAGATATTAAGTTTTATCTCACAATATTATATATCAGACGATCAGTAAAGAGAAAATTAAGTGTATTGTTAAATCTTTGTTCTTTCTTGAACGTTGCGCAAGCGACATTTTGAGTAACACATGGTCATAAATTAAATCTTAAGGCAAGAGGTTAAAGAAAATTAAAATTAAAACATTAATAAACATTAATAAAATAAGTGTTAGACAAAATATATATGTTTTGCATTCATAAAATGCAATTGATGCGTAAAACCTGAATTTATCGTTGCTTTAATTTTAAATTTTCCATCTTATGTACCAGTATATCGAGTGTTTTTATTTCTTTTTCTTCCGTTGCGTTTGATGCGCCACTGTCATTACATGATTTAATTTCAGCAATGTCCTTTAATGTTGCTATTATATTCTCATTTAACGGCAACTCTTTAAACGGAATACATGCGTCATGTTTTTTACAGTACTTCCAAAGTACTTCCCAATGTTTATCTTTACAGAGTACCTTTGGATTTCCTATTATTATCATAAGTGCTTTTGCACGTGTTAAAGCAACATTAAATCTCTAAAAAAAAGATTACACATAATTTTATATATATCATATACAAAATTCAGACTAAAGACCTCAGATTTATGGCATAAACAACATCGTGGCGATCGTGGCTCAGAGAAATGTACATTGTCTTAACGAGCCAATGATTCGAGTTCAAACCAAAACATCGTCGGTTTTTATTCGATCGCCACCTCTCGGAAGGCAACGGCAAACCACCGAGAGTATCTTGCCCGAGAACCTCCGGATAACATGGATGCATGTCACCGGAGGTCACCACGCCGTTACGTAGGGTGAAGGACTGAGGAGGAGAAATAAATAACATACCTTTGGATTGGATAAGAAACCAATGTGTTCTTTGCCGTCGTGTTCAAATATCTTAGATCTTACTGTCGACAATATCATCACATTTCGTTCTTGTCCCTGAAACGTCTCAACTGTTCCCACAGTTATATCTTTCAGATTCATAGCTGCTAAATAATAACTAATATCTAGTTGCTGTTGTTTAAAAGGCGTTATGATTCCGATATCCTTTGGTCTGATCTTGTGTTTCCAAAGTTTTCCAAATTCCGACTTGATCAAAATATTCACATATATCAGTACTGCCAGGATTTCGTCCATGTTAAAGACACTGCAAATGTATTATTACGCTTATGTTTGTACAATATATTTTGCTAACTAATTATATAAAAATTTAATTCTATTTTAAGAATGTAATGAAATTTATACACTTAAACATATTAACCTCCGAGTTTTAGATTTTTCTTCATCGCCTAAAACTTCTTGAAATATCATAGGAAAATTTTTATTGGGCAATTGTGACCAGTTCAATGCCATTCGCGTATCAGCTCCTCCGCAAGTTTCTAATTCATTTGTATAAAATTGTTTATTTGATACATATAAAAGACTTTTGTGACTACGATAATTTTTAATTAATTTCGTTATATAATTCGGATTATATTTTCCATCCTGCTTTTTATATGGATCACAATCATTCATTAATCTTTCCAACATTGATTTTCCTGTTAGGGTAATAAATTGAATAGTTAAAAAATTGCAATATAGATTATACGACATCTAGTACCATTTTGGATAAACTTGCCAAGAAGATGCACAATTCTTTTGCAACGAACAACAGGTCCCAATTGATAAGGATCACCTGCGATAACAATTTGTGTTTGAAATTCAGTCTTCTTATCTTCAGAATTTGTTATCATAAGAGGTATCAACATTTCTGGTTCAATCGCTTGACTTGCCTCATCAATAATTATGTAAGAAAAATGATTTCCCCGTAAATTTGTCTTATCAATCAATCTATAATAAAACAAAAATAAACAACGTGTGATATTTCCTAAAAATTTAATTTAACGATATCAATTTAATTATACAATATATGAAGTAGATACAATAAATATACAATATATGAAGTAGATCTCTATATCTTAAAATATAGAAAGTAATTAATTTTATTTAAACACATAGAAATTTTTATAATTAAAATAAAAACTTAAACCGCATTTAAAATGATACATATCTATAAAATAAAATACACATATAAAAAATGGAATAATCTTAAAATAAACATACCTTGTGGATGATATTAACGTAGTAATAACAATTCTTTTCCATGACACTACTCCCCTAACAGTGCTTTGAATTTCTTTGTTTATAGTTGACCTGTTTTTAACAGAAAAAAAATCAGCAATTTATATGTGAGTTTTGTCACCGTTTATAAAATTTATGCCGCAATTAAGAGTGAAAAAAATAAGTGAAAAAAATTGATTATTACAGATGAAAATAAAATTTAAAGATATAAACTTTTACTTATATGATATTATGTTAAACATTTGTACGCAATGACAAAAAAGGAAAAAAAACTGAGAAAAATTATAACAAAAATAAATCTTTACCATTCTTTAGATGGGGCATACATTCGCAGTATTAGGTTCGCTGGAATATTTTTAATTAGTCTTTTCGTAATTTCATCAGCTGCTGTATTAGATACTGTGCACACTAATATATTTTTCCTTGGAAATTGCTTCACAATCTATCAACCAAAGACTTAAAATAGAAAACATAAAAAAAAAAAAAATTTTTAAATTATTTTGTTAAATGTGTTAAATCTCTAACAAAAAAATTACCTGACATATAACTTCAATTAATGTTGCTGTCTTTCCTGTACCCGGAGGACCAAAAATTATATAAGGTGCAGGGTGTGCTGTCTTATTCAATATTTTTCTCACTGCTTGCTGCTGTTGTTCATTTATATTAGTGTTTATCCATTCAATGTCGCTACAACACATACGTTCGTTTAAAGTCATAATAATAATATAATTCCAAATAATAAAATAATCAATTTTAAAACTTACATTTCCATATCTGTGCAATTCGTCTTTAATTGCGGATACACAATTTTGAACATATTATTACTCATCATCATTAATGCATAATGACAGCATCGTAATGGCCAATTTTCACTCAAGAAATATATATCAAATTTTTTATTCAATATCCAATTTTCCAGTGTGTTTGCATCTCTAAATAATATATAAAATTAATTATGTATCAATATATACCCCCTCCTCAGTTTCTATTTATAATTACACTATTAAATTACGTTTCTATAAAAATTAAATATATCTCCAAGTGTTAAAACAATCCAAGTGTGGGATAAACGTTAAATAGTTCAATACTAAAAAGTAGTTATATCAAACAAAGGATTTAGTTTAATTCTTAAATTTTGTCGTCTCGTAAGAAATTCTGAATAAAAATAATACTCTATTGAGATAAAAATAAATATTCGAAACAAATCCAAGATGATGTGATATGTTGCGATACTGCATCTTTGGAGGATGAGAATACAAAAAAATATAAAAAAAGATACTTTATACTTATACTTTATTCTTATAAGAATAGATACTTTAAAGTAGATATCTGTTAAAGTAGAAAGAAAGAGATATTAAGTTATAATAAAAAAATTTTGTAAACTTACTCAGGACCAGCCTTTATCGTCACATTATTTTCAAGCACGTCTACGACTTTGGTACAAATTTCTGTCTTTGTAAGAGTTTCATTAAGAATCACATTACATTTAATTACATGATCATGATTACCAGTAAAAGATTTCAAATCAATAATAAAACAGTAATTTAAATGAGATTTCTTAACTGTATGATTTAACAATCTGTAACGTTTTATTTCAAGATTTTGTTCAAATAACATTAAATATAAGCACATTTTCAGTATCATCAAATAATCTACTTCGGTTATTGTTTGTATATTAAATAAATTTTCAATGTGCCTTATATAAAAGTTATATATTCTTAAATTAAAATCACATTTCTCTTTTTGATAGGAATCATCTAACCCATATATATGTCTTAATGCAGTATTTAAATTAAATGGAATGGTAAATTTTGGCAACATAAGCCTTGGTGCTGCACAAAACCTAAAAATTAATAAAATTTCAAGATACTAAATGACTAGTTTACATAATTAAAAGTAAACATCTTTTTTGCATAAATGTGAACAATATTAATATAATATACAGTATACAGTTGGTACAGTATACAGCATATTAACAATATTAATACAATATGCAGTATAAAATATTATCAACAAATTACTTATGTATTTGATATATATATATATATATATATATATATATATATATATATATATATTACTATACATATGTATATATATATTGCTATATTTAAAAGTTATATTTACTGATAAGTTAACTAAAATGTTATCATATCTCTAATATTATAAGTTAAAATTTTCCTCACACAGAACCCATGATTTCGTTTTTTCTCTGCATCATGAAAGTACCAAAGCAACACAAATTGGACCTAAAATCACTTTATATACAGATAAACAATAAGAATATTCAGACTTTACTAATTCTGCATACAATATATCATAAACTTTTACAAGAGAATTGTATAAGTAGCTCAAAATTTCGCGTTAAATTATGAAAGATGTCTCTATACACGATTATGCTGGAACTTTTCTGTAGACATATCACTTACATTCATATGAGTTATCGCCGTAAAAAAAGTCACATATTGCAAAGAATTTTGAAGTTACAAAAATGCTGATGAAGTATAAGATTCGTATTTGGTCCAACGAACACTTTTGTCTCTTGTAATATACATGTTACACCATTTTGAAAGGGGATTCCCAATGAACTCAACACTCAACAGGAAGAAGCAACGTCATAGATCTTACAGATGGATTATAGTTCCTGCGTGATGACCCCTGCGCAGAGTACGGCAACGTTAGGGAATACCGCGTAGTTCACGTAAAAAAAAAAAAAAAAGTCACGTCACGTAAACTGTAGATTTAATTTATATAATGCAAACTATATACTTCCTCTCCCAGTAGGAGAAAAGAAACGCAACCATAGTATTTCGTTATAGTATTTCTAGTATTACAGTGCACCGTGGGGAATTCGAATGCAATCTTCAACGACCTTTAACCATGATGTAAAAAGAAAGGTGTTTCATTACGCATAATGGCGGCCGAATACGGAGTGCCAACATATATGTAATACTCCTATATTGCTAGTATCCTATCTGAGCAATAAGTGGAAGAGGTGGAAATACTACGGTGCAGACGTATATTCGTTTCTCTTTCTTCTGGAGTTTTGCAGCGCTATGCGCATGCGGTAAAGCGTCGCTGGGGCGGTTGTTAATCCCCTCCTCTTCTAATGCGTTAATGGATTTGCGTAAACAATGTATTTCACCAATCGGGCATTTAATATTCTTGACATTAGAACTAATGTGTAATATGTCTACGCTATCAAAAAGACAATTTCCGTTATCAAATTCTCTAAGTTGATGTCTAACCAACAATCGTTTATACGCGCTTTTGATTTGTACGGCATTCCATTGGTCGTCTAAGAAAAGCCAACGCATGCGCACAAAGCTGTAATACTCGAGAAGAAAGAGAGGCTCATATATGTCTGCGCCGTAGTGTTTGCACCGTCCTCGAAGCTCTACTAGCAATATAGGAGTATTACATATATGAGTGCCAATCACAGAGTTGTTCCAAATTCGTACGAAATTTGAATGCAGTATTAATAAAAATGTGAACATAAAGTGTGAAAAAAATACAAACAAAATAAAAAAGTTAAAAACAATAAAAAACTACATTAATAAAAATACGTGACAAAATAAAAATATAAAATCATTAACCTACATTGATCAATTTCATATGCCTTCCGTGATGTAAGATTAGGTTAGGTTGGATGTTGACCACGCGACGCCCGAGATGGGAGAAAAGCAGACGACTAACCATGTAGCCAATCACAGCGCTCGGCTAGAAAGAAGGAACTTTTCACATCCATCTCTCTTTTAGCCTTTATCATGGTGGAAAGAAACAAGGTGAGTTATTCTCGTGGTTGCGCAGTAGTCTAAAGGTAGTGGGGAGCGGACAGCCAATCATAGGGGGCCCATTTAATGAAAATTCAGTATGGCTGATGGCTGATGACATGCTTTATTAACGTATATAAATGTGCAATCTAGTTCATATTTAGCTTATATTTATTAATAATATTCAAATTTGTTAAATTGTTTCATTTTTCAAATAATATATTATTGTTATTTTAATTTACAATACTGTTTTGATTTTTTAATCAGCTGTGAACGTTTGAATTTTGCGCGCATAAAATGGGTCCCCCGTGATTGGTTGACAAGCAAGTCCCCCAATTCTTTGCCGCCATTATGCGCAATAACTCACCTTGTTTCTTTCCACCATGGCCTTTATCATGGGATTCGACCTCTTGTGCATTCTAGTTTAATATCTCTATGCAACCTAGCGTGTACTTCCTCGAGTACTTATCTATATAAAATTTTATTCCGCTCCACTTACTACAAAATATCACTTTCTAATATTACATTTAATCGACATATGTATAATGCAGAATAAATATGTAGTAATAATTTTTGGTTGTATCAGGCGCTATCTTGTGCTCAACAACTTTTGCTTTTTACAATAAAGTCATTTCAATAATCTTCAGCAGATTACTCAGAAAAAAGTAATCAATAAAATAGATATTCTCGTTGTTCACATACATTGTAATGAAAAAACCATGTATTTATATTTATTAATTCTTTTTAATATTACAGTAATAAAATTACATCTAAAAAGAATGAAAAAAACCTGTAAAACATACTAGACTGTGCGCAAAATGTTTATCTAATATAATATATGCATAGAATTGTCATTTTAACATACGTCAAAGATGACGATATGTTTTGTACAGTACGACGAGGAAAATTATATTGTACATGGCTATTAAATCTGCTGCGCACAGACGTCAAAACATTTGCAAATCTGTCGGTGGAGTATGTCCGAATTATAAGAACTGAAGATGAGATAATGCGACGATGAAAATATGTATATCCATATCCATTATGCTGTGTCACGAGTGATACTGCGTTTGAACGTCATCGAGCGTACTTCCGTCGCGCCAACTTTTCCAGACTTGCCGGTTGTGGAAGAGGAATTTGGTGTGGGACTTTGCGACAGAGACGCCCGTTCATCATTAGATTTTTCGCGTTCCAACCGTTGCTTGCTAAATTTACCCATCCCAGGTCTGTAAATCTCCATCGCCGGACGATCCTATAACCGGATAGTCAATTAATCTTTTCAAACTCAAATAAATAATAAGCAAGAAAGGAATATAATATGTACAAGCACTGAAACTAAGTGTACATTTCATGAATGATGTCACGAAAAACAATATAGATTAATGGATCTAAAAAAATTAATTAAATTATTAAACAAGTAATCGAAAAGAAGGATACATTCCATGTTCGAGAAAGTATATTTACTTTGCATATTTAACACTTGACAGCTCTTTCTTTATATGCAGAAAAACACTGTTAAATGATGACACAATTGTATCTTTATCTAATGGATCTAAATTACATGATACATAGCTCTTATCGGTATGGTCAAGAGTGTTTTCCAGTAAGAGATACAGTTGTTATTGCCGAATGGTAAACAAGGATGAAAAGATTCACTGTATTGCACTGTATCTCTTGCTGGAAAATGTTCCAAATCAGTACAAAACCTTTCTCTAAAGGTGGACAAGAGACTTACACTTGCCTGTAAAAATTATGATTATAACGAAATGAGAAAATAATGAGAAAATAATGTCCACGGGACTACAGCACTTTCATTGGAAGCCTAGGCTCAATTCGAACTACGATGCTATCGAAAAAGTTCTTACCTTATTTCGTATCCTACGCTCCAATCGTGGATCTTTCTTATCTTTCTCTTTCTCCTCGTGATCATTCTTCTGGAGGTTACTTTGGCCTCCTCCATCTAATGACTTGTGACGCCGTAAGCAATTGCCATCACCTGCACCATCTTCGCCGCTACTTTCGAGGGAATTACGCCTTTTTACAACTCTCGATTCCTTATCTTCGGAATCGTCCTCATCGTTGATATCTGTGCAAATGCGTTTGTTACATCATGTTACATTTGTCACAAAAATATTCGTGCACAGATATTTTCCCTCGTTTATTTAGCGGATTCACAAAATTGATTCTGTTGCGTCGCTAACTAGATAGACATTCGTCAAAATGTGTACTTATTTTACGACGAGAGCTCCTATCTAGTTTTCTACAAAAGGACGTTACTAAGTTCCTGAAGATGTTGGAATCAATAACGCTAAAAAAAATGAGGGAAGAAGTAAATTCTCTTCTATGATAATTATACGAATAAACCTTTTTCACCTGCATTGACTGAACCGTTCCCTTCTTCTACACTATCCTGGCAATTCTGTACTGTGTCCATTGTTACCCTATCCTCGGCAGTATTATGTGGTTCACATTCGTTGTCTTTAACATGCCTCAAATCGTCTTGTTTGTATATAGATTCTTTGCCATTTCCATTTTCTTTCTCCTGCACGATATCATGTTCCTCCTTTGCTTTCTTTGGATTTACATCGTCCCCGTTGGTGTCGACAATCTGTTTCTTCGTTTCTGCCAACTTCTTCTTTTCTTGTCTCATTTTTTCATAACTTTTTCCGCGTCTTTCTTCTACCTTTCTGTCTCTGGGCTCCCTAAACTCTTCTTTTATCTCGTACCTCCTGTCGTCACGGAGATCGATCCTTCTCTCCTCTCTTTCATCTCGTCTTCCATAAGGCTTTTTTTCATCGTATCGCCGTGACTTGATCTCTCTTTCCTTATTCCTATCGTCAACTCGCTCTCTATATCCTTTAATGATAGGTTTAATTTCTCGATCTCGCGTTGATTTCTCTCTTATTTTCTCGTCTCTTTTATTTCTATTTTTCAGTTCCTTAGGCGAAAGCTTATCTCTCTCCTCTTTATTCTCTTTATCGTCTTTACTCGATTCTTTATCCAAATCTGGATTCCTTAAAACCTATAAAAAATTAAACATCATACATTTATTGTATTACTTCTATGCTATTATTTTAATATATGGTCAGTATCAGATAGATGTTTCAGCCTGATTTTTTGCGTTGATATTCATTATTCCTTTTTTTGTTGTCCGCCTTAACAATAAGCTGCTGGACAAACGTGTTAAAACATAAGGAGATGGCGACACGAAAATTGGGCGAAAATATTTATCTGATATCGATCACTGTTTTAATGTATTTATCTCTTATTATTTTATAGACTTTTTGTTGTTTTGTTATTATATTATATTTCTTCAGCACTTACAACAAAATATAGGAGCATAGTTATCAAATATATAAAAATTAGATTTTTTTTTCAAATTCTCTTCAAAAATTGGATACAAATTAAAATAGTTACAAAGTGACAGTGTCCTATACATATACACATATGTACGGAATTACATAAAGTTTCACGAAAACCGTAAATATAAAATTAATTGCGATAAATATGTGATAAACGCTCCTCTCTCGAGAACCATCACCAAACCAGCAATCGTCAGCATCGATTTTTCCGTCTGTCTCACGATACAGCAGTAGTTCAATTCACAAAGTTAAATCCTGAGCCCATTCTTTTTACACGCTGAATAAACAGTGTACCACAGCTTTTTCGTAGGTCAAAAATCAGGAAGAAATTCGCGACTACTAGCGTAAACGAAAAGAACCTCAAATATATTCTAAGGCATTAAAGATAAGTTAAACAGAGAAAAATAAGTTTTTCTTTTGCCAATGAAAAACTTTTTCTTACATGATCGCCTTTGTGGAAACTGATGTAAGTTTTGTAGTTAACTTGATTACTGCCAGTTAAATATTGTTTCTTGACATCAAACATGCTTCTAATCGGTTTTGTCTTTTTAACGTGTTCGTAAAACCTTTCATGAGTCTTATACAATTTCCCTTGTGCCCGTGTGTATAGAAATCTATTGAGGAAAATCTCTTCTCCGTATTTATATGTACTTCCGTTTTCAACAAAGCATTGAAAAAACGCGTCTTCAAAATTAACATTTGTAGAGTGAGGTGTGGAAAAGTTGGGTGATTGTTCGCCTTCCGCGTTATATGTATGCTGCAGATGAAAATGGTATCAGCAAATACAGTAAAGAACGAAATATGCGCAACATGAAACTATCTTAACCGAGTTGGATAAGTAATTACAAATAAAATAGTTATTGCCCCACATATTCCGTACTGTATTTGTTGTCAGTTGATGATCAATTCAATTACTCTACCTTAGAGATAACAGGGTCATCTTTGGTCCTTCGTCTTTCTATATCCCTTCGTCGCCTTTCTTCGCGCTTCTCATCCCTAAGACGTTGTTTTTCTTGTTTACGAAGCTTCAAATACTCGAGCAGTGGAGTTGTCGTAATTTTCTTTACTGTATCTGTACATCCACAATACAATAAAACTTTTCCCTTATATGCATACATATAACATGTATGTATCTCTTTACTTGAATGATATATGCAAAACAAAAAGCACTCACTGTCTGGTGGTTGATATGAATACTCAGTTTTCGATTGGGCTACACTCGAATCAATCTCCTGATTTTTTAAATTCTCTAAGAAGCTTATATAATACGGGTCACTCTCAATAGTGCCACATTTGAGATCCTTTTTTTTGCCTACTCGTTTCTTTGGTAATCTCTGAAAAGGCGCAAACTCCACTACTGCAGGATATTCCACCCCTTTAGAATCTACGAAGACATAGTTATCAAATTTCTCTCGAAACATAAAGATGTCTTGTTGTTCCACGAAATTGATGTAAGCGCGAGAAAACGCAAACTGGTTAAGAGACATATCAGCTTTGACGAAATGTATATAGTCGTGTTCCGGCAGTGGAGAAACTTGCTCTAAGAATTGATCCTGCGTCATTGTTGGAGGTAGCCTTCTGATGACCACCTAATCAACAATACAATATTATATTTATACAATATTATATTTTGTATTTATTTATATACCGTATGAAAAATATTAGTTTAAAAGGTAAAGATGTTTGTTTCCAAAAATATCCCTTCATTCAAATACAAGTAACATCAAAATTTCACTTAAAAAAAACCTTATTTCTCATAGATATTTCAAAAAAGTAAATTATAAAGGACATATTTGGTTTCCTGAGTTTTCATTTGTTGTTATTCATATATGAATGTGACCATATGTCTAATGCAAAAATAGCTATTTAGTTTTTTGTGTAAATAATCCTGGAATGTTTTTTACTCCAATTAAAAGTATTCACTATTGTTAATTAAGAATTAATTCTACAATTAATTTATTAATATTTCAGATATTTTGAGAGTATATATTTTTACTCAACATTTTCTAAAAAAAAAGTAATGAGAAATAAAAAAAAAAGTATTAACAGGATTTGTGATCATCAAAGAAAATTGTAATATGTGAAACTGAACTTCAGTTTCTCACTGCTGGAGTATATAAAAACCAGATGACTACTCCTGGATTAAAGAATTACTTTTCAAGCAAGATTAAATCTCAATATTTTTTTTTAAAGAGCCTCTCCAGTTAGTAAAAAATTGAAGCACTTTCAAATTTCCATCAGATAGACCTGTTACACAGTATTCATTTATCATTAAACTTTTATTCTAAATTTTTACTATCATATATAATAGTTTAACAATAACAAGCAACTTATTGATTCTTTAATCTAATTATTTTAATATATTTTGCTGTGTGACTGTCCACTCAATCATGTGTCGTATGTGTGTACCACAAATGGTACCTAATGTTTAACTAGTCTGTTAATTGTATATGAGGAGTCTAAATGCAAAACTCACATCCTCTAAGTAAAAATGAATTTTTATGATATCATTGAATGAAAAACAAGAATACATAAAAAATGTATTCTTACAAAAAATGCAGAATGTGAGTTTTGCATTTAGATCCTTCATGTTTAATAAATTAATGAATAAAATAAATATTTTATGATAATATGTCTGCTTATACTCAAAATATTAAACAGCTTACATGAAAAGTTAAGGATAGATACTTTTACTATTAGTTTTACTATTAGTAATAAATATAACATAGAATGTATTAATTTCAAGGAAGTTCGATTGTTTAAAGAAAACAAAATAAATGCTTATTAAGTACATATAGCGCGTACCTTTGTTCAAGTTTGAGATTATTTTGCATATCAAGATTTCATTTAGGTTTAAAATCTGACTAATTCTGTTAAGGCTCATCCACAATACACAAAGTAAAAGTAAGAATAGGAATAAATTAACAAATCATCTTTTCTTATTCCTACTTCACCTTTACGAATCAGAGCGCAGTTGGTCAATGTTACAAATATTTTAAAAATTATGCCTTATTTTAACTTTCTTACACCGAAAGATAAAAGTTATGACAAGGTACAGAAGTAGGGTTACGCCAAGCTTAAGCTGCAGTTCACTTAACGTTACAAATATTTCGAATCATTCTCCTTTTCTTTTCTTTCAATGAAAACAGAAGGAAGAGTGTTTCGAAGCATTCGTAGCATCAAGTGAACTATATAGCCTTATTCCATTGTAATGCAGATGAGCCTTTAACTTTTGTCGTATTTTGCATAACCTATAGCGCGTACTGTTAAAAGATACCGAGAAAGCCATGAAAGATTGACTGTCTCACAGTGAGAGAAATTCGTATCCATTATGCCAGACAAACCTTCGTTATGGGACGACATTTTTCTTTCTTGTTATCTTTGACTTTTCCGACATCGGACGAATTGGACTGCGCATCGTTCTGCACGGAACAGCTATCATTCTGCGCAGTACCATCGGATTGCTGCGCTTCCTCAGTCATTCTGACACACGACACACACTTGCAATCACTTTTCAAAATTCAAGGAATCTTCGTTATCGCACCGACTCGGACCGGTCCAAAATATGTCGTGTAATTTTGCTCTCACAGTAATCAAACGAAGAGATCCTCCGCGTTTATGCGACTATCGCGGCCATCTTGGCTCGATGCTGTACAAAAAGAGAAGACTGGTCGCGTTCAGCGGAAAAAACTCAGTAAATATGATTAGTTCATACTTTTAAGTTGCATTCAAAAACATCTTATTCGAGGAAAATTTTACTCAATCTCTATAGTATATGTGACGTGAGCTATAGAGTAAAATTTTCCTCAAAAAGATGTTTGGAATGCAACCTTAAGCCTGCACACGGTACGATTTTTCGTACTGTTTGTTTACGAGAGCCAATAAAGATGCAGAATTTTAGATCAAGTGATTTAAAGCTTAATCCTAATTGGCTCTCGTAAGCTATCCAGTACGAAAAATCGTATCGTGTGCCGCAGGCTTTAGATTCAACGAGAAACTAAAGGCTAAACCTAAGCCCAATCATATTCAAGAATCGCTGAAATGTTTTCTTCTATTAAATGTGACCAATAGAACACATATTGCACAACAAGAGGCCAATCAACTTTACGAAAAAGCGATAATTTGATTGGCTACTGTGGCTGCGTCAGCAGAAATTAGTGCTAGAAATCTAGAAAAATAATTTAATCACAAGATCTAAAAGTACAATCCAATCAGAGCAAGGCTTATAAAGGCGCTTATCACACTGACTTCTGAATGCAGCCATTATGGGCCTTCTACAATAAGATATTAGTTGCAAGTCGTAAGCAAATATACCAATCATAGTTGAATTTAGAAAAGAACAATCGAATATGATTGGTCTATTCGCTTACGACTTACAACTAATATCTTATTGTAGAAGGCCCATTACGTTCTGTCGGCGTTCCACACAAAAATACTTAAGGACGTAAGATGTAACCATAAAGAAATTGACCAATCGGCATTGAATATTCCAGTTACGGAACACAATGGTCGCGTTCAGCAGACGCAACTGTTGAGTCTGCTGAACGCACCCAATGGCTGCGTTCAGCAGCAGAGCAGATCAGTGAGCGATCAGTGATTATTGGTCCTTTCTATTAGATCCCGAAATCTAGACCAATCATGATGACGCATTAAAAAGAATTACTCAACAGTTGCGTCTGCTGAACGCGACCAATGTAAAGGGGTACAGTTAAATCTGATTGGTGGAATCGCTTAGGCCTGTTGTACAATGAGTCGTTAGTCGTAAGTCGTAAGCGAATAGACCAATCATATTCAATTATTCTTTTCTAAATTTAACTATGATTGGTTTATTCGCTTACGACTTGCGAGTAACGACTCATTGTATAAGGCCTCTAATGGGCCTTCTACAATAAGATATTAGTCGCAAATCGTAAGCGAATAAACCAATTATAGTTGAATTTAGAAAAGAATAATCGAATATGATTGGTCTATTCGCTTACGACTTACGACTAATATCTTATTGTAGAAGGCCCATAAGAGGCTCATAGTTGAATTTAGAAAAGAATAATCGAATATGATTGGTCTATTTGCTTACGACTTACGACTAACGACTCATTGTAGAACAGGCCTTATGGGCCTTCTACAATGAGTTGTTAGTCGCAAGTCGTAAGCGAATAAACCAATCATATTCGATTATTCTTTTCTAAATTCAACTATGATTGGTTTATTCGCTTACGACTTGCGACTAATATCTTATTGTAGAAGGCCCATTACTCTTACGGGTTACGGGTTACGAAAAGTTTATGTGGGATGGCCCAAATCTACAATAGGTGTAGTAAGCCTTAAGAAACTGACCAATCACAGTCGATTATTCTCTTCGTATTCGACTGTGATTGACGAATCGACCAATCACGGTCAAGCAGTCAAGTATTGACTTAAGGCTGAAATCACATGATGCGGAATAGAAGTACGAAATAGAGAGTGCGTTATAGAAACAGCCAATCAGAGCTTTGCTGCAGTATCTACGATTCTTCTGGAAAGCTCTAATTGGCTGTTTCTATGGCCTAGTTTCCACCGAAGTCTTCAATCCGATTCTACTTCGGTGTAGAACAAATTTATTATGCTGTTTCCACTGGAAATGAAATAGGAGTGAAGAAGATCGATATTTCAGTACAGCCAACTTAATTTAAGTCAGGTTATGTACAAATAGAGCTAGAATAGCCAATAATAAAAAGTATAGAGGTTGGCATTACTTACTTTCGACTGTTTCCACCGGCTAAACTTTAGTGTCAATTCGCTCCCACTTCGATTATCTTGGTGGATCAAAACGGGAGTGAAATGAGTTAATCTATCGCGTTTTCATCGACTCAAATTCGGTTCTACGCCGGATTAGGTGCTTCGGTGGAAACTAGGCCTGTGACGCACTCTCTATTCCGTACTTCTATTCCGCACCATGTGATTTCAGCCTAAGTTCTACTGCTTACTACTTAAGTTTTTTTATGTGTTCCCGGTTTAAATCAGTGGCTTATTTACAATTACTACGTTTACACAATCGGATTTACCGCCAAAGTTATGACATCGATATTTATAACTTGAACGTAAATCGAGCGTAAACGTAGTCATTGGCCTAGTTTACATCGTGCACTTGATACGCGTATCAAGTAGTGTATTTGAGTTGATCAGCCAACTGGCTACGTTTAGAGTCCTATAAGAAGAGAAACGCAAACTCTATCCCCACCTAGAGTCCTATAGGACTCTATCCCCACCTTGCTACCGTCGCCATCTTAGGACCGAATGTCAGTGTGAATTTTTAAAGCAGTTATTAAAGCAGTTATAAAGAAAAAAAAGTTTCTACTTACTGTGATCATAAGAAATTAGATTTTTTTAAATAAACATAACCAACGTTACATATTTTAACTGGATGTAATCAACAAAACCACGTGACCTTATGGTCCTAACATGGCGGACCAATCAGAAAGTAGGAACAAGTTTGCGTTTCTCTTCTTATAGGACTCTAGCTACGTTTACATCGTGGACTTGATACGCGTATCAAATAGTAAAGAACTAGTACATTGATTCAGCTATTGGCTGATCAGCTCAAATATACTACTTAATACGCGTATCAAGTGCTCGATGTAAACTAGGCCACTAGACCATTAGCGATTTGCGATTTCTGCCAGAGGTCGCAAATCGTCCGCTATTCCACGCGAGGGTCTATCCGTCTCAGCGCCGCCGAGTTCGCGACGATGCGCCTACAGGATCCACGAGATATATGGCGCGCCGCGAGGAGGCGCGTCAGTCGCCGTGGGGCCGCCGGAGCGCCGCAGTTTTCGCGCGGGGCGGGTGTTGTCGTTGTCGCGTCGCAACTTTCGCGCGACCGAGAGAGAGAAGTTGGAGTTACCGCTGGGGGGAAGCTTGTCGTGCACGGAGGACGCGCGAAAATGCCGCCGAAGAAGCGGGAGAAAGATCTCGATGGGCAGAAAGGACCTCGTATGGATCAGATCCAGGCCGACCACGAGCTGTTTCTGCAGGCCTTCGAAAGTAAGTGAAAAAAAAACACATTGCGGCCTTCCTCCGTGACGATCTACCTCCTTACCGCCTATCGGGCCGCGCGCGTCGCCCGTCGCGATAAGTGGCCCGTAACCTCGTCTCCGGTCACCCCCGCGTCGATACCCCCCCTCCCCCCCCGGACGACTCCGTCGCGGAAGGCGCGAGACGCCCCCGCGAACGTTGGAGGCCCGCCGTTATCTCGCCGCCGTCGCCGCTGTCGCGACCGGACCTAACCCTATCCGCCGCGAGTCAACTGGGCCGCCCGCCTTAGCGCGCGTCGGTTCGCTCTCCGCGCCCTCCACCGTTTCCAAAACGCGCGGACACCTGTCATCGTGCTCGCCTTTGCGGATCGGACCGCGCGCACACGATTGATTTCGCACGAGCGTTTCTTCCTTTCGAGGAAGACATCCTCGTGTGCCGTATACATCTGTTCCTTCACGGGAAATATACGTAAAGAATAAAAAAGAGGAAGAAATTTGTTTTACGCGATTTACAAATTGGAGAATTCTTACAAATCGACATGAATTAAATATTATGATTGATCGTTTTTACGGGGAGAGATACGACTTGAACAAATGTACATTTATTCGTCGTATTGCCATACTTGTGCTATGATCTGAATTGTTTTTCCCAGATGAAAGAATCGTATGACTAAACTCTGCTCTTGCGTATACCTGTGAGAAATTTCCCGAGTAATTAATTTTATGAAGATTTTTAAAAAAGTGGGATCAGAGAGGTTTAGCCTGCTTTCGTCGTAACAATAGGATTGCAGGAGTCTCAAATAAATTGAGTCAAACCCATTCATCATATCCCATTTTGATACCTTAGAAGGATCTGGCTCTTATTTTGTGCGGGCTACCTTTAAATCCCAACAAATGTTTTTTAAACTTGAGAAAGTGGATCAATCTCGCGGCCATCTAGGGATTCTATTCCGTACTAACAACTAGTATGAATAAAATTCATTTCTAACACGAAAACAATTAACAAATGTAAAATGAGCTTAATTTGTACAAAATTAAGAAAATAGATATTAATTCGGTATGAATAAATTGTTTTATAATTTTAATTTTTTGTGATTTTTATAATTACTTCTTATTTACTTATAATTAGTCATCAGTTAATATACATATAATATATAATATAAAATATTATTATTATGTATTATTATGTATTAATATATAATATATTATTATATATAACATAATATACATATTATGTATAATATAAACTTATTTTTTCTTTGTTCAGTTATTCTTTCTGTTTGTTTTGTTGTACACACTCAAAATCTAAAAATATAATGCATTAAAGAAAAGAAATTTAATTATGAATAATGCATTTAACTCATTCATATACATGTAAACTGGCATAAAAATTGTTGGAGAAAGATTACGATGAAAAAAAAAAACATTCACTTGGAATGCTTTTTTTGGTAAAAATACGTGAATTTACATGCCGATGCGTAATTTTACATATTATATTTTTATTTAGCTATTATTTAGCTATTATTAGCTATTATAATATATAGCTATTATTTATTTTTAACTTATTCTAACATCTTAATGTTCGGTTTGTAATTTTAATATCTTATTTTTTCAGAACCAACGCAGATTTACCGATTCCTCCGTACAAGAAACCAAATTTCAGTGAGTAAACAGTATTTATTCTTTCCGTTTTTGGTTTGCTTATAATTTTAATTTATGTTGCCCTCGAAGCGTTAATTATATTTTGTTTGTTTTTTTTTTTAAACATGCGTGTATCATTTTGAAAATCTGGTGTATCAATAGTTTTTAATGTAACAAAAGTAAATGATCATAACGATACAAGCATTTGATGAAGGTAAGTTAAGATATGTTCCTTTGACTCAGTTGAGAATATTGTCTCGATCGTGGTTTATGTTTTTATATGCTTTTAAATAATATTTGTATGGTAGGTATAAAATTTTAATAAAAGTTATAAATATTCAAATTATTTATCACAATTTGTACACACACACACACACACACAAACACAAGCTAATTTTCCCTGGATGAATGTACATTAAAATTTAATGTTTTTTTTTAGCCAATATTTCTATATAGAAACTTAACGTATATGCGGCAACGTATGTCCAGAAGTCATAAGTCTCGGCGAGGATTTAAGGTTGACACAATTCTGGATAAATTAATAGCGAAAAAGAAGCACGAACAGAATCTCGGTGTTCGCGGATACATGACTCTTACGTTTTTAGGATTTTATGATAAAAGAGGTACGTCTTTATTACGCATTCTACGCCTTTTTTTCTACACATATCGCAGATATTTTGATATTTGGCGATATGTCTCATGTAACGATGACGTACTTCTTAAGGTTGTGATGTATAATTGTAGTTGAAGTATCGCAGGATCCTGTCAAGTAGAAACATTGTTGTTGAAAATCTGTCACAAGAAAAGAAAAGACGTTAGTTCGCCTATCATGCAAGTGAGTTTGGTATCTGTTAGATTTTTAATTTATAGTGAAAAAGATTGATCTAGTCAGAGATTCTCCATCGGATCGACTTTCGATTAAGATATGACGTTTGTTTAGGTTTCAGTCGGTACGAGCGAGGTTCCAATCAATCCTTCTGAGAGTCAACCTCCGCCGAAGGCACCCACGATTTCCATACCCAATGAATCCTTCAGCTTAAATAATGGTCACATAGCAAAGACTTATATGCTTCTGCTCAGGGTTTACTGCATGTCTAACAATGGCTGCCTTATAACTAACTGTGATTTAGAAGGTAAGGATAAGAGTTAACATAATTGGCGGAGATACAAACCGTCTTCTTGCAGAACCAGCTCAAAAGCGTCGTAAATCGTCCATGGGCACGATAAAGGTTAATGGCGAAGAAGTGAAACAATATGGCTCGGAGCTTACTGTATACGACAAGCACAATCGATGCCTATTGACGGACGGCGAGTATGAGTTAAGTTTGCAGGAAGTACAGACCAATGTTAGGTCCAGTCCTAAGAAGCATAGTTCTTGGGAAACTGTAGTCGACATCAAAGACTGCGAACCGTTCAACATGTTCAGGCAAGGGCCGACATTGAAATTCCGGCTTAGTTGGACGACGGAACCGAGCAACGGTTTGGTGGACAGACCAATACCGATACCTCCGATACCGAGCGGTGACAATAAGGAGAATCGATCGGCCAACGGTCAGTTTTTGTAATTATATGAATGAGACTGCTGCAATATATGCACCATATTGCACGAAAACATCGCTTCAAACGTTTACCGTTATCTTTTCAGCTGGTTTCGAACGCTCCACTTCCGTAAATCACAATAACAATAGCACAAATAATAATAATAACGCAACACTGCCAACGCCTAGTCCGCTAACGCCCTCGTCGAGAATGAACAACGAGAAGGTGGACACTAATGGAACTCAGCAAATAGTCTATCAATTTTTGTACAATAATAACAGCCGGCAGCAGACAGAGGCCTGCGAAGACCTACACTGCCCCTGGTGCTCGTTGGACTGCGGCAAACTGTACTCGCTCTTGAAACACTTGAAACTGTGTCATTCGCGATTCACATTCACATACGTGGTAAGCACCATATGTAATAAATACAATTCGTACATTTATACACATACGAGATTTATGTATATCAGCATCAACGAAAAATATTATATATTTTTGGATATTTTCAGAAATTATAATTTTTAAATACTATTTTATCAGTGGGTACTTCACTGAGTAGATTTTTAAACGATAATAATTACTTCTAAACATTCAACAAAATTTTCATTGATATATATCTGGAATGTTTTTTTTATAAAACCTTTTTATGAATATATAAATAATGTTCCTGAAAGATTTCACACAAACTACAATATTTTCCATTGATGCCATTGATATAGAATAATCATATGTTTGGAGAGAAACAAGTAATTGATTTGATCGGATAAAATAAATTGATCCATTCTCCATGCTGTGAAGCTAATTGATTGTGAATGTTTCTCTTTTCCAGCCAATTCCACAAGGTGCCCGAATTGATGTAGCAATAAACGAATGCTATGATGGTTCGTATGCAGGTAGTCCTCATGAATTAATTTCACAACCGTCTAGTGTACCTTTTTCAAGGACAGGACCAACCAGACGTACGAGCGTGACGAATATCTTGGTGTGCCGTCCGAAGAGAACGAAACCAAGCCTATCCGAGTTTCTGGAACTTGACGAGAATGAATTTGAAAGTCAGAGGCCTTATATCACCGGCCACAACAGGCAAGCATTACGCTTATGAACACGATAGTTACACGATAGTTATAAATAATCTCTTGCATTTACATTATGAACTAAACATGTATACTTTTAGACTGTATCATCATACTGTGACCTGCCTGCCTATATACCCCAAAGAAATGGATATCGATTCTGAGGGTGAAAACGACCCTAAGTGGCTGCAAACAAAGACAATGATGATGATCGATGACTTTACGGATGTGAACGAAGGTGAAAAGGAGCTGATGAAAATGTGGAACCTGCATGTGATGAAGCATGGATACGTGGGAGACTGCCAGATACCACTAGCTTGCCAAATGTTCTTAGAAAATAAGGGGAAGGAGTTGCTCATGAAGAACCTCTATCGCAACTTCGTATTGCACATGTGCAGTCTGTTTGATTTTGGACTGATTAGTCCGGTGATATTGTATCAGACCATACACAAACTGCAAGAAATCATGAAGGAGGGTGGCGAAGATGGGGACGTACGTAAAGTGCTGCAGAAATCACACGAGTCTCAAGTGGAGCATTGGAAGGCTACGGGTGCACATGCACAATTGCATGACACATCTAAAATCAGCGGTGTGACGGGTGGTGTTAAGATCAACTTTGGCAATGACGGTTCCTCAGGCTCGTCGTCAGATGCTAGACAGACGACAACTGCTTCCAGCATTGGAGCTCGCCAATTCGCAGAATGTCAAGGCACGATGCACAATAACATGCACAACGTCAATACGTAAGCACAAAAGCCAACATAAATGACGTGCCACCGTCGTCGAGGAGCAAGACTGTCACGATAGTTCGATGCAGAATTTCGTTGTCGGAATCCCGCCCTTCCATCGTTCTTCGGCGGTGCAATTTTTTTCCGATGCGGAGCATCGCGAGCAAGATTATGCTCAATAGTATATCCAATTAGAAGGTACAAGCACGCCGTCAAGCAGGCGGTTGAACGATCTATCGGCAAAAGTACAAACTGTAGTGCAAGTGACGAAAAGCAGCAGCGCGATGCGATCCCGTTGTTAATGCAAACCAGCGGGAGTGCGAATATCATCGAGTACCACCGGTAAAAATAGGTCCTGGACGCGATACTGGCGACGAACAACAATAACGTCGCCGCATCTGCTAGCCAGAAACCGTCCCTGAACGGAGGTAGCTTTCAGTAGCTACTCATGAATAGTAGTAAGATCGATTTCGCGCGTTTTTAATGCAAATTGCATCTTCTTTTTTTGTACAGTATTTGTTGCAAGTAATATAGATGATTATGCAATTGACATTATTAAGTAAAACCGAATAATTATTGTTTTAGCTGTTAGAGCGATATTTGAGATTTAATTTAAAGCTTATGCTGAATGATTATTATAAATTGAGAAGAAAGATAATAGGGAAGAGAATATCTAGCGAACGAGTTCGCCTGCTCTATATCGATGAATCCGATCGCGAACAATGAGGCACGATGCTTGCAAGCATGCGAATTTTATCATACTTATCCTTCATTTATTTTTTTTTCTAGTCAGTGGCGTTTTTTAATTATTTCATCTTTTTTTAAAGTTTATGTAACATTTTCGATAAATTCGAGTATATCTGCATACCTGATCTGTGAAACTCATAGATCTAGCAATCTAGAAGCTATTCCAGAAGTAAAATTATTTTGTCATCAATTTTATATTGTAACAAAAAAGCGAAGAACAAACGATCTCAGAATTTGAAAATTAATTTCTGGAGGTTCGGTACGGATAAAAACATGAAAAAAAATTCTAGTTCTACGTTCTGCTTGCGAGGCAACTCGCGATTACGAGACGTCTTTTTACATCCGATAGATTATTCTTTTATATAGCAAAGCGCGTACTTTACAAGGATTAATCGTAGCCAAACTTTATGAAATTTTTATCGCCCTGAATTTAATCATCTTTGGGAATAATTGAGTGGTGAAAAAATGCTGCGATACAACCGGTTACAATTTCTGAGATTTCAAGCGTATGCATACATATATATATAAATATAAATATTATATATTTTATGTACATAATATTTATGCAATAATTGCTGTATATAATTATTGTATATATGTAATAATGTATATAACATATAACAATTTTATATCTATATGCATATATATATATATATACATGCAGATATATACATACAAAAAAGTATAAAAAAACCTGTGAGGCTGTAAATTATACACTTTACATTTTTTACATCGAGACGGATCGGTAGAGTGAAAGTGCCTTTTACCAAACCAAGCACAGGCCTGAATTCGCTGAACGACGGTCGACGATATTTAAAAAATATCGAATACTATTATTCGTTGTTACTTCTACTATCCTTCGCGGAATTATTATACTCTGTTCGGATTAATCATAATGAGATTAATCATTCGCACACTCGACTCGTTCTTTGGCGATCGTCGTTTTTTCGCGAGCGATTCAGACCTCTAGTATATCATATTAGAAATGTTATAAATTTGCGTGTAACATATACAACTTCTACTGCCGTGGTCGTTCGAAGAAGCGCTTACATTCCTCTATATATATTGTCTTCTTTATATTATAAGTAGTCTAATGAAATTTTTTAATCTTAGGATGTGCCGCCGGAACGCTTGAGTTCAACGGAATTATCGTTCTCTTCGAGCGACTTCTAATTCACTGTCCAATAATATTATCCATGGTAGGTTGTAAATAGGAAAATTAAATGACGAAATAAATATGTGGACGTGAGAACTATACATTATACAGTTATCATTTTTATCACAATCCGAGAATCTTCGCTTTTCCTTTTATTAATCCTTAATCATTATTTCTTATTCATTATGTGAATCTAAGGATTAAAAAGAATAGATTTCTAGATTTTCTAGCTTAAGCCTGTTTAGAAATTGTGCTCAATTTTTACTATTTCATTGTTTCATGTATCGACAAATATAAAAGTCCACAATATAATCTTGTTTTAAATAACTTATTTTTACTTACATTATATTATATTATTACATTATATGCTTTATTCTTATTTACATTATATTATTATCCCCTGTAACCCATAAAACTTTCGCTTTCAGTTCTAAGTTCTGTAATTCTTTAGCTCTTTCTTTTCTCTTCGCTCTTCACTTTTTCTCTTTTGCTTTACGGACATAGTTTATAGATACAGCGTTACAGAGCATTTTTACAGAACACAACTTTATATTCCGAAACTATATTTCGTCAATATACGTCTATAGAGATCTTGATTTCTTAATGAAGCAACTTTAAACTCTGTTTCCTTTTGTAATACTAACATAAATATTTTATAATTACTGTAAAATATTACGTGTTCGTAATGTATTACTCGCGTACCTAGTTAAATAATTATTCGCTATACATGTGCAATAGATCTCACATTGTTTTGTATCTTCATTAAAACCAAATGTTTGACTCTATCATATTTGAAATAGCGTGGAAAATCTATATTTACGTAATCTACAGACCAATTTACTTTGTACTTTTCGATGCAACGTAAAAATTCTTCGTACATCGGGGCAGTAGTGTCCAAATCGGCAACAGTGAAGACGTACCTTTTCTCGAGAGCGACATAAATTGTCTTCTTCTTCTTCATATGTAGAAGTTTCATCAATGTATGTACAAACCCATCCGTAATTTTGTCATCATAGATCACTACAAATCCAAAAAGAATAATACACAATCACATTTCCAATCTCAATTTTACACTTGTTAAAATATATAATTATTAAGTTTACCGTCCGCAGCCAATACAATATTTGCGCTTTGCAATCTCTTCTCCAACTTTTTCGACCATTCTAAGTTTAAAAAATTTACTTCCTCGATATGATAATTCGATCTAACATATATGTGATTTCTCAGAAAATTTTGTTCAATTAGATTCAATATACCACCCACATTGATGTCTGGAATATTCAGATAAATATAAGATTGAAGTTTTCAACGAAGCTTTAAGTGTTTGCGTTACCTGTGCAAATGACTTCCTTAGCTAGGTAACTCGCTACGATGCTAGTCAGACCGACTCCAGATCCTAATTCTAAAATTATTGCATTTCTAAACGAGTCTGGATGCGACAGGATGTAGTCAGCTAACAAGAGAGCGGCTCTCCACACTTGCAAACCGACCAAACTGAGCTCTGTAGATATGCTATGTTCTGTAAATACAATTCACTGATGTTTATAACATAAAAATACATGATAATTAATCTTATACCTATTAGAATTACTCCTTCTCTGTTTCTATCTACGTCTAGGTCATCGTCACTGTCATAATTTAGCGTTCCGGCTGTGAATTCTGCCTCAATCATATAAGATGGGCATTTAAAAGCGAATTTAGTTATCGCATCTGAAACCAATTACTGTACATTAAGATATGCATTAAGCGTTACTTGCAAGTCCAAATTATTCGCAAAGCACAACTTACTGTCGCTGCCAAGCTTCTCAGAGATATGATCGTTTTCCGTGTATATCTCTGATGTTACTTTATGCATCTTAGATAAAAAGGTATTATTAATGAAAATATTTTTAAATTGGTACGTTTAATATTATATTATATAATTATTGATGATTCGTGCTTTACGAATTATTACACGAATTATAACATAAACTATTACACAGTTTTATTATTAATTATAATATTTAATATATATTACAAGATATGATGGCTCCTTATATTTCACTTAAAACATGCCAATTCGTTTTTAATGTATATATAAATAAAGATTCGATGAACACTACGTAACGCCTCGAGTCGTGCGGAGAGATTAACGTGCGTAAATAAATCGGGAATCGACTTCGTGCCACGACGTCCGCCACACGATAATGAAGCTCATCGCGACCGACCAATATTACAGTCTCGTGACATTTATTTCGGGAATTTGTGTCCTAACACGACAATTACATAATCCATAATCCTATGTCATCACGTTGCTCTGTATTATTACTGTATTGAGTAATCCACGTTGAATCATCAAACTTAAATTATGTCATTTGAAAAACAAATTGCTCAGAAATTTGTAAGAATTCCTTGATTTTACAAGAGTCCTATTATTCAGAAATACACGAAGAATGTTACATGTTACAATAATAATAATAATAATATTCGTGCAAAAATAAAAATTTGAAATTTGAATTTAATTTTAATGCCACATTGATGCCTCTATTGTCAATTCTGCATTGTCCATATTTCAAAATTTACATTTTTCTCGTACATTAATTACTCTCATTTTAAGAACATGCAACATTTGAATCTCAAAATCTTTTTACATAAAATACACATACAAAAAATCTTTCACATTAAAAAATTAATGAACACTAATTGGCTCTCTGCATAATCTATCGAGAGTGGCTTAGTCGTTACACCTTGGATCGTGTTTCAACGGGATAATCGTTGCGCCGTTTCTTCGACGAAGCGGTCTCAGTACGCGCTTCCCTCGCATTCTTGTCAGCTGTGCTTGTCATTTTTGCCACTAACTGTGCAATTGCACACAAACAGAAGTTGCGGTTAGGATCCTTCAATCTGATTGAGGTTGAATTGAGGTCGAAGTTATTTGAATTTAATCCGCCGGTTTCCGCGACGATCTCACGAACCTTGCTCGTTCGTCTCTGCCGTCTTCGATCGCATCGTTAAATCGCCAACACCGTTTCACTGTGCGGCGCCATTGCGACGCCATATGATTTTGACAACCGAGCGCGGTCGGTAAAGTCGCGCGACTCCTCGAACGTTCTTAAATAAAAACCGAAGAATATCGCGCTGTTTCGCAAGATTTATTATATTTCGGCTCGTCGAATCGAATTGTTCAAGTGATATCTAAATGTTGATCAAACGAAGCTTGCGTATCAGACTACGCAGTGGAGATTAGAATTTAACCAATTAAAACGGATTAAACTGAAACTTTCTCGATTAATCGAATTCTGATTTTTAGTTCGCAATTCTCAATCTTCAACGCTCGATAAAAAATATATCCAGATTGATCATGTAGATTGATCATGTCTTCCCAGCAAACACCAATTGGCAGTAACATAATGTTAAAAATTTCCTACTTCAACAATATAAAAGCAATATAACGTGTTATATCTCACAGTTATGTTAATTACATCCCAGCACAGGATGCGCTATGGACGTCCATTTTATGTCCACTTTAAGTCCACACGTCCATGTACATGAAATGGACGTCCATTGTACATCCGATTTTGGACATCCTTTAGTCTCCATATTTGGACGTCCAGGATGTCCAATTTTGGACGTCGTAGTCGTTTTTCAACAAGAAACTGTATTACATATAAAGCTATTTTATTACCTACAGATTATTTTAGAAGATAACTTATTGTTAGATATTGCAGAAAAACAAGCAATATTTCTCATTTCTCACTTTCTCGTCTTTTGTTTCTTAATTTTCATTTGATCTTTTTTGTAGTTACATTACTAAATTGGTGCAATAAATTGAAATGAAACAAATATATTAGTCTCACTCTAACTTATTGCACTAGATACGCATAAGTTTCGCTCACGCCACTAGGTGTCGCAAGAACCATAAGCTTTCTCGCAAGTAAAAACCTACTTGGAAATATATATAAGTATAATTATTTATCATGTGAATTACAATTTTGGAATTTGGAATTTTTGAGGATGTAGCTGTTCTAAACACGACAATGAAGTTAGAACTTGAAAAACAAAAATATCTTATTTTAAAATATATTTACAGAAAAACTGTAATTTAAAGTATTCTTTTATCATATGAAATATATAAATTAATTTTGTGCTTCAGATTTATTATTATTAATATACAGATTTATTATTATTATTATTAATTTACAGATTTATTTATTTATTATTATTAATAAACCTATTCTTTATATACTTTGGAATGTTTATTTCGGTAATAATTACAAATACTAGAGTACTGAAAATGATGTCCATTTTAGTTCCTTTGGATATTCTATGGACGTACGGAGTGAAAAACGGACGTCTTATGGACATCCTATGAACGTCGGATGTCCAAACTCGAACGTCCATGTGCTATCTGGGATTGTTGAGTGGGAAATTGTGACATTGATGTTATGTTACTGTTAGTCGGTTACTGGGAATTATGTTCATTGTCAATGCAGATTAATCTTAATCTCAGAGTTTAATTTACTTTTTACCTTCTTTTGATTCTTAGAACTAAAAAAAGTAAGTTAAACTAAGATTAAAGTTAATTTGCTTTGAACGAATGTTAGTCGATAATGTAAAATAGTTGTTTATGCTTCAAAAAATGTCTTATAAAAGGAGATAACTTTCAAACTTTTTTTTTTAAATCTTGAAAACATTTTTAAGACGTCTTGTGATAAAGTCTTATGTCCGTTTCTACCAAATTAACTCTAATCTGAGTTTAACTTTTTATCTCTTTCTCAGGGAAGATAAACTAGAAAAGGATAAAAAAGAAGTTAAACTGTCATTCATCTACATTGGTGGAAACATTACAAGGGGAACAGAAAGTCAAAATAATGGGTGTGTTCAGCAGACTCAACAGTTGAGTAATTCTTTTTAATGCGTCAACGTAATTGGTCTAAATTTCGGGATCTAACAGAAAGGACCAATAATCACTGATCGCTCACTGATCTGCTCTGCTGCTGAACGCAGCCAATGTCAGTTTGACTAAATTATGACAACAAATTTCATGTTTTGGTCTTAATTCGGTCAATATGATGTCAAATGACATCAAATTGGCATTATTTTGACTTTCTGTTCCCCTTGGGTTAAAGACATCTTAAAGAAATATGTTTTTTAGCAGTTTTAGCGTGTTATTCATCTCGCTTAAATGTCAATTCTCCGGAATCTGGAACATTTTAGCGCTGATCATCGAACGGTAATCAAATTCGCAATGACGACCGCGTTTGAATTCGAGGAACACGTCAATCGCCGATCGAGCGAAACTCGGTCACGATCTTATCCTAATCCGTCGGTGCTTACGCGATTTCCTCGAGCGACTTCGCGAGCTTATCGCTCCTCGAAGTCATGAGGAAACTTGCCTCGCGGCCGGCAGCGCGACGGTGGATAAAGGTCATGGCACATAAAAAAACTTAAGCGGTAAGCAGTAGAACTTGAGCAAATCGATCAATCACGGTCAAGCAGTATTGATCATGATTGATCGATTCGCTTAAGTTTTGCTGCTTACTGCTTAAGTTTTACTGCTTACTACTTAAGTTTTTTTATGTGCCACGATTTCAACACGTCTCGCGGACGTGTAGCCGACGGAGCGCGAGTGGCTGGTGCGGCGTCCAGACCTCTGACATCTCTGGTGCGGCGCAGCCGCGGGAGAATCAGCCAATCAGCGACCCCCACGATGAGGACGATGCCACGCGTATGAAGCCGTGAGCCAACGCGAGCCTCCCTATACAGCCCGCCGACGCAGCGTCGCGTTCGCTCATTCATCGCGCGTTCTCCTCGTGGACGGTGTGTCTTCCCGCTTCTCCCGTCCACATCCCGTCGACGTCTTCGACCCAGCGAGGCAGACCGCGCTTCGATCCACAGGGAACCGCGAAAGAGAGAAAAAGAGAGAGAGTGTGTGAGTGAGGTATACTCCGATCATGAGATCCGTCGGTGGATTCTGTTTGGCGGCGCTCTGCCTGGCCGCGATCTCCCTCGCCAAGATCGAGATCGAGGACGGGGTCCTCGTGGTCAACAAGGACAATTTCGAGAGCGTCATCCGGGACAATGACTACGTGCTCCTCGAATTTTGTGAGTATATAGAACTCCTCCCGCGGAGCGTAACTCGCGCGAGCATTCCGCCTGCGAGTATCTGTTGCTTTTCCGCGGAGCTGCACCCTCGCGCGTACACTTTCAGTACCCCCCCCCGGCTGGTGGTACGCGGTCGGAAGACGAGGAAAGGGATTATGGCAAGAGCGCTCCGAAGGAGATGGATCTACCTCGGGTGTTCCGTTTTCTTTCGCGGCCGTGATTCGCCGACGCGCTCGCTCGTTCGCCGGTTCCGCCAGATGCGAGGCTCCCGTTACACGTCATCACTCGAGCATCCTTGAGGACGGTAACGGCAGATCGGTTAGGGCATGCCACGTTCGTCGTTTCGTCGAGTTTTTTTTTTCACAATTGTCTTCTTCCGCGTCTCTTTCTTTCTCTCTCTCTTCTCTCTTTCTCTCAAATGCGTGTCAATCATGGAAAAAAAGTGTAATGATGTTCTGAGAAGATCCATATTTGGATGTTCTTTTTTTCCGAGTATCTTCGAGATACTCGTCTATTTGTTGATATTTATGTCATCCTTCGGCTGCCCACGTGAACTCTCTATCTTCGAATAGTTTCTTACATTTTTCTCGTCTTTGATCTTTCTGTACCTCGTCTTTCCACGCGTTCGTCTTGTTCGTGGGTGCAAAGAGTGCAGGGGAGTGCAGCTGGGAAGACAAGACGGTTCTCGTCTTCTTGGCGTTTTTTTTTACCGTTATATGCGTCATGTAAATTGCAATCACCCGGCGAGCGTGACGTTACGTTATGATAAACCGCAATATCCATAAATAATCGTAGTCGACGTGTAGAAGGATTAAGAAAAACAGAATTAATCGCGTTCTTTTGGGATTTTTTTTTTTGGAATTGAAATTCGATACGCCCGATTAGCAATTGTAGATCGTTATCTGCAGTTTCGTCAACTTCGACGCTCGAGCGACCATATGGTATCTCAATAATTCGATGTTAATGAGTAAATTTTCGAAATTCTTCAAATGCTATTTGAGTGTTAAAAATAATTCATTATGAGCCTCTGGTACTTTTTTCCTGATTTTTTTATCAAATTGAACGGCTTTGACTTCTTCCGGGGTTCATAGATCTCAACAGATTTTACTTCCCAATACAAAATTGCATCTTTATTTGGACGTAACTGTAATCAAGAAATATATAATTAAAAAAAAAATTAAATATTCAACACACTGAAAATTTAGTCGTGAAAAAAAAATTATCGATCACGTTTTGCTAACGGATGATCTTATGTGCTAGCAAGTAATAGTTTTGAGCTGTGATAAATTGTATTTATATTTCCTCGTTATAGACGCTCCGTGGTGCGGACACTGCAAAGCATTGGCACCCGAGTACGCTAAGGCGGCAAAGGAATTGGAGGTAATTAACTCGCCAATTAAATTGGGCAAGATAGATGCGACAGTCGAGTCGGAGCTCACTGAGAAACATCTTGTGAGAGGATATCCCACTCTCAAGTTTTACCGTAAAGGATTTGCTACTGAATATACCGGTGGCCGTCAGGCCGATGATATTATAAACTGGGTGCTCAAAAAAACTGGTCCACCTGCCAAAGACCTGCTCACAGTTGATGAAGCCAAGGCGTTTATCGACGCCCACAAAGTCGTCATTGTTGGATTCTTTAAGGTAGATCAAGATTATCCTTTTTATTTTTCTTTTGTCTTATGTGGAATAATCCATTATTCTTTATCTCTACACTCTGAATCTCTTGCGTTCTAAATATGTTATAATAATCAGGAGTAATTTATTGCAACAGTGTTTGAAACAGATTTACCTGTTTATATATACATGTAATGATTTTATTTAGGATGTGGAAAGCGATGCCGCCAAGGTATTCTTGGAAGTTGGTAGCACAGTGGACGATCATGTGTTTGGTATTACCAGTGCCGATGAAGTCTTAAGCGAATATGGAATTGAAGATGGAAAGATCGTGCTATTTAAGAAGGTATGTCTACATCAGTTTGTTTCTGTAATTGTTCTTAGTATAAGAACAATTATGGATCAACTATGGATTAAATTAATTTTTATTTTTTGCGATCTTAAATCTAATTGATCTATATTCTTTGTAGTTTGATGAAGGTAAAGTTGTCTTTGATGGAGAGCTTACATCTGCAGCTGTGAAGAACTTTATTTCCGTATTTTCATTGCCTCTGGTTGTTGAATTCAACCAGGATACGGCGCAAAAGATCTTCGGCGGAGACATCAAGAGTCACTTGTTGGTCTTCCTCAGTAAAGAAGCCGGTCACTTTGAGAAATACGTCGAAGGTATTCAAGAACCTGCAAAGAAATACCGTGGCGAGGTATGGAAGTTTAGGTGTCACTTATCTTGCTATTATTATTATTTCAGAAAGAAATTAATATAATACTTTAACTCTTTTGATACAATCATAGGTCTTTCCAGTTGATTTACGTATTTACTAAAGTCTCGAATAAATAAACCTACGTGAAAAAATTATTTGTTTGCGTTCAAAATAAAATATGTGGTGTTGTTCCAAACATATCAAAATATATTTATAAATTTTTGGAGATTTCTTGAACCGATTTAAATAGTTGGAAAATTGCATGGAAATGAAAGACCCATGTTTGTAGATCGAGTGCCGTTTTTCACATGGTATGATAACAGTTAAAATATCTATGCGCAGGTCTTGTTTGTAACAATCGATTGTGATGAGACCGATCACGAACGTATCCTGGAATTCTTCGGTTTGAAGAAAGATGACATACCCACTATGCGTCTTATCAAGCTCGAACAAGATATGGCTAAGTACAAGCCTGATAATCCAGAGTTAACTGCCGAGAATGTCTTAGAATTTGTTACCTCTTTCGTGGAGGGTAAATTGAAGCGACACTTGCTTACACAAGACTTGCCAGAGGACTGGGACAAGAATCCGGTAAAGGTTCTTGTCGGTACAAACTTCCACGAAATTGCCCATGACAAGGAAAAGGATGTTCTCGTTGAATTTTATGCACCTTGGTGCGGTCATTGTCAGCAGCTAGCGCCCATTTATGAAAAGGTATCTTTTCATTCATTCTCAACGACATGGGTAAATGATAATGTAGTTTCATTGATCAAATGTTGATTTCAGCTCGGCGAAAAATATAAGGACAACGATAAGTTGGTCATCGCGAAGATGGATGCCACTGCTAACGAGTTGGAAGATATAAAGGTTGTCAGCTTCCCCACGCTCACACTCTACAAGAAAGAGACGAATGAGGTACGAACCTTTCTTACATCATCCAACTCGTATTATCATATTTATATAGTAAATTTAGAATATACTCATTTCAATAACTTTTGCTCTAGGCTGTGGAATATGGTGGCGAGAGGACGCTCGAAGGTCTTTCTAAATTTATTGAAACCGGTGGAGAGTACGGACAAGCTGCAGAAAAGGTATGTCACGGGATTATTTTTAAGTGCAAAAAAAACAAATATTTTTTATGGAAAACAGCAAATTAAAATAATAATACCTTCTAAAATTATTTTAATGAGGTATAATCTTAGGTTATATAATTACATTATTTATTTCTCCACAGACTCAGACTCAGGAAGTGGATGAGGACGATGACGTGCCAAGGAAGGACGAGTTGTAAACGCACATAATCATTATTATAAGAAGTAAAATCAACATTAACTCGTCTGTTATATTTCCTGCATCCAGTCAATGAACTCCACAATTTCCCACTTTATAGAAATAATTCATTTCTTATAAAGACAAAAAAAGAACTCGATGGTGCAACCTCACATACATTTGTTATTTTAGGAATTAAGTTTAGGTAAAGGTCGCAGTGTACAATTTGTAATTAAGAATTTGCGTTTCGCAGTTTTCCTAGGGTTATTGTTACAGCTGATATTAAATGATGTATTTTTTCGTGATACGTAGAATCATAGTTTGATAGTAAAATGCAAATTACATAAACAGAAAATTATAAAAATCTTACAATACTTGAAGCAATCTAGTAAATAATTTGTCAGTAAATTTTCGCTAAATTGGCATCAAATTCACTTAAAACTTTGTGTCAAATGCTATAGTATCTGTGTCCGCGATCAGCTTGTGTTTTTCTGGTAAAGCTTGTGGACATAACCTGACAGCAAATATATGCCAAAAACCGAGCAAGGTTTATGCAACACAGTTTGATGACAGCAGATTTTGTTACATGTCTGCTGACAATTTGTCATCATCTGACATCTGTATAACAGTTTGTATCAAATTTGGTGCCTTTTTATTTACAAATTTTTTTAAGCATTCGACAAAATTTGCTTTAGTAAGTTTTACTATCTGGAGCATTAATACGTGATAATAACACGAATGTATGAATAAACAAATATCAAAGCTCACATGATTAATAAATTGAATGATAAGAAACGGTTTTTTAGAATCATGACAAGGTGTTCGTGTCAATTTACAGAATATATATAAATTCATATTTTTATATGATTATTTGTGTTACACAACTCGATGTGACTTTCTGCCCTTTGAAAACTGCGACGTTTATCGTTCATAGTTTCGCGCTTTTATAATGTTGTATCACGAAACGTAGAATGGGAGAGTAAATCAATCTAAGAGCGTCCTGAAGTCACTCATTATTTTTTATAAAAGCTCTTATTTTATCGACAGATGAATTGTTCGTTACAGTGCGTAAGCGAAAACAAATCTTCGAATACTCTGTGAGTTAGTGGTTTATAAACACATTTCCAATTTACAGCATTTAAAACTATCACAACGGGTGATGGTTTTAGATATATATAGTTAGAATAGGTAACCGTTTTAATGTTCTTCTAGTTTTAATTGACTGAAACTCTAGGAAATTAGCGATGAGGCACATATTGCGAAAAAAGAAAGAAAAGTAAATTATATATATATATATTAAGTCTTTATTATATATATATATATAAATATATATTATTCTTAATATATAAAGATTATATATATTCTGGCTTATGTCTATTTTTTATTACCATTACTTTATACGTAAATTATACATAAATGTATGCTGTATACTATAAACTGTATATATAAATATAGTTTTTAATATTTTTTCTATACGTGTGAATTATCAAGTGTTTAAGTTCGTGTGTTCTTGTCCAGCATTAAATTATATTGTGTTTTGCACAAGTGAATAAAAATGATAGTTACACAATCATTATATTTCACATAAATAGATATTTATAGTTAGCTTATTGCTTGAGGCAATAAGTAACCACGTTATAACTAATAACATTGCTTACGTAATTAACGCTTTGAGTGGCACGAATAATTATCTTTTTCCGCTTCATTAATTATGTCCGTTTTTCTGTAATAACGTTTTGTTTGCATTTCTTTTATTAGGATCGCAGACGTACAGATGTGATGGACTGTACATTGAATTTATCAGGTTTGTACGAACTGTTACACAACACTTTACTAATTACGGAGGAAGTGAAGGACTTATTGAGAAGAGACTGTGACGAAGCAGCATTTGTTTTAAAGCCGTGGCAGATGAAAACTGTCGTCGAAAAACGAACCGACGAAAGCACTTGTAACTGTAAAAAAGTATAACAATAAATTTATTTATATGGTTTTGTTTATAATTTACCTATAATATTGTCTATACATGAATTTATTTGATTTATTATTAATTAATTAATAGAATGAAGATGAAGCTGGGGAGATCGCCGCGGGAATAAGCAGAGCGATCATTCTGGCGCAAGAGTTGCGGGAAAAATTAAAGTTTAACGTAGCGTCGAAAAAAAAAATCTCAAGGAAGGAAACAGTTGAAAATATTTATTTACCCAATCGTGCGCCGAGTAGCAGGAAAGTGTTGAAGAACAATATTACAACGCAAAATGCAAATACCGCGAAAAGTTCTGACTGTAAAAGATTAAATACACTTCAAAACAACAAAGTAACTTCCCAGACGAAAAAATCTGTCGGTGGTACAGAACAGAATAACGCACTTGATAAAATGCAAGCAAAGAGATCGCCTGCAAAAGTTACAGGAAAACCGAAGAGAGGAAAGAACTTTATATTGGAAAATAAATTAAACGTTAAGAAGATAAGCTCGGCAAATAAATTACAAGTTGGTAGCAGCAATGATATTCCCCAAAATGTATGTAGCGATAATGGTACGATAGAATATTGAAAAATTTTTAATGTAACAATTTTTTCGCACATTTTTATTTCAGTCAAGAAAGTCTCTACCACCTGAGGCATCAGCTGCTGAATTAAGTAATTTGATACACAAAATGACACGACAATCTACCAAGAATGCTTCAATTTCTTCTGCTGAGAATATCGAGAACGATTGTCCATTACATGGGAATAATCCGTCGCGTCAGTCCGTTCAAGAACAGATTGTAGCAATAGATGTAGTGGAAGCGCTCCAATATTTTAATGTGCCGAATGATATTGTTAAGGTACTGAAAACTTACCACGCTTTTTTAAAAACTGAAGCCGATAACTTGAGTGATACTAAAGAGAGATACAAGAAATCGGTCGATACTTTTTTTAAAGAATTTGAAGAGATGGTAAGTAATGTGCAGGAAGAAGGGACATGCTTGAAACTATGCAAGATCGACTCTATATTTATTGTATCTTTGTTGCAGAATATGGATATGCAAGATTATTTGTTAGAAGAGCCTCAGTTGCTTAATAAGACAGCAAAATCGATAACTGCATTTAGTAGCATTTTTAGTGAAGATTTAGATTCGATTCAATCCAATGATATGAAGATCACTTCCACCGAATTGGGAGCCTCTGTTGAACAGTACGACGTTAAAAATATTGCAGAACCGATTTCAAAAAACCCATGTAACTTTTCCTTGGCAAGAGGATGGATGTCGAACGGCGTTTGGAATATTTCCTGCATGGAGCACTTTAAAAGTAATACATTTTACATGTATATTGACTAGATTTAAATCTTGATTTAATTTCGTTTAATTCTATCTTAATTTTGTTGTAGATTTCTCTAAGGTATATAACATAAGGTATTGTAACAAAAAGCAATTTTTGTTGCTATACGAAATTATACAAAAGTTGCAGCGCACCAAATACTTGAATACATTGATTCAAATTGTTTTACGCGATGTGATACCCACCGTCAAATCTAATATCGAGCCTGCGAGCGCGGAGTACGCGCAAGCGTATAAGACAATGTTTATTCTTTGTCAAGGTTTAAGTCCCGAAGTACCGGTCTTAGTGAGGACCGATAACTAAGTCTCACACCGTAATATATTCTCTGTTACTATAGTAACCACTGTGCTTGTCTAATTGATATCGTTTTCATAGAGGTATTCTAACTGAAATTCTGCAGAAATGTATTTTTTTGTTATAATACGACTTTTATGATATTATTACGTGATATTATTACGTGTTATTACCATGGTAATAACAATCGAAATGTTTTGAGCCATTAAGTATCTCTTAATAAGTGTGAAAATAAAATTTTGATATAACTAAAGCTGTAACACCAGTGCACCCTAGATTTATTTATTTTCCTACGTTTAATTTATCTTCATACATGATGGATTTGGAGTATGCATATACAAAGAAGAGAATGCATTTCGGGAAGAGATGCAACTTCTCTGACTTTGACAAAATAGAAGTGGAAATCAAATCGAATCCAGCGTTGATGAATAATTACGTTAGAATGGATCCTGTGACACATGCTACGCAATGGAGTAAAATCTATGCGGTTCACGAGGTGATAAATATTTTTTAAATTTATAGGATATTTATAGGAAACGTACAGCAAAGTTGATGATGGATAAAATACGTATTTTATTTAGGTAAATACAACTACTGCGACGTATAAAGACAACAAAATGTTTCATTATGAGGGTGGCTGGCCGAAGGATATAAACATGAAGGATCTAGAACAAACAGTCAGGTATAGACGTAAAATCGAAAAGGATGAACTGTATATTCACACAATGCTTCAACTACTGCCTGTAAATATCTGTAAATCTCTTGTCAGCTCTCTTAAAACTAATTGCCTCATACACTCGTACGAAACATTTTTTTCAAGTCGATGGAGCACTGCATTTTGCAAAACAATGCTTGCAACATTTACGAGCAATACTTCGCCGACGTAGAGGCGACTCCACTAATACAAAGAGCTTTCTCGCGCACGGTAAACGTTTATCGTGACCCTCTACCAGTGAAACGGCAAATTACTCATTTGTCGTGGTCGCCGGACCAGGGTAATCGTTTTGCGGCCAGTTATTGCAACGTAGATTTAAAAAAAACCAATAATAATTACGTGTCTTACATTTGGGAATTAGGTACGTTGAATAATCGTGGCGAGGTTGATTGATTGTTGATCGGTTTTATAACGAAGAATAATTCCGTAGAGAACCCGAATAATCCTTACATAACACTAAATCCCTTTTGCCCGATTTTGACATTGGAGTACAACCCCAAAGACAGCAACACCTTGGTAGGTGGTCTGATGACTGGACAGGTGGCATGTTGGGACATTAGGAGAGGATCAGAAATGATAGACACCAGCTCGATCGAGTTTAGCCATAGAGATCCATGTGATAAGATCCTGTGGATTAATTCTAAGACTGGTACCGAGTTTTTTAGCGCCTCGAAAGACGGACAGGTGTAAATTTCGTATAATATAGTGATCACCGCATCAACGATGATCTGCATGTTGTTTGTTTGTAGATAAAGTGGTGGGACACTAGAAAGATGCAGGTTCCGACAGAGACTTTGGTAATAGATTTGCTGAAGCCGGAGAATCAAAACGTGGACAAAGCTACCGGTATCTCGGCTCTTCAATTCGAACCTTCGATTGGAACACGTTTTATGTGTGGCTTAGAAAACGGTACGGTCACACTATCATCGAGCGAACTATATTTAGATATTATTTCATGATCATCATACTCCGTGATCATACTTGAACACAATTTTATGGTAATGTGCGCAAAAAATTACTCCACTAAATTAAAAAAAAAAGATTTGAGTGTATGGAGCTATTTTTTAAAAAATTTGAATATTTTATTAAATAAAAACATTGATATCGAAAACACAAAAATCACAAAAAGACATAAGAAAAATCATTCACTCAATATCAGGTGATTTTATGAGTAATGTATAAAATTGCAGTCGATAAACTATATAAAATCCATAAGACAATAATTTTGTTTGAACTCGAAATCTACTTATAATTTTATGTACTGCAAACCAGAAGAATGAGAAGAATCAGAATACACACACACTCTGCATAAGAAATCCGTATACCTTGTATAGGTAGACCTTGTTAAATTGAATTAAAAAATTGTATATCTGCATAATTGTATATTTTGCAGACAACTGTGTGAAATTTTGACATATTAATGAAAGAAAATTAGCGAATCAGTGCGCGATGTGGTGGAACGAGCTTTGTAGGTGGGACTTCATCAAGAATAATAGACTGTTTGTTGCTCCGCCTTTCGACTCGCCATCATAAATAGGTAGTTGTAGAAGTCTATTAGTTCAGTTTAATGAGGCCTACCTGTATACGTGCACATCTTATGCGGAATATGTATATAAATAATAAAATATACATGCCATTTAAGTACATGGCATATAATTTCAGAATATTTCTATAAATATTCTGAACTTAACAAGTATAATTAATTTGATAATAATGAACTTAATTATAAACTTTTATGAAAAAAAATAAATAGATGTGATGACAATGAAAATAGTTTTGCTCTTTAGGTGTTGTGATATCAGGAAATCGCAAAGGTAAGACACCCGGTGAAAAGATTGCGACTAGATTTAAAGCCCAGTATGGACCAGTCATAAGTCTGGAGAGAAACCCGACATTTGTAAAAAACTTTTTAACAGTCGGCGATTGGACGTCGAGGATTTGGTCGGAAGATTGCAGGGAATCCTGTATAGCTTGGACGCCGTAAGCTTAAAAATAATGGAATAACGAGAAATTTTTTAGCAGATCTTGATCTTACTACAATGTCAAATTTTTCAGTGGACACCGTGATTTTTTAACAGGTGGTGCTTGGAGCGCTACGCGTTACTCCGTGTATTATTTAATCAAAGTTGATGGGACTTTAGATGTGTGGGACTTTCTAATTCAACAGGACAGTCCGGTTCTCAGTATAAAGGTATATTTATAATTAGGTTATCGCTTATCGATAATAAATTTTAATGATATAATCTGTTTGAAGGTCTGCGACGAAAGCTTGACCTGTTTACGACCTCACGAGCAGGGTCAATTGGTTGCAGTGGCGAATAAAAAAGGTTCAACTTATCTGCTCGAATTGTCAGAAACTTTGACGATCAATCAAAAGAATGATAAATTGCTGTTAACCGCGGTAAGTGTCAGATTAATAAAAATCAATTTTATTATTATTACACATAATACCTTATCATGTGTTATCTTAATTACTGGCGAAGAAAAGACTATTTTCAAAGTTTTATTATTATTATAGAAATCTAAAATTATGAGAAAAAGAAGAAATTGAGTATTTTGTTATGTATTTCCACATAAATCTCTAATGATATCTAATTAATAATAATAATAATTATATATATATATATATATAAATGATATATAAATGATTATTTTATAATTTTCCAATCGTATTATTATGAATTTTTAATACATTATTAAAAAGCTTAATAAAAGAAAAATTGTTAAAGAATCCAACTTTATAGGTTGTGTAATAAGTGAAAGAAATAATTTATTTCCTATTCTCGTTGTATCGCGTAAAATTTAGTATTTGCACAAGTTTTCGCTTCTAACATCATAATTTAATACAATGTAATAATACTGTTTATTTTTTTAGCTTCTAGATCGTGAGACACGTCGCGAAAAAGTAATAGAAGCGAAAAACAGGGAACAACGATTGAAAATGAGAACCTTAAAAATGCACGGTGAATCAGATTTCATCGATATTTCCGTGAAACCGAATGAACAGGAAGATTCTACGGAATCCCTCGGTGATTTGAGGAACACACTGATAGTACAATGTGAACAGGAATACGAAAATATGATTAATGCGGTAAGAAGATTTTGTGTGCGTCATGGAATTTAATCAACTCTACGTGCACGTGTATAAATACAATTTCACAAATACCGATTATTATTGTACAGGAATTAACACGACAAGCGGAAATAAATACCAGTGAACTAAACAATAATGCAGAATGATGCAATATTATAAGTTAAAATAATTATATATAAGTTATAATGCAGTTGAGACGCGTAATTTATAATTATGAATAATTAACATAAGATATTTTTGCCTGCCTCAGTTGGTTATCACAGTATAAATTGTAAGAAATAAACATTAGACTAGGAAAAAATAATGGTTTTTGTATTTCATTAAAACAAGAAGAACCAAAAACTTATTAAAATAATACCTTTGCATTTTTAATATTAATATTGTTAGTAGTATTTTACGTCAACTTTCTTTATATATGTGTCGTATGTAATGCAGTCAATATATGAAATCACGTTTCGCTTGTTTTTCTTTTTTTTTTGTTACCTTTTGTCTACCTAAATTTTTCTTTGTGCTCTTTTTTCGTACTTTTACTTGGTGTTTCCTTCTTCTCGACTCCCCTCTTCTTTCTGTTTTTGTTTTCCAGGCATTGGCCAGAAATAGAAATGTAGGTGGTACTTCAAAATAACGAATTGTTAACGTAAAACATTCTCTTTTAGATTTCCTTGCTGTTAGTCAACTTGGCGAAGTTAGTTTGCCTCGTGCTTGGCAAAAATTCTGTACCCTTTCTAATTCTGCGTTTTTTACATAAAGTCTTTAACTAATAAGGTAAGTGTAAATATGTTGATCATATTCTATTTTAACAACCAGTCGGAGTCTAGCAACGAAGTAGAAAATTGTGGCTAAAGAATTGTGGCTAAACGCGTTCTTTCATTTTGTCGTTCGGTCGTACAATTTAATTATAATAATTTAAGTTGTGTATGTGTGTGAAAGCGAGTATGAGTAAGCATTAAAAATTTCAAGATCTTCATGATTTCCAAGAATTTCTAAATAATTTATGAATAATATGCTCAATCTGAGATTTTCATTTTGGATGCCTTGAGTCTATCACTACAGTTATTTCTCTCTCATTATCGCAAAACTTATTTCTTCTGTTATAAACTTTATGTTTGTGTACTCAATTTAAATGTAACACAATACTTTCCCGGTTATAAATATAATAATATAAAACATAACGGTTAAATGCTTACAATTCAAAAATAAAAATCAGCAATTTTCTCAATGATTAACAATTGTAGCTATTTACTTTATGTTTCACATACGTATTGAGTGTTAATTTATTTCTCAAAAGAATTTTTTTTCTTTTTAAGGAATATACGATGAGTTTCCTGCAGAACTCGCACAGTTTTAATACATTTGACGTATCATACTTAGCTACTTTGCCACGACGGAAACAGAAGCGGGTAATAGGAGAGTATTTGTATCCGTTGATTTATAACATATATCCGAATTTTATGCCTCATAAGCTCACTGATATCCTACTGGACATTAATTCTATCAGTGCGCTGGTAAATATGATACACGATCCCACGTTCTTCGATGTAAAACTGAAGGAAGCTGTCACCGTGCTTGAGACCTATTATGGTATGATCACGGCTGTGAAAAAGGACGACCTAAAGACGAGTGCCAATCACTAGGATGATTCTTTTAAAGTTGTATAATTGCACGTTAAGAATATATTGGTGAATCTATATATATTATAAAATGCATTATGTACATATATAGTTAGTACATTATGAAAAAAAAGAATTGCGACATCATGATTGTATCAATCTTTATAGAATAAACCGCAAATCTTTTAATTGCTGATTGATGATTATTCAATAAATCTTTTTTTTACTTTAAATCAGTAAAATTGCATTTTATTTCTTCTTTTTCTCTCTTTTTTCCTTACTGTTTATGTTACTGTTTACTTCTGTTTATTGTAATAATAATGTAAATATGGAATAATTACAGTTTGATCCGTCTACTAAAGAATCGAAAAGCTTTTTTGCCAAATAAATGTTATTTTTTATATGATAATGAATGTTTTTTTCATGGATTTAGTCACATTCAGCGTTGGGAAAACGAATTTAATTTGATAAAACTGGAAATCATACACAATAGCAGACAATCGGTTCTCAATGTTTCGCAAATTACAAGGTTTGCTGTAAAAGATTCATTTTTTACTTTCTCCTCTTCCTTTTCCTTTTGCGAAACATTTCTAAGCCAAAAGAACTGTTTTAAACCAAAAGAAAGTGCTGAGCTGTCACATAAATCACTTTTAATGCTTGGGTCTATTGTTTTTTTCGCTACCTTGTCTTTCTGAAAGACTTATACTTCTGCGAGTTCCGGATATCTATACATCTATTTGACTTTGGAGAAAAATATGTAATAACAAAGAGTTTATATAAAAGCTTAAAGAAACAAATTGGAATATAATTATGTAGACTTTTCGACCTGTACAAAACTAATTTGAATCGGGAATTAAAAAGCGAGATACGCGTTCAGAAAAATAAAAAAAAACAGAAATTCATAACAGAATATTTATAAGCCGTGAAAATTTAATGCAATCAAGCGCTAATAAATCCGACTGCGTGTATTCCAAGGAAAAACTGATATGGAATAAAAATAATTTTTGAAGGAAGTTTTAAACGATCGCGTGGTAAGTTATTATTTTTTAAAAGTATACAAATTCACACAAAAGTATTATTATTGAACTATCAAGATTCAACTCAGACCGTAAATTGCATATTTTTCTAGTTATATTTATATTTTTTATTCCACTTTTCATTTTATCGTACAAACATTTTTTATTTTTATTAAAATGATTACTCGAGTCGATTATTAATGTAGAATTTGTTTGTTTGGAGAAACCCTGATGAAAATATTTTGCTGAAAGTACTATAATAAAATCGATGAAAAATGAGGTAAAGTTATTGAAAAATTATTGATTGCGTCTCAAGATAAATAAAAGATAATTTTCTTTGAAATTTAATGTAATACTGTAAACTTTGAAGAGGAAACTTAAAGTATACTGTTGAAAAGTAATGTAAAAAATTATGGGAAATATTGGATATTATTAAATTTTAATGAAATATTGATGAAATATCAATATTTGTGACATTAATGAAATGATAATGAAATGGGATCAATTGAGAGAGATTTCCAAGGTTTTACATTTCAGTTCAAATTCATTAAAATCTTCAGTAAAATATTTTTATCAGGGAACTGAAACGATGCGTAAACAGGGTTTTGAACGTGTCCCGAGTTCGTGGTCGTCCACCGCCACCGTATCGATCGATCCATGCCTCTGCTGAGCGTAATCAAGTACTCCCACACCTGGTGTTCCGGTCTGTTAGTAACGCGTTCTCCCTACATGACGAACAACGTAGTTAGCGTACTTACATCGCGGGTAAAGTTTACATATGCATGTGAATATTAATAAAGATTACAACGAGGACAGAATTATTTTCTTCCAGGGTTGCGATGGTATCACGTCCGGTGAATTCGCAAGTCTCGTGAGTGATCGATCGGCTCGCACAACTGGAGCACACGCGATGGTCTCTTACGAACGACCTTCTTTCTCTTAGCGGCACGTTGTTAAAAGAGACCCAAAGTCGCAGAGATGGCCAAGTCCATCGAGTCCTCGAGAGGCAGGAAATTAAGAAGATCGCGCAACGTATCTTCTTTCTTCGAGGAGTCGACGGAGGACGCGACGCCGCCGAAGACGACGGTGAATGTCGTTGTGGACGTTCACAACGGGGGTGAGGGTTCGGGTCGACAACGACAACATCACGACGAGAAGAACAATCCCACGGTTGAACTTCCGGACGATAAGGAGACTAAGCGATCCTCCAAAGCTTCCTCGCGAGCGAGCGAAGCGTCCCGGAACCACTCCTCCGATCGTAGGAGTTCCTCGAAGAGTCTTTCCAAGCACGATGATTTGATGGTGGAGTCGTTGGATTTGATTGAGGAGTTGGAGGCACCCAAAGGGAGGAATGAGTCTCTCGAGGAGAGGAAACCACGGCGCAGGAAGCAATGGAGCACCGTGGCGAACGTGAGGAATGAGATGGAAGTAGACCCGAAAAGGCCACCGCGGAAACGCTGGTCCAAGGACGCCGGGGTGATCCGATTGCCCGAGACAAGCGACGACACGTCCCCGTTGATCGACGACTCGCGTAAAACGCCGGTTCCGGCGCCGCGAGCCAACCTGCGGCGGAACGACGCCATCCTCTTCGACAATCCAGCTTTCGTGTGTGATAACGAGGACGAGGTGCTCCGGATTGAGACCGATTACAATCGGGAGAGCACAAAGATCGAAATGAGGAGGATAAGCGACCGTTCGAACATTGAGGACGAAGTTGGGATTGCGTCCGGCGACTCTTCGAGGAAGCATCGGCGAGAAGAAGCGATTGCGGACAAGCGTCTCGCGCTGGACAGTGATGATCGGTCTTCAAAAGCGAGATCCTCGGAAAGCCGAAGAAATAGCGTTAGAGATTCATCGGCGAGTTTGGAGATAATCACCGATGTTCGATCGAGCTCCATCACCTCCGAGGAGCGAGTCTCGAGCAACCGGAGATCCCAACCGGAAATGAAGCGCGATCAATCGAGGAGAAGAGAGCGCTCGTTGTTGAAGAAGAAGGAGTCTCCCGGCGATGACGCGTTCGTCAGCTCATCCGCGAGAGATGCGAATTCGATGGCAGAAGCGGATGACGCGAGAGTCAGGAGGAAGAGAAAGAAAAAACGTAGACAGGAAAAGGAGATGATGAAGGAAAAGGAGGAGGAAGAGGAGGTGAAATTTATCTCTGTGACGATTCACCGGGCGGACATGCTGGAAGCCGATTACGTGAGTGTGAGACGACCGATGGTCAGAGTTCATATCGTGGAGGCTCGCACGGGCTCGTATCTGAAGAACACGACGAAGAATGGTGGCGCGTATCTTCAGCCGATGATCACCGGCAAGTTCGACTTCAAGAAGAATAGATCGATGATACCGGTCTGGGAAGAGGAACTCATTTTCGAGCACAACTTCGATGCGATTATGAGATCCGAGGGCGGCGAACAAGTGGTGATTCTCTTTGAAGTGATAGAGCTCTTGAGCTTCGCCGACGCGAGTCTCAGTTACGACAAAATTGGCAAGTTTCTACCAAGATTTTATAAGTATATAATTCAATTAGTTAATAAGAAAATATTAAGGATGTAAATTAATTATCTGATTTAGAGAGAGAGAGACCCTTCTTTATTGCAGTTTTATATAAAGCCTTTTTCGTTTTTCTTGTTGATTATTCTAATTATTGTAAGCCGAAATGTTTGACAAAGTGTTAAGTATTATTAATTATGATTAATATCATTAATGTTGCTCGTGAATTGTATTTTTATTGTATTGATTTTATTCTATAACGAGCGTTATACATATCTTTATTCTATCTATTATGTCGAGTAATTAATATAAGATACATTTTAGAAGTAATTGCGCAATAGAAATGCCTTTCAAAGTACGAATCAAAAGTATACTGAGAAAAAAAGTAGTTGATTTAACTAAATCATTCAACTAAGCTAAAGCAATAATAATTAAATTTTTTGTTATTCTAACTAATTGTTTACTGTCTTTTTTACAATTTTTAGCCTGGACAAAGAAATTTTTGTTTGTCCTAACTAAAAATTTATTTGACAGTCCGTGACAAATCGATTTAGTTGAATCAACTATTTTTTTTCTCAGCGTACCAATCAAAGTAATTACATAAATTCTCAGAAAAAAAATTTGTTAATATTATTTTTAAAATGGAGAGCCAGAATATTTTAATAAATTACTCGGTTGTAAATACTACCAACAGTATTCGTTGTAATATTTAGTAACTTTTATAATTTTGTAGTTTGAAAATGAAGATAGTTTTATACATTTCCGCTTACGAACCTCAAGCAAATCTAATAATTCACGTCTGATATTTCAGGTAGCGAGGGATGTTGGAACAAAATTGCCTGGGCATTCCTCAAACCTGTAGGAATCAATAACACTTTTCACACGGGTAAGAAGGTGCGATTACAACTTTACAAACCCAGGCGAAGCTTTAAAAAATACGGAAGGCAAAAATGCGAGGTATTCACCATTTATTCAAATGAATTTTTACTATTCGAAAATTTTCGGAATTGCCATTTAGATTTTTTAGACTTTAGACTTTCCTAAAAATTACGTATACATGTATTTGCATTTCATTAAGTGATTAGTTATAAATTACAATTTCTATTTTCTATTACAGCTACGCTAAATTTTTTATGCGAAAAAGTGAATAAATTTATGAATTTTTCTCTCGCTGCGGAATAAATCAATTCTCGTATCGCCATTTACATTCGATAATATAGATTGTTAAAATATGCAAAAAATTTCCGTTTTTAATAAGTGAATGTGTATACTCCGCATTTTCTATGAAAATAACTTTTGGGGCAAAAATTAAGTATTTTGTTGAATGAATCAAGAAGAAAGTTGTCAGCATAGACAATACATTGAATTTTATTACCTGCTGTAATGGATGATTTAACGTGATATATAACCCTAAAAGAAATAAATAACTTTTTACTTTCGAAAATGTTATTTTTTATTTTTCCGTAAAACTAACTTATGGCTATAGTAACGTGCTAGACAGCGACCCTTTTCAGGGTGATTTACGCAGTTTTTGCAACGATATTGTATTGCAAAAAATTCTATTCATCTTTTTTGTCTCGTATAGGTTTATACCTGGTGGCAGTCGAACAACAGGGACAAGTACCCCAGCAGTCTCCTGGTAACGGTGACATCAATTTCACCGCCGAAACTCGAACCAGTACTTTATCAAAAGCTGCCGATAAACGATCTCTTTAATGATGCACGAAACGATTCGCAGAATCTTTCGAAAAGTACGTCGGAATCGATAGGTCTACCTAAATGGGCACGATTAGCAGCTCAATCTTGTAAAATCCCGAATGAGAAGATGTTCGAGACGGAAGTGAGCGAAAAAGGCTGCTTCTACATCGCCTTCAGCAACGACGGCAAGTATCTGGCCTGCGTCCACTCCGAGGAGTACTATTACCCGATTGTCGTTTACGAGGTGCGTCTCAATATCGCAGATATTGCAAACGAATTACCACGTCTAGAGAAGAGGAGAGTGAAAGAAAGATGTGATAATTAAATTTTTGTAAGATAAGATTGTAAAATTTAGTTACGCCAGCAATTGAAAATTGTTTCGTTTGTTTCACTATTGTGCTATTGTAGTAAAGCAGCTACCGTTACTTCGATTTCAGGTCGAAACTTTAGGCAAGACTCATGTTCGATTTCTCGGCCACAAGAGTTTCGTGTACTCTCTAAACTGGTCCAGCGACGATCACTACCTGTTGTCGGCGTCCGCGGATCAGACGGCATGTATCTGGGATGTTCGCAATCAGATCGTGCAGCACATCGAGGTAACTGATCACACGGAACAAAAACTTCTAATAAATATCGAGATATGCAAATTCAAAATCTTCATTACACCTATGTAACTTCTCATCTTCTATAAGTCCGTTTTTCATTTAATATTCGACGATTAATGTGTAAATCTTTTTTTGGAAAACATGAAAAAAAATATAATTAAATAAAAATTTAAAAAAATATCAAGTTTTTCTGAATCTATACAGAATTTATTAAAATTTTTTAATAGTGTACAGAATTAACTGGTTTTTTTAAGTCATTTGTATGTGAATTGAAATACTATACTTATTATATATCTAATAGACTTCTGTCGAATATAATGGATAGTAGATATACAATGACCTTATAATGGATAAATGTAATGGATATTTATATAAGAATATAAATGAAATTTATATGCTATGATATTCATATAAATGAATTTTATATGAAGATAATATAAATAGCCATTCAATAAACATTTATGGAAATGAATTATGAAGGTTCTATGAATGTTAGGTTCTATGTGATTCATTAATGTTCATCTACTTCGTTAAGATTAATAATATTAATTTTTAATTAATCATCAATTTTTAATTTTCTAAATATCTAAGTAAATAAAATTGTTACATCTATTAGCAATAATAATTGCGCATATAATAATTAACATATTTTTAGTTAATTTTTTATATTAAATATTTTTATATTTTATTATTTTTATACTTTAATTAAAAAGAGATACTAGATTAAGCAAAACTGTTTAATACAACGCAGCCCAACTAAACAAACAAACTATCTTTAAAATGTACCATGCATTACAGAAACGTGAGAGAATATTTATTATATGAAATTAATGTATACAAATTTATTATAGATGCTACCGCATCCTTCGTATGTTTATTGCGCCAAGTATGGACCCGACAATACGACGATCGTGGCAACTGGATGTTACGATCAAGTAGTTCGCATCTGGGCGAACGACAGGAGATCAAGGAAACGAGAACTGAATCAGGAATTAGAAGGCCACGAGGGCTTCGTCAATTCCATGGTTTTTCAAAAGAACGGTAACTTGATTACCGCTGACAGCGTGGGATTGATAATCATCTGGACGATCCGCAGAAACAATAGAATATCATCAAAGAAGACGGGATGTATTTTGAAAAAGATAAAAATCTGCGAAGGTGTCATTATTAACACGATCGTTCTACATCCCCTCGAATCCAGACTTCTCGTACATTCAAGAGACAACGGCTTGCGATTGTTGGATCTCGCGACCGGAGTGATTTTGAAAAAGTACAAACAGTTGAACAATCAAAGGCACGTTAGATGGACACTTATTATGCATTCTTCATACTTGCGTTTTCAAGCACTTTATATATCTCATATAACATTTAACAATACCAAATTCTCCTTTTTTCTCTGTCGCCTTCTTATTTTTCTTAACTTCTGTTTTCGTATATTAATTTTTTCTCATTTTCCTCCTTTTTATTCATTTTTATTTTATCTTCTCTTGTTTCTTCTTTTATCATGTATCTTAATTTTTATTGTCTACTGTATACTCTTTTCTGTTTCTTTTATCTTCTTCTATTTACCACATTTTTGCGTCAATACACCAAACTCTCAAAATCTCTATTACACATTATACTTATTTCATTGTTACCGCTATTATTCTTCTCATTTTGTCTCGCATTGGTTCAGTTCTTAATTAAAATTTTTGTTTAATTCAATTTATTGAATCTTTCTTCTTTCTTATTTGTAGAATACAATTGAACGCCTGTATATCTCCCTGTGGTGGGTTTGTTATATGCGGTAGCGAGGATTCCGTATTGAATATCTGGAATTTGGAGACAGGTAAACACGTAGCTAAGTACACGAACGGTGGACGTAGCTCAGCCAGAATGATTATTACCTGTGTGGATTACCATCCCTACGATCACGTCTTAGCATACTCGATATTTGGCAGTTCCACGTCGGTCCGTGTTCTAAGATACAATAAAAATGTGAGCGGAAGCGATGTTGGACTACATCTTACGGAAGACACATCGCAAACTCGGGGTAATGAAGTGATCTTGAATGCCTTGAGTTGTCCTCTATCTCGACAAAGTAAACCCAGCGGTAGCATAGTAACAGGAACGAAAGAAATTCCCTCTCTGTCTCACCATTCTACAGTCGATCACACGATAATACAAATCGAAAATAATGAACAACCATGGACGATGTCACACCATTCGAAAGAAATGGAACAAAACTGGAAAAAGAAAAGCTGGGACCGACTGCACAGCATTATTGAAAAGATTGACTCGATACTGTTCGGCAATTCAATGCTTTTCGAAGATATCGCTGAAACAAAACCGAGTTCCAATACGAACGATCGCGGTTCCTGGAGTGCGTCTAATAATAATAATGTTGCTCTTCAACGAGATATACTCCTCGAAGATCGCGCTACGTACTCCACGAGATCCCGCGACAGTTCGCTCGGAAATGATAAAAATACGCAGTCCAGCTTCACGATCGCGTCCAAGAGCCCGGATTATTCGTTCAATTTTCATAACTTGGCAGTTCCATTAAAAAAAACAAATACACCTGAATCGTCGCATATAAGTTCTCCGGACAGTGCCGGTACTTACATCGTGGAAACGTCAAATGTCAATAAAAATATCGAGGTTGCTACCATAGCCAAGAAAATGGATTCCGTTGAGGCAATTGGAAGTGACAGTTCACAAATGAGCAATGTTACATTCCTTATAGAGAATGAGCGAGCATAAGTGGTACTCCTAATTTTTGTGCACTGGCCCTTTCAAATCCAATTTTCTCATGTTTGGTCTCCCATTAACACGAGAATGTCCCTTCATGAATCTTCATCATACCATATACCAATTTCACAATATTATTAATTTTATATTTTAATTATATGTGTAAAAGAATAAAATGCATGCGGAAAAAAATTATTATACATAAACTTTATTTTATACGCTGTAATTTTAGTTGCAGATTAATAGAAAAATAAAAATATTTGTTATACAAATAAACTTTGAGAATGTTTAACGATACACTTACAATATGGCAAAAAGTAAATTATTCCAATCCAGGAGGTCAAATCATGTATTAGAAGCAACCGTAATTGTGTTTGTGTTTGTTGTGTGTGTGTGTGTGTGTGTAAATATATTTAATATATTTGTACATATATAGAAACTATGCATATAGATACATATTTTATTATTTATAGACATATGGAATGCTGTTACTTAATTAATTATATTACACAGCCAATCTTTTGTCAATCGTTAGATCAACAACAATCATACTGTTTCGTTTAATATCATGAAATAACCCTGCGAGAGGTTAACCAACGACAAAAAATTAAAAGGGACACAACACAATATCATTAAAGAATATCTGATATAAAATTAATATCTTCAAAAAATACAACAAAATTAATAACTTCTTTGTAAACTGCATTACTAACTTTACGATAATTATATTGCTATATATGATAACAAAAACAAACAGTGGTTGATAATAACGATAAAACATTAAGAAAGACCATAATACACGTGTAATCGCAAAACAAACTTTTAAATGGAAAACGAGTACAAGAACTTCTTCAATAAGTTAAGTCTTGCTATGTGCGTAATTTTGTTCGTATCTTTTGATACTTAAGAAAAAGAAAAATTTTTAGATAACAAAACTGATAAATTTAAGTGGCATGAAACTTAAATATTCAATTCATTATTTCTTATTCCTTTATAACGCTCACGTGCGCACCAATGCACCACTGTGTCGTTACGGGAAAAAAATAAAATCATAGAAACATGTTCATGCATTATCCTTTCACGATAGGTTTGTGCATGTAAGCGATCTACATCACGGCACATCGTAGAAGGATAACAATAACATAATCGTAAAGAAAATAAAAATACTTCTACCTGCCAATTAATGTAACAAGCTAAGAAGAAAGATCCTCAAATCCTTCGATGTATTTGGCACGCTTCTCCTCTACTAATAGCTTATCAATGTATACGTCTTTATCAGTACTAACATCAATCAATCGTAAACCCAGCATGGTACCATTAACTGGCGAGAAATTGTCGAACACTGACTCAACGATTACAGAAACGAAATTCTTCTCAAGCACCAAATCTCTAAATTTGACGCAATCGTTCGCCGACCAGTCGACATCATTAATCGGTTCTATTCCTAATCAACATTAAATCATTATTAAAAATTCTTACTAAAGTGTTTCAAACATATGTTTGTGGGGAAAAAAAGACTTTTCTCTTACCGACTAGTTTAGCTTTTACTGCCTGATACGGTAATTTCAAAAATTTGGTCCTCAACGGCTGTAAACTGGTACGGGGAATTATCGTCATGTCGCCGTAGTCGCAAAAATATACGGATACATCATTATCGCTGATAATATTAGTAACGTATACTCTAAAGTAAATAAAATATTTATTAACTGTTGTTATTAACCGATCTCATTTACATTGTAAAGTGATATAATGTACCATACCTGTACCAATCATTCCGGAATTTTCCCGCGTAAAGTTTGCCTTCACCGACAGCTTCCAAAGGTGGATTATCATTCGGCTCATAACAGTTTTGCAAGTCGATCATCATTGTCTGGAAATGAGAAGATCCAGTAAGAATACTTCATTAGTTAATTTCAACATATTTAATACACTTTAAAAGTATCTAATTTTACTTTTAATTCATTCGCATCATTCAACGGTTGTACGATGAAATGTCCTGGATGCGCGACTAATGTGACATGGACGTCAAAATACTGGCCGATGCTCGAAATTATAGGTGGATTCAACTTGACAACGGACTCGGAAGTGCCGAAACTTTTGCGATCCAAACGTTTCTTAGGCTTGTTGTTGTTACTATCTTCGTTGGCTCTACACACAGAAACTTGTTCAGAGTCAAGTTCATAAAGTTAGTACGGAATTATAAGAACACAAAGAATTACACAAATATGGTAAATAATATATAGTACACAAATGTAAATATATAGTATAAAATGTAAAGTAGAAAAACAGAATATAAAGAAACGCATAGAAATAGTCCATTTCATTAAAAAATGAGCAAAAATTTACTTTGATATTTTGCCGTCATAAATCAACGATGTATTTATTGAAGTTAATACGTTAGCCGTTTCGTCTCTTTTGAAAATCTCCACCACTGGAATTCCGGACGTGCTAATCCTGACAATCTTTGCTATAAGCAAATCCGTATCCGAAACTAATTCATGGAATCTTGTCACAATCCTCTTGCTACACTGGTCAATATCATGCAGGAAGATCTGCATCGCCTGATTTTTTTAAACGAACATATAAATGTCAGTTTTATCTTCACGAAATGTTATTAAAAAAATTGAGTCTCTACGTTCGAAGAGAAAAAAATTTGATTTTTTTTTAATTACCTGTGGAGAGATATACTGCAAAGCCTTTGAAACTCTGTCCATATAAAATAGAGTTTCCCTCGGTATCGAGATGATTCGACCGACGTCGATTAGACGTACCGTTATTTCCTGCTCATCAAGAATATCGATCACTTTTGCTCTGAACCACTGCAAATTCCACTTCACAAGGTATGTTTTCGTAAAATTGATTGCCTTCACTATCATCGCATTATTCACAGTAGATGTTTGTGATATATTTTCACTGCTCAATACAATTTTAGCTAGTGAATTTAGCTGTGCATAAAATTTACCATACTCGTCTATGTGCGTAACGTACAATTCGATTAATTTCCCCGTCTACAATGAACCATCATATATATGTACGTAGGCAAGTAAAAGAAGAAGATTGTAGTAATAGAAAGTCGTAATAACAAATTGAATGACAATTACATGCATTTTGAATGTATTAGCTATGTCTTCTAAAATTTTGTCGAATAAGACTTGGTTTATATCAATATCCTCATCCTCCTTACTGGTGTCGTAAAAAGTTACCGTTGCATACGAGCCGTATTCATCGGCATCCATACCATGTACGTTCACGAATAACAGTCGATCGACTATAAGATGATTTTCAATTTCCGTCACTATCTGGTCGCAATCGCGGAAGTCTTTCAAACCTTGAAGAGCTACTCTGATAGCCTATATAAAATATATGCGCGTAATAAGATAAAAGCGGATTGATATATGGTTAAATAAAACAAATGAGTTACTTGACATGGAAGAACGCAAAATTTCTTGTCCAAAGGATATAAAACGTCAGGTTTGTAGTGTTCCTCATAACCATCGTCGATAAAGAAAACCGTGGCGATTCCAGTTTCATCATTAAAATCTATGCACTGAACTCTGTGCCAATAGTTTTCCTCTAAAACAGCATAGAAATCGCCAAGCACACATGCCACCGGTGAGATAGAACGTTTATTTATTTGATTGTAGTGCTTCGTCATTTCATTTGTCATATCAACAAATTCATTCTAGAAAGAGCAAGTTTTAGAAAAAGCAGAAAAAAGCGAATAAATAAATGATACGATTGGACACTCACATTCTCGTCACCGAGTCGAACCCAAATTTCGACAGTATTCACAACGTAAGTTGTATATATTTGCCAAATGGTCGTCTCCGGTACTGACAATATATCTGGCGCAGCAGGTCCAATCGGGCACAATTGTATCTTCTCATTAGAGATATTTTCAGAAACACTTTTAGATGGCATGGGGTTACTTTCCGATCGCTAAAAAAAATATAATGTTCACTTCGATCTGCGTGAATGCTGAAACGAATAAAATACATGCATATTGTATTTTATTATTACTTTCAAATTCGGGGAGGCTCTACACAGTATCATGGAATTCCCGACACCTTTCTCTTGATTGATATCTGAGCATTCCTCAACGATCATTTGCCAATTATGAGGCAAGGCTTCCTCATATTGGTCATTGTAGTATTCTGGTAACAAATGCATGAAGACCCCACTTTGATGTCGAGTTATGATGTCTAAAATGCGTTTTTTTATCAACTCCGTATCGGCGGTCGTCACCTCAGGACTCAATGATTCCTTGGCAAGATTTACCAGAGCTAAACGTGCCGCAATCTTTTCGGCTACCTCCTCGGACACTGCGTCCTCCGGGAATGTATGGAAAGTATGTATGCCAACCTAGAACATTCATCAAATGTAGAAAATAGTCGTAATTTTTATCGATTAATATAAAAAATTGAATTTTGCAATATATAATTCGATAAATGTATTTACTTTCACACTGGCATAGATTGTGGTCTTAGCAGAATGTTTCTCCTTCTTTGAATACATTTTGTAAACCGGTGATGGTAAGTTTAGCAAATTGGCACGAATTTCTAATTCTTTCCGAGGATCCTCAATTGGCGGTGCTATCTGTAAGAATAATAAAATATCATGAAAAAAATCACGTACGCGCAGTGTTATATTCTTAAATAGCTCTTAAGTAACTCTCCACATAGTAGCTTCCCTGTAAACAATGTTTGGATGGTCACTATAATACGATACTATGTACGAAACATTTTGCAGGAATGTCTTCAATGTTTCTTTTTATTTGTTTCATCAAAAAATTCTTTATTTCATTTAAAAAACAGTATTTTCTCTCGATAAACTATTTATTACAGGTATGGATTATTACTTTTCTAAATATGAACATTATATATTATATTGTTTCTTTTTTTCAATACGGCTATTAATTTTGTAGATTTTATGATCCGAATGCCCATATCACATTAACGGCTTGCAGATGTATCTGTGTACGATTGGCGATTGGCTGAAGCAATCGAAGCCGTAAGCTGTTAGTATAATATAAGCATAACTTGTTAACAAAATTTAAAAAAAAATGTAGTTGGATGCAACAAAGTACCGATCGCAATATTAATTTGTTAATTCGCGCCTCACGACAGAATTGTGCGCACAACGACGTAGCTCTGCATCCATAGAGCAAAAGTTAATCAAGACCATCGAGAATGAATTCGGAAAAAACTTTTTTATTTTGTTTTCCTTCCTATCCTTTAAATAGACTGCAAATATAAAATATATGTATTATATATTATATATAATAATACAAATATATAAAATTAATTATATAAAAATACAAATATAAAATCAATAAAAATATTTATATATTTTATATATTTTATAACTATCTATATTGAAACATTTATAAACAATTATAAACTATGTATTATACTTCATATCATTTATAACTATATAGTATCATAATATAGTATATAAATATACTACATCATTTATAATTATACAACATTATCTTAACATAAATCTGTTTTTACCTGCGGTATATCAAAAATGGATGGAGTAGGCGTAGATGTATGACCGCTGTTGTAGTTATCAATAGGTGGTGAAGACGTTGCATTAGTAACTTTGAGTCTTTCGCTCAGCTTTAAAGATCTCTGTTCCACAGTCTTTGGCTTTTGATTTATCACAGATGAAGTTGCTGTATTGTCACTTAATACTTTGAATTTTAAATCTTCGATAGTCTTACAATTATTAACACTTTGGTTCACACTCGCTATACTGGGATTTGTCACTTTATCTTTCAGTCTCTAAAAATATTGAATAATTAATAATTATGCAGATTCCAAATCTGCAAGAGTTTTAAATCATTTTGAAGAACTCGCAAGCTGGACGTGTACTCACTTTAGTAGGGGTACTTGGTAATGTAGTCGGCGCGAAGCTTGGTTTCAAGTTGTACGATAGCGGATACTGTACTGGAGTCTCCATAAGAGACACAGGCCTGTTCCTGAAATATTGTTGTGTTGTTGCACAACACATATAATTGCAAATATACAAAACTATTTATATCTTATATATTTATATCTTAACTATTAATATCGATATATATTAAATAATCGATTAATTAATTCCTCAGAATTTGTACAAAAAATTTATAATTAAGTTAGGAATAGAGAGCAACGTATTGAGTCATGTTAAATAAAAATAAATAAAAAGACTTAAATCATTACTTATCGATACCTATTATCAATAATTTGTTTATTTTAATTTTAAACAAATATAAATATAGTTTGAATATAAGTACCTGCAAAAATTTGTATGCAAGTTAGTCTTGCCGGGTGTTGATCTAGTAAAATTTGGATAACTAACGTTATTTTTGATAGGCTGAAAGCCACTGCTGGAATTATTACTTCTAAAACCAGTTGAACTTCTTGCTTGTCGAGGTGGATTCCACTGAAAAAGATTCTGTAATTAATTGCAGCACAGCTATAGTTATTTGAATTTTAATATTAAAGCAAACACAAAATCATAGTTTTTAACAATTTGATACACTATATGTTATGAAATACATTCGGATCATATAATGATTGTTTTCGATATTTAATACAATGATCAGTATATATGTATATGCGGCAACAGTTACTTTCTAGGAAAGACAAAGTATTAGTAAAATGATTACTTTTTTTGGCTGCGGTCGTATTTTTCGTCGTGTCTTTTGTCGTGAAACTAATTTTGTAAGATGCGCCGATGTCTTTGAAGGTATAGCATCCACATACAGTTCTCCATTTTTTTTAATTACTGTCACGTCTGGTATGCTGCGTATGAAAACTTCGAGAGAAGAATATCCGAATTGTTTAAAAGGTAATTGATCCCCTGTTAATATATAGTAGTCCGCTATAAAGAAGAAATTATAAAATTATTGTTAGTCTTTGAGAATGATTGATTATTAGAAAAAACAAAACACAGAAATTTGAAGTTTGAAGAGTGGATTGTCTAAATAATTGTATGTAAAATTACTTCGTAATAACAAAATTAATAATATTTACCTTTTAAACTGTCTAGTTTGATCCCACCCTTGCATGATATCAAACATGAACGCAAATTTTTTATAACTTCGTCTTTTTCCATGGTGATTCTCTCTCTCATAAAAGAGAGAACACAGGTAGAACAGATATTTAAATCTCAGTTATTAATGACCTACAACAAATTGTAATACATATTAATGTGTAAAATTAAATTATACAATAAAACATGAAGTTCTATAGTTCCGAAAAATTCCTAAAAGCAACAAGAAACTAAGCCATAAAGAAATAAATTGTGACATAAATTGAGGCAAGAGAACACATTCGCAGTAACCTTTTGAAATAAATTTTGTTAGAGATTTTGATCTCATATAACATATCATACTAGTGAGAAAATATGGTTGTACATCAAACCTTGTCAAAATAGATATTCGTCACTGTAATAAATAAAATAACGTAAAACTAGAATGCAAAAGAAATCTAAAAATAAACACGGAACTACTCAAGGGCATCATCTGGTTTCCAAGAGGAAATTGATAAGATAAAGAATATATTTATATTATTGCATTTTTAGCATAATTAGCCATCGCTAAAGCAAGATTATTTCATTTATATTTTACTCAGATATCTTATAATAACTCGATAGCACAATATACAAAAAAATATTGATACTCGATAAGAAGTGACATATGAATCAACAACAAATCAAAATTTAACCTATATGTCATTCATATTTCTATTATTCTTTCCTAAGGAATAATACATTCTTAAGAAACTCTCTTAAAGAACTATGATACATTTTTAAGGAATTGTACAACCATTTTCTCTTCACAAATAAAAGAAAAGGAGAAATGTTGATGTACAGATAAAGAAAAACTGCAAGAGGTCTGAACAATCAGCAACGTTCCATTGAATTAATCCCAAGCACTTTATGTACCTCTTCTCCCCTAATTATACCCTTATTTCTCACTTGTCAATCTTCTTAATTCTTTCTACAAAAAACATGCTTGACGACGTCAATTAACCTAGTGAGCACCAGCATTATACGTCAACATTACAATTTTCTACTTAACAATGTAATGTACAACATATATTATACCACTTATATTGTCGAGTAGGAAAATTATAATACTGACGATGATTCTGTTATTGTTAGTCGACATTCGCTGGGAAATTACCTTAAATTCACCAATATCCACAAGAGCCGGCGATGCTGCAGGACACAAGCATGCGGTTAAAAGCGAGTTCCTCAAACAATGCACAGGTACCTGCGGACGTTAGAGCATCGTGAGACACAGCACAAAACCATTGTCTGAATGAACAGGAATCGACAAGAAATCGACCCGAGTTTGATAAGAACCCGGGTAAACAAATACGACCTCGTACGCGAGGAGGGACGTTTCCGCGTCTCTCGTACCTGCCATATGCCGCGAATCGTGATCGGGACGATCGAGTGAAACGGTACTATCCCGACAAGTCGGCCGCGATACCAGGCGACGATTAGAACGGGGTCATTAGCGCGCGCGGGGGAGGGGGAGGACGCGTTGTGCGCGGCAACGTACCTTCGAGCAGCGAGGACTGCTGCTACAGGACGACGACGACGAGCCTTCGGATCGTCTCGACCGCCGTCGCCCGCTCTCAGGAACGCAGACGAACCCGACCGGAACCGCGACCGCCTTCTCCCTCGCTCGTCTCTCGCTCGTTCTCGTAACCGAGGAATCCTCGTCGATCCTTGACCGTTGACGGGAAAGACGCGTCACACACGACTGGCGTAATACCGTCGACGTTTCGGGCGACGCATGAAGCGCGCACTCGTGTGTATTTCTGTCTCTCTCTCTCTCTCGCTCGCTCGCTCGTTCACTTTTCTCCCGCGCAAAGGCCGATTCGTTCGCTGACACTCGCCGAAGTGGGTCGCGACGCGTCCGCCAATCACGCGCCTAGCTTCCCGGAAATGTGAGAAGGTAATTAAAAAAAAAGAACGAGGGATCACGTTTCTCGCGCGGGCACAAGCTCTCTTTGAAATTACTTGAGAAGAGTCTCTTTTGACCGCTCGAGTTTTGACAACGAATGCTTCGACTTTCTTATCTGATCAGCTTATAGAAATACATTTTAGACACTCGAGTGAATTCTGTGAAAGAACTTTCTATTGCGTCACGCTCGACTGGATACGCAATTGCGTTATTTTAAGTTTTTAAAAGTAAATTTTGCTTCACACAGGTTAATTGCCTTCTCTCTTTTAATTTCCTTTAATCGCTTTGTGCGTAATTATCCAGATTGAACACACCCATACAGCACAAAAGCTTCCAGGAACGTAACATTGCAGGGACGTAAATGCAACATTGCAAGTTACAATGTAATATTGCGCAAGCATTTCATCGGAGATACAATTGTAACATTTCACCGAAATGATCCAGCAATATTTCATACAATCGCATTTAAAGTGGTTCTAGCGTTGAAATTTTCAATCATTTTCGAGATTTTTTAAAAAATTTTATTGCCTAATTTTCATGTTTTTGAATTTGTCAAAATTTGGACGAGATTGACCGCAGTTTCCGAGTTATTTATCTTTCGATTTAATACTTATTTAATACTAATCGATAGAATGGCACAAAAATTTAGTATTTTATTCTTTAATCCTTTTTGAACATAGTTAATTTAGCTCAGAATTTTTCACTGTGTCTATTTGTTGTAACAAAATCTAGAAAATTGAGGGAATAAGTGGTATTGAGTGTGAAAGGTGGGAATTCCACTGTGACTAATGAAACCTAATGGCAACACGCGTACCTGAATTCAAATAAAACTAATATTTAGTTGCTTGTCCTTTATCAATATACATAAATTATACTAATGACTGATCAAATATTTTTTACTTTTTATGGGACTCGCACCTTCTTTTCACGGCCCTGCCGCGCTAGAATTACCTTAAAATGAGACATTTATCAAAAATTTAAACAAAAAAGGAAGCAAAAAAATCATGCAATAAAGTACACAGAGTACAATTAAGATCAAACGAAAGATTTAACTGAAACAATAGTCAAGGGACTCTTGTGTCACAAGTATCATTTTGCGGTTGCAACAGATTTACCGAGTGTAACGTAAACTAAGTAACCATTATCAATCTTCCGAGAAACTGTCGGTGCTTTCCATCTAGCGACACAAGTGTCATTCTATCTTTGTTATTTATGAATGTTAACAAAAGATAGAATGATGCTTGTGTCGCTAGATGGAAAGCACCGTGTGATGTCATACAGCATTGATACTCATGTTACATGCTTTAGTGTATCTTATTCAAAGTTCTTCGACTTAAAACAGTTTTGTTTATCTTGAGAGGGGAAATACAGAGGGGAAAAAATAAAAAAAAGCATTCAGCAGATGTAACAATTCAGACATTACGCAATGATTGCCTCTGCGGTCACATACCAGTAACTTATAGAACCAAGTTAATTTATTTTTCAAAAATAGTATCAATAACAAATTAATCGTTACATCCGCTGAATTACGATCACACATATTTTGAAAGAAAAATTTATTATCGTAAAATTTTAGGATTGGAAATCTTTTTACACATTTCTTTTCTCGGTAAACAAATGCTAAGCGAACGGTTATTCTCACTGATTCTGTCCTAAAAGTATTCCCCCTTCCTAAAATTTTACATCGTGAAAAGAGCATACAACCCTATATCTTCCCAAGCGACAGCTACTCCGCAGTCGCCGGTTACGTCTTTGAAAGTAAATTCATTACACAAACATATTTAATTAAATTACATAAATTCAGAAAAATAAAAAATAAATGAAGGATAACACCGCGTGTACATCAATGAAATTCAAAAAAACAATCAAGATTTATTTTCACGAGTTATAAATAAAGGCTTATTGATGTAACGCTTATTCCTTTTTCGGCGCGACCGCTTGCTTAGCTTGATGAGCTTGTAACACGGCCACGGCTTCCTCGACCTTGGCCTTCAAAGATTCACTGTGTTCCAGCATGTGAAGCAATTCGCTGTTGTCGATCTCCAGCAACATACCGGTGATCTTTCCGGTCAGTTGTGGATACATACATTGGATCAGAGGGAATAACCGTTCTCCTAACATTTGTTTTTGCTCCTGTGGTGGCGCCGCGGCTAGCATCGATGCGGTGAGCGGCTCCTGGCCCTGGATGTGAACCGCCTGTTGCACAGAAGGACCACTCGGTGCAGGTAGAGTCATGGCTGCTTGCGGCGGATTGCGCATATTTGCGGTGTATTTGTAATTCGACGGACGACTCTGACCGGGCGAGACGCCAACGGTTGGTCCGACCATGGAACGGCTTTGCATGTTTGCGCCACCAACTGCTTGTTGACCTGAAATAAAAAATTCCAATTGTTAATAATTTTCGCTAATGAATGCAATTAATGTATAATATTATAAATAACATAGTAATGTTGTGGCAACTATATTGTTGCAACAATAATTGAAAATTATATTGCCGAATATATCACATACATATCGCGTTATAGTTTAATTCTTCTGAAGAAAAGTTTATTATTCTCGTAATTAGATAATGTATAAAGAAAAAGTGGTCGTAAAAAAATCTATTGCAATCAATGCAAAAAAAATAAAGTTTAGGATCATGTTGAAACAGCTGAAAGATATCACCTTAGGTATATTGTTATGCACACAAAATTGCGAACAGGCTCAAGTTTTTCACAAATTCACATTATATAAATACTTTCACACAAACCCGATATTTTAATTCTTTCAAAAAGTCTAATTATTTGTCAAACTATGTTTCTGTCGATTAAAACCTTAGACTTAAGAGACTGTTTCTGCAATACTGCCAGTAACAATATAACGAAAGCCTCTAATTATTTCAGATAATATCTCGAAAATCTTAAATCGAATCTTGAATGTTTTGAAATTCTTGGAGGTCAGTCATTACCACAATATGACACGTGTATTTCTCTCTATTGTATTTATATACATCTTTATATACATAAAAATGTATATAAATACGGAACATATATACTTACGTATCTTCACGCACAAACATACACTAATAATATATATATCTTCATATTATACATCTTACCAATACTTAAGAATTTAACATTATGTTTTCAAGTCAGCTTGAGAATATTAAATAATATTATTTTATCTAATTTTTACGAATTTATACTTGAAATTTAAACAAATTAAAAGCAAAATACAACATTATTAACAAACCATAAAACAGTTCAAAACTCACATTTATAAAAAATGTTCAATACTTATTTTACCTAAAGTTTTCGTAAATATTTAAAAGTATAACATAGATTTCTAAAATTTGTCACTGATTATCTTCTATTTACATTGAAAAATAGTTAATAAATTATATAATAAAATAAAATTTTGTAATTTTAGTGGATGTCAAAATCACAGATGTAGAGAGGAAATCTGATGGATTCATAGATAGAAATCTTTATAATAAACGATAAAACGATAAAATTATTTAAATTACGTATTATTTAAAAAAATATAAAATATATCTTTCTCATTTTAAAATCGCCTTCTATCTTTAGATACAAATATGAACAAAAAGTTCGTCAACAAATAACAATTATATTTTTAAAACATCTTGAAAATCACATTCAGAAATCATATTTAAATATCTCGCTAAGAATTTTTTAACTGTTCAATCTTTTGAAGACACTTATGAATTCCTATTTTCAAATTTGAAAACGGTCAGAAACATAAAGCTCTTCAAATATAGGATTAATATGTATGATATTCAAAACAAACTCTAACAAAACAATATAAATAATAGTAATAATTTAATCATTACCAATCGCATTTCATATCGCTAACTTCGTAACGCCTGTGATAATCACCTGTGATAGGTCTGGCAGACATGCTGTTACGCAGAGCACCAGCTTGTGCAGAAGGAGCGCGCGGTGCCTGCCGGAACGGTGCAGCTTGCATTGATGCAAACCCGGAGGTACCAGTCTGTGCGTTCGGTCGTACTTGATTCGGTTGCGCCGACCAGCGTGGAGTCGGACGGATCTGGGCCATCTGAGCAGGTCCATAGAACCGCTGCGGTTGTGGTATCGTAGGCACGAAGTAACTGCCAGCATTACTGGGTTGGAATATTTGACCCATCTGCTGCATACGCACGTTCGCCATGCGTTGCATGTACTGAGAGGCGAGATGCGCCTTCCGATCTTCCTTGCGTTGTGCCAGAGCGACATAGAGGGGCTTGGAACCTACGATGCGTCCGTTCATCTCGGTAACTGCCTTGGTAGCTTCCTCTGGCTGTGAGAAGCACACGAAGCCAAAACCCTTGCTACGTCCTTCCTCCATCATCACCTTCGCGGACGTAATCGTACCAAATGGCGTGAACTCTTTTCGCAGACGCTCATCGTCGATCGTATCATCCAGATTCTTTACATATAGATTCACACCTTGATATCGATTTAGGCGCTCGATCTTCAGCTGCTCGAATTTCCGTTTAAGTTCTTGTTGGCGTTCAGCTTTTTTCTGAGCCCGCCCGACGTACATGCACTTGCCTTCGGCGATCTCCTTGCCGTTCAATTCGAGCACTGCCTGCTCGGCAGCGTCTGGGTCCTCGAATGCGACAAATCCAAATCCACGTGATTTGCCGTCGTCTTTGCTCATCACTTTATGACTTGTGATGGTCCCGTACTTCTCGAACATATCCCTCAGTTTGTCATCTGTCATTTCCTCACCGAAGTTCTTCACGTAGACGTTTGTGAAGAGTTTGGCCTTCTCGCCCAACTCTTTTTCACGTTCCTTACGCGGGATGAATTTGCCAACGTACACCTGTGAGAGAACATATTCCATATTAAATTAATTTTCATAATTAAAAGATAAGAGAAAACATTAGCTCAACGAACGAATAAATCAAACATTTTAGCTGTCCAAGAGTCTGCACATCTCGGCCGATTTCCGCAAGCCCACGCCTATCGCCTCCCTCCCTACGTCGTGCGGCGCTGGGCCTCAGATACGGCGCATATGTAACGCGATTCATTCCGTACCTCCGACTCCCAATATCAATGTTTTAAAAAACATGATCTCTTAAAAATTTGTTTAAATAATTAATTCAATGACAAAGTTTCAATTTTCATCGTAGACGTAGCGAGACAACAGACATGGGCTCGCGAAAATCGGCCGAGATGTGCAGATCATGGACAGGATCTGACTCAGCTTAATTTCGATAAAGAATAAGAAATCTATCTACTTTACCTTCTTGCCATTTAGCAACATTCCGTTGACTTTGTCGATAGATTTATTAGCCGCTTCCTCCGTTTCAAAATGTACAAAGCCGTAACCCTTTGACGCACCCGATTCGTCTTGTGCAACCTTACAGCTCAATATATTCCCGAATGCGGAAAATGTATCGTACATCGCTTTATTGTCTATGTTTTTGTCTAGGTTTTTAATAAATACATTTCCGACGCCTGACTTGCGTAGGGAGGGATCGCGCTGGGACCACATGATCCGAATAGGCCGCCCTTTTATCATGTCGAAATTCATGGTATCAAGGGCGCGTTCGGCTGAAACAGAAATATATTCGTAAATGTATTTATGCAAATGCATTATCCTTGTAAAAATCAAATAAGATTTTGAAGACGTTATCGCCAACTTTTCAAGAGTAGATTTCTTATCACTAAATAAATTCAATTTGTGTGTAATTTGTGTGTACATAATTGTTCTTGCAAGTCGATAATGAAAGTTAATTTGACTGTACTTTCTTTGTCTACTTTCTCAGCTTTATAAATATCTTTTTTATCACCTCGATGTGATAAATTATTTTACTACCTGGAGTTTATAAATTAAAGATGCATCTGCAAAAATTTGGTTTGCAAAAACTTTGGCACAAAATTTTTTGAATTATAAAAATTATATAAAAATTACAAAATATATTAATGGATTACAGAATATACTAAAGAAAAAGTATGTGTTTAGTCCAGATCACTTGTATTTGCAAAACTTGCATCACTGATACAAGAACAATTCTAGATTGACTTACTTATCGCTTAAGTCCAGTACACAATAAGTAATTGTAGAGAAAACAATTGCGCAACGACCATGATTTTCTAGAAAACACCCTCTCATATATTAAAAAAAAAAGAAACAAACATACTTGTCCGACAAAAGTCCGATAAGACGTTCTGTGAATTGATAAGAAAAATAATCTGGAATAACTTATCACATCGAGGTGATAAAGAAGATATTTATAAAGCTGAGAAAGTAGACAAAGAAAGTACAGTCAAATTAGCTTTCATTATCGACTTGCAAATAATCATTCTCATAAAAAACACAATTTACAAGTGTTATGTTTTTCGAGATACGATATCGCAAATTTTTTTTTAATAAACGACAAAAACTTTTGCAAACAGGTTGATGTAAAGCACAATTAAATTTCGCGAAGGAGACAAAGTCCAAGGACGAAGTGCAAAATTGAACAAATAAAGAAGTGAAAAAATCACTCATCTTCCATAAGCGAAAAAACTTTTCATGCTCATTTTTTGTTCTTAGATCTGTTTTACGAATCTAGTGGCTACATTTTATTGCAATTTTTCTGCTTTAAAACAAATGTATTGATCTCGGATATCGAATGAAATATAAAAAAATAGAATTTAAGGAAGTAAATGCAAATATTTCTTGAATTCTTTTGAAAAGTATAACACAAGTTTTCACGAATCTCTCTCTCAGGTACTTATATTTATTTCAAATTTACCTGAAAGATACAATGGGACTTAAACCCAGATGTCAGGTAGAAAATAAACTAAAGTTCTTTTTCATTCTTTTTATGAGAGAAAGAGAGAAGTATTTGTGTCTCCAAATTTTTTCAATTTTTCTCAGACATATAACGAACATAGATTTCTACGAATCTATGATTTGATTTATTCCAAAGCTACAATCGTAGAAGAAAAAAAACTGAAATTAAAATAGAATAGCTTCCTGAAAACCGACGTTCCCTTATACCATCAAAAAATTGAAACAGACGTTTCTGATAATTCATGGTTGTGACTCAGACATAAAAAGTAGACTAAGGTCTCCTCGAATCTCCTTTTTCATTTCTTATATTTTCTTATATTATATTTTCATTTCTTATATTCGTTATATTTCCCAAATTCTGGAGGAAGAATAAATGTCATACAGGGTGAGCCATTTTAATCTATGGACCCCAATTCCTCCGAATGTATGCATGGTACGAGAAAATGGTTCAGATAAAAGTTTTGTGACTTCGAGGGGGACATAAGATGGTGTCATTGGTTTGACCTTGAAGAATTATTTGAAAGTCACATGAAAGTCACCTCAATTTTTTTAAATGGCATCCCCTATTTTTTATTGCATATTCTTGTAGCTTATCTCAAGACCTTTCCAAAACACTATAAATAAATGTTTTTTCGTTAAATATTTTCCGAGTTATAAGGCTTGAAATAATTTCTTAATTTTACATAAACTATAAAATATCTCGTAAAATATTCACTTTTCGATGATCTTACCTCAATACTTTTATGCACAGAATAATGAGAGGAATCAATTGGTGTAAAGAAAACACATAGTTGTTTTTAAGAAAAAATGTGCAATTTGTAATTAACAATTACATATATTTTTTTAAAAACAACTATGTGTTTTCTTTACACCAATTGATTCCTCTCATTATTCTGTGCATAAAAGTATTGAGGTAAGGTCATCGAAAAGTGAATATTTTACGAGATATTTTATAGTTTATGTAAAATTAAGAAATTATTTCAAGCCTTATAACTCGGAAAATATTTAACGAAAAAACATTTATTTATAGTGTTTTGGAAAGGTCTTGAGATAAGCTACAAGAATATGCAATAAAAAATAGGGGATGCCACTTAAAAAAATTGAGGTGACTTTCATGTGACTTTCAAATAATTCTTCAAGGTCAAACCAATGACACCATCTTATGTCCCCCTCGAAGTCACAAAACTTTTATCTGAACCATTTTTTCGTACCATGCATACATTCGGAGGAATTGGGGTCCATAGATTAAAATGGCTCACCCTGTATAATAAAACGCCTTTAAAATGAAACAAATGCTGCAGATATATGCGCATGGACCACGTTTCTCCAGCCACTCGTCTCGAGGTACCAAGATTTGCCATGCTTTACAGAACTATTTTCGAAATGAGAAATATGAACGCGCACGTAGCATTAAAGGTTCTCCATAGAAGGAAATTGGCACAACGAATAAACGGACAGATTCAGAATGTAAAAGAATGTAAAAGTTACAGAACTCAGACGAGGCGAAAAAACCTGCAGATAGTTTTTTGTTCTCATAACATTAAGCTCTTGACCTCAGGGAAGAAGAGTAAAAAAAAACCCACATTTAACTCGGTTACCTGGGTCTTTAGGAAATGCGCGATAAAAAAAGAAAAAAGAATTATCCTTCCCCCTCCCATGGCGAGTCCGTTTAACCGTTAACTACCATTACACCCGAGCGAGGACGTGGATCCAATATGGTGGGCACGTTGGTGCGGCACGTGTGTGGCACGCAGCGGGCAGCCATTCGAGCGGACCCACGTTGCGTCACCCACGTTGACCACTACCACCACCACCACCACCATTATCACCATCATAGGGAGCAGCGATACGCTAAGATCACGATGATGATTACAACACGATGATGACTCACCATCAGCCGGTTGCTGGAAGTTGACATATGCATAGCCGAGCGAGCGGCGGGTAATCATGTCGCGGCACACACGTATCGACAGCACCGGACCAGCCGACGAGAACTTCTCGAACAGCATCGCCTCGGTGATGTCGGTGTGCAGGTCGCCCACGTAGAGCGAGGCCATGGGGTAGTTGGGCGCACCAGGATTCATGGTGACGGCGGGGTATCACGTCACAGGGGATAAGAGGCAGAACAACCGTTTTCTCCTTGCACGCGACGATCTCGCTTCGTCACCTTCTTCCGCTACCTCGCAATATGGCTCGTTCGACCAAGGACCTTTTCTGGCTCGTGTACCTCGTGTCGCTCGCACGTCTCGCTCTTCCTCCTTATCTTTCTTCCGCTTCTGCCTCGTGCGTGTTGTCTGAGTGGGTAATCTTTTATTTTTTTTCGCGTGCCTTTTGGGTAGATGGGTCTTCCGTCTGTTCTCCCTGACGATGTCTTGACGGCTCACACTCTGGGGCTTGCTTCTTTTTTCTTCCTTGTTCTTTTTTTTTTTTTTTTATCACCACGCTGTACCCGAGGTTACGACGGTTTTCGCCTACGGTTTTGCGATTTTTTTGTATACGTTTTTTTACGGAGATTTTTTGCTTTTTTTGGATTTTTCTAGGAGAGTTAGTTTCACGGAATGGACGTAGGTTGTGTGGCCTATTTCTGGGAAAAAGGAAACGCACACAACCACACGTGAACACAACTCTACTCTTACTGAGGCAGAAGAGCATCGCGCGGCTTCCTGCGCGCACTTATATACCCCTGGCCGCGCAACCACCGGCGCCAGCTTCCGGCGAAATAGTCCCTCTAAGCGCCATCTCGAGGAAACTCTGGCTGGCGTGAATTTCGCGCGATTTTCGAAAATCGCTACGTTCAATCGTTCAATTCAGTCACGACCTCTTCCGATCTCTTAATTCAGAGAAATACATCCGATTACTTGTATCTGATAAAAAAAATACTAGTTCTATCTATCGCAAAAACAACGATCTGTTTATCACATAAAATAAATGCTTAGAACATATATTACTGGAAAAAGAATGATAACATGGAAACTGTCCATGTTTCGACCTTGTGCCCATTGACTTTTCATCAGGATGTAAAATGATTGCAATAAACTTGAACTGATTTAGAGCGAAAATCGCAACTGATCGAAAGTTTTCCTGACACTTTGGCTGCTTTCCTTTTAGGGAACACAGTCGACACTTTTGACACAAATCGACACACGTCGCTTTCCATTTACAATTTTCTTCAAACTCAATTGGCTCTTTTCGACTCTGCTTGGGGAGGAGAGTCGGAGTGTGTTAAACTGTGTCGATTTGTGTCTTCTAAAAGGAAAGCAGCCCTTGGCCGTGTTCCGAAATTCACTGCCAGCACTGAAAACCTATAATATACGTGACGCGAACTATAGTTTTCCAGTACTGGCAGTGAATTTCGGAACACAGCCTTTGTCAGCTTGAGTCGCCATATTAAGCCCGCCATTGCGAATTTCGAAAAGCGCCACACGGCAATCGAAAGCAGAGGTTTCAAGCTTTCATTTGCACCCCCGTTCGATTTTTTTGAGTCAAACCAATTTTGGAGAGCATGGGGTCTCCCGTTCAGAAAGAATGCCCCATATATATATATATATATATATATATATATTTTAAACATATATGATATAACCCCATAAATAAGAAACAGAGATATAGTTTAATCATTGATTAACGTTAATCAGTGTTGATCGAAGTGACTCTTAAAATTAGTTATATAATACATTTCACTTTAAATATTGCGCAATTTGAGAGTGGGAGGATATTTAGTTAAGCAGACTCAGAAGAGGGCACTGAAGACTGTATACACAATGATCTTGGATGGGATCTTCTACTCTATCTAATTTTTTTTGTTCTCGTTTTCTCACGCACGTGGTCTTCGTACTTAATTTTTTATTTCTCACCGCATGTGTGAAAAAATGGCGAATTACTGTACTGTGTGTGGTATGAAGAGGACAGTATTGAATCCGGATATCACATTTCACAAGTAAGATTGCAGTTTATTACATTATGATAATTTATAGTATTATATAGCCTAGTTTTGGTGGTTAGAAACGCAATTTTTCGTTTTAATATTTTTTTAGATTACCAAAAAGTCCTGAAATTCGGAAAAAGTGGTGTGATACATTACAAAAACATGGAGCTAGACGACTCCTTGTTTGTAGTAAACATTTTTTGCCTAGAGATTTTCGACTTCGAGGTTGCGTGACACGACTCAAAAGGGATGCAGTTCCACTAGTAAAGTTTCCACTAGTAAAGTTTCCTCCAAGTCCAGCAGAAGAATGGTATAATCCGTAAGAGATTCATGAGTATTACAACAAATTTGATATGTTTACTTTTTGGAAAGCTATTCATATTTTTTATGCAATAAGAATAAAAAAAATGTTTAAGAACTTGTATTGTAGAAACTTGTTGATTTGTGTGTTAAAATAACATTGTTTTTCAATGCATTTTTATTGCACTATATAATTCTTTAAAATATTTTTTAGATTTTGTAGCTTCGGATGGACGAGTGACTTTATATCAGAAAGCCTAATATAAGTAATAGTAGAAAAAGGTAATATTTCTACTTTTTGATATTTATTTTCATAGTTTTTCAGTAAATGCAATTTCAGTAATTGCAATTTTTTACTATAATTTTTTAGGAATATTCTAGAACTTCTATAATAATAATTAATACTCGTCGCAAGAGGCTTCATCGATCGGCGCCACATCGGAGACACATCAAGAGTCACGTATCATCGCCCCTTATCAACCAAATATCAGGAAGCCACTGAGCACAAAAAAGATCATCAAAAAGAGGACGAACAACGAATCTTGCCGACGCTCCGCGCAGTTCGTTTAGTGACTCCGTGCCGAGACCACGTTTAAATTCTGAGCTCCATCCTTTTCTTTATATAACTGCGTTCACTGAGTTTTATACTTTTTTTTTATATTCACTGTGTTCACTGAGTTTTATACTTTTTTTTTATATTCACTGCGTTCACTGAGTTTTATACTTTTTATTTTCACCGCGTTCACTGAGTTTTTATACTTTTATATTCACTGACTCCGTGCCGAGAACATGTTTAGTTTCTGAATTATTATATTTTTATATTCACTGCGTTCACACAGTTCGTTTAGTGACTCCGTGCCGAGAACACGTTCACTAAGTTTATACCTTTTTTATATATATTCACTGCGTTCATTATACTTTTATATTGTAGTTTATTTATTTTCATTATTATTACTAGTTCTAGAACCATTAATTAGTTACCAATCTCCAGGCATCCCCTGGTAAAGTCGATGTAGATCGACTGACTGGAAAAGTAAAATGGAGCACAGAACGTCGAAACACTAAGATTACAAGATATTACGTTGTAGTATATTGTTTTTTTCTATTTTGTATAAACGCTGATCGAAAGATTCTCTTCTAATAAATTTTTTACATACAATACAAATTTTAATGACATTGTCACTAGGTATAAGCTAAACCTCCTCTATTCTTAATCTTTATCAAACTAGCCATCAAATTTTCTTTGCAGCCAAACAAAGCATGAACGCAAAATTCCACGCAAGTGACTTACCTAACCTAAGGATATAATAGTATATATAGCGATATTCTAAACAGATACTAAAAAGTAATAATATACTATGTGGTATATACTACAAACGAATTACAGGGCGGACATACGATATTCTCTGTATATACTCAGTATGTTCTAGTACGTATATTGATATTCCGAGAATATACACAATATACTTTTTTGATAATCTCAGAACCTACTTGTGCTATTAGGGGAATAGCTAAATCTAAGAACAAATTTTGAATATGAGCAGAAATACAACAGAATGACACCTAAAAGAATAATGGCGAATTGCCTCTGCAGAAACTGAGCTAAAAATTTCCTGTTTTATAACCATTTAAATGACGTATCCAACGAAATATATCACATAACAATATTTAAATATTTACAAATTTTATTATTTACAAAGTGATAGATTCTACTCGAATTTGCCGACAATCAACTATTAGATTATATCGACTTGCCAATAAAACGCGAGTTTAATTCGGACAGAGCTGATGATATCGAATTGATTGTGATATCTGAGTAAATCTACTGCTAACATGTTGTCATACTGTTTTGCAGTTTGCTTTGCAGGTTTCGATTTACAATTTCAAACCGAACCAGTAGTTCTCTGAGAGATCGAGCCGTATAGATTTTTCCCATTCAATTGAAATTTGTGAGTTTCGACAATATTGTAGCCGAAGGATTCCACATTCGAAATGCTCGATTATCGAGAAATTTCAGAATGTAGCATTATTGGAAAAAAAATGCGTGTGAAGGCGATTCAAAACTCGAATTAACTTAATCGATTAATTCAACTACAATTGTTTATAGTTTAAGCTCTAGCTATTTTACAAATCCTTCAGTGTCGCAGACTTGCAAAATATAATACGAGTTAAGTAACCGTTATCCGTAACTACTATTCATCTTCTAGCAAACAGATAACTAGAACGTAAGAATAAACGGGCATTACAACGGGTTCTAGTGTAATTTACCCACAACAGTTTCCATCAGTTAGAAATGACTTTCGTTCGTTTCGAGAAGGAAAATGTAAGAAGGAAAGAATTAAAAAAATGCATTCAGCAGATGTAACAATTGTATGACGTCGTTAAATGATCATCTGCGATTATATACTATTATATAGATATTTACTGATTAATTTTTCATAAACCGTTCCATTAATCGTTACATCTGTTGAACGTCAACTTATGTACATGTATCTTGAAAGAAAAATTTATTATCTTAAAATTTTAAGATTGGAAATCTTTTCACAATTCCGCTTCTCTCAGGAAGCAAACACAAGGTGATCACTGATTCAGAGTAAACATATGTATCCAGATTACGCAAAAAACGAATCTCTCTTAAAATTTTACATCATAAAAAGCATGCTTTTTTGTATCTTCGCAAGATATTATTCTCGGAACTTTACGTCTTGGAAAATAGTGTTAATCAGAAAGTTTTTCCGAATTTTTCAATAAAAATAAAAGGCAAAATTTTCAAAATTAAAATATTATTGGTCAATGTTGCGCCATTGTTTTAGAATACTCTTGCCATCTTGAAGAAGCCGGAAGATTCCATCCTACCAGAACTTGGAAGGTTTCTAAGTGAAAAGATATCTTGTGCAGTTCCTACACTGAAATTTTTAAAACTAACAATATTTGCAGCAATCAAAATAGATCGTATTTAGATGGCGTAATTTCAGGTGAATATGGTAAATGTGACAGGATTTTCTAGCCTAGTCTGGACATTTTTTTCGGGTGGTCAATGAAATGTATGATCCAGATGACGCCAGCGTCATCCTGAAACATTTTTTTCTTCACAAGTTCTGGTGGATTGCTTGCTTCAATTTATCGAGTTGGGCACAATATTTGCTCGAATCCGAGTTGAATGATCTGTTCTGCGGAAAGAGCTTTTAATAAACAACATTTTTCCTATACACTCAATATACTCTACATCATTTTTTTCGAATGAAGGCTGGTTTTGCAATGACATGTATTATATCGGCTGGGCACATTTGTCCGAGTTGAGTGATCGGTCTCTGCAAAGGCAGTTTTTAGTAAGCAACATCCTTCCCCATTATACATTCAATATCACTTTTTTATAATGAAGATCTTTTCAAGTATTTGCGGTTACACGTATTGTACGTATTGGATAAAGTGCAATTTACTAATAATGTTATTTGTAACGAATCCGAAGAAACTTTCTGATCAACCAATAAATCCATTAAGTATACACTGATTAAATTGCATAAATTCAGAAAAATACAAAATAAATGAAAAAACAATGAATATATCGAATCAAATTGAAAATTTATCGAAATTTATTTTCTTTATAATTGAAGATCATCGGTAAGATGCTTATTCCTTCTTTGGAGCGACAGCTTGTTTGGCCTGATGAGCCTGTAATACGGCCACGGCTTCGTCGACTTTGGCTTTCAAGGATTCCTTGTGCTCCAGCATGTGAAGCAATTCGCTGTTGTCGATCTCCAGTAACATACCAGTGATCTTGCCCGTTAGATGCGGATGCAAGTGTTGGATCAGAGGGAATAAACGTTCTCCTAGCATTTGCTTTTGTTCCTGCGGCGGCGCCGCTGCTAGCATCGATGCGGTGAGCGGCTCCTGACCTTGGACATGAACTGCATGCTGTACGGTAGGATTCTGTGCTGGTAGAGCCATGGCTGCTTGCGGCGGATTGCGCATATTTGCCGTGTACTTGTAATTCGGACGGCTCTGACTGGGCGAGGCGCCAACGGCTGGTCCAGCCATGGAACGATTTTGCATGTTTGCGTTACCAACTGTTTGCAGACCTAAGATACACAAGGATTTGTAAGGATTGTAAAGTAATAATTATTTTCATTAATAATCAAATTCAATTATCGTTAATACTATAATTAGTTTTAAGACGTTATGACTTCTTATGACTTTTTAATTTCATTTTTAATTGTGCTCTGAGGTGCTTTATATTACGACAAATCAGTTGAATATTCAAATAAACTTTAAAGATCAATAATATAAACAATAACAATACAGAATGACAAATGACTATACATAAGAGAGATTACTTTATCAGCAGAGCTATTCTGTAACTCCTAACGACTGTTTTCGATATCGTTAACTAGCGACAACCAATGGCAAGGGTGATCCTAGAAGAAAAGCACGACTCTTATAGGCTGTCGTTAGTTAACGATATCGAAAACAGTCATTAAGAGTAGAATAGCTCTGCAGGTTTACAAATATCGGATCCCAATTCTTTTCTGATATATGTTTCGATATATGATTTTTTTGTCAGGATTAAAGAAATAATACAAAGTTTAAACAACAATAAATTATAAACATATTGTAACATTCTATCCTTAATTTTCATAATAATACCTGTGATAGGTCTGGCGGATATATTGTTACGCAAAGCACCAGCCTGTGCAGCAGGAGCGCGCGGCGCTGGTCGGAATGGTGCAGCTTGTATCGATGCGAATCCGGAGTTGCTGGTCTGTGCATTCGGTCGTACTTGATTCGGTTGTGCTGGCCAGCGTGGAGTAGCACGGATCTGTGCCATCTGAGCAGGTCCATAAAATCGCTGTGGTTGCGGTAATGTAGGTACGAAGTAACTGCCGGCATTACCAGGCTGATGGAATATTTGACCCATCTGCTGCATACGCATATTTGCCATGCGTTGCATGTACTGAGAGGCAAGGTGCGCTTTACGATCTTCCTTACGCTGTGCCAAAGCGACATAGAGGGGCTTAGAACCTACGATGCGTCCATTCATCTCGGTAACTGCTTTGGTGGCCTCTTCTGGCTGCGAAAAACATACAAAGCCAAATCCTTTGCTACGTCCTTCCTCCATCATCACTTTTGCTGACGTGATTGTGCCAAACGGTGTAAATTCCTTACGCAGACGCTCATCGTCAATCGTGTCATCCAGATTTTTTACATACAAATTTACGCCTTGATAACGATTCAAGCGCTCCATCTTCAGCTGTTCGAATTTCCGTTTAAGCTCTTGTTGGCGCTCGGCTTTCTTCTGGGCTCTTCCGACATACATGCACTTGCCCTCGGCGATCTCCTTGCCGTTCAAATCGTGCACCGCTTGCTCGGCAGAGCTCGGGTCTTCGAATGCGACGAATCCAAAGCCACGTGACTTACCGTCATCCTTGATCATCACTTTGTGACTTGTGATGGTCCCGTAAATCTCAAACATCTCTTTTAGCTTGTCGTCGGTCATATCTTCACCGAAGTTCTTCACGTAGACATTCGTAAATAGTTTGGCTTTTTCGCCCAACTCCTTCTGGCGTTCCTTACGCGGAATGAATTTGCCAACATATACCTGTGAGCACAATCCATGTTGAGAAACAAAAGAGAAATTTGATCAGATTTTATATATATATATATATATATATATATATATATATATATATAAAAACTGAGCGTTTATACAAGAGACTGCATGCCAGAAAGAGAAAGTATGTGCATAAGTAATCTATCTTTGTTTAATTTTATTCTTATTAGAGAAAGTTAGTATAGTGTGGCGAGGATTCAACCGTCTCTTTTTTTTGCTGTGCGGTAACATGTCTCAAGGATAATGTAAGGAGAATATAGCTATCCTACAGTTTTGTCTTCCAAATTTCTGCAGAAAGGCGCAGTATATGTATACGTATAAGTCTATAGATTAATAAACGATCAATCGAGTGACAATTTTTTTTCTCACGAGAGGATTGATTTACATAATCCTTACATAATCCTTTGGACTTAACAAACTTACGGACTCGAGTTTAACTGTAGATACACATAATGACTCTCTATATGCAATCGGAAAAACATATTTTCAACTTTGTAGAAATCGCAATTTGCATCTGATTAATATTGCATCATCCGACACTTGTATTTTCGTAACATATAAGACTAACGGTTATCAGTATTCTCGAATATTAGTTCTTATGACCGTCCCCCAGTCATCGAATGCCAACAATTACAGAAGAACAACAAGAGTGACAACCTTTATCTTAATCTATGTATAAAGAAAGCTATTTTACCTTCTTGCCATTTAGCAACATTCCGTTGACCTTCTCGATAGATTTGTTGGCCGCTTCCTCCGTTTCAAAATGGACAAAGCCGTAACCCTTTGATGCGCCCGACTCATCTTGGGTAACCTTGCAGCTCAGTATATTACCGAACGCCGAAAACGTATCATACATCGCTTTATTGTCTATATTTTTGTCTAAGTTCTTAATAAATACATTTCCGACGCCTGATTTGCGTAGGGAAGGATCGCGTTGTGACCACATGATCCGAATAGGCCGCCCTTTTATATTGTCAAAATTCATGGTATCAAGGGCGCGTTCGGCTGAAACATAAACATCCGTAAATGTTGTAATTTATGCTAACGTGTCGTCTTCTATGAAAATTGAGTAACATTTTGAGTATTTTACCACCATGTTTATTGACAAAATGTATCTCTCATCATAAAATAAATTCATGTGTGTATATAATTGTTACGTCAAGAGTTTGTAAGGTAAAGGTGCATCTGTGAAAACTTGATATAATATACTATATGATATACTTTAAAATTAAATTACAGAAATTTAATGTTTGTGAAACGCAAAAATGTTTTTATTTAAGATAATTTTTGAAAATGTACAAAAACTAACTCGCTTCATCACTCGAGCACAATAAGCAATAAGTAATTGTATATCACGATGATTTTCTATAAAGTTATTCTCCGACATATATATGAAAAGAAAAAATCCTGCATTTCTCTGTTGGCAATATATTTTTTAAACTAAGTTGTAGATTTGTTTCTTTCAATTAGGATTTATAAACTTTAATTTGTTTTTTCTTCTTTCAGATTGGAATTAAATGTTAAATTACAGATTAAGATATTTATATTTTTCCTGATGATTTTATCCTTTGATATAAAAAAATAGATATTTGTCTAATTGATAACAAAGAAAATATTTAAAATTCGAGTTACATTTATCTCGTGTTAAATATGGAAAGTGTAACAAAACACAGTGGTCTGCCCAGCAAGTTTTGCATGGGCAGAAATATGGCTTATTGTGTGCACCACAGTGGAATTTTCATTATCTTAATTAGTAAAATACTGTAATATAAATTAAATTACTGTAATGTAATTTGATTAAATAACATTGTATTCTCATAAGCACTACGTTGAGCTCATTGTATGATATTGTTATCTATTTGTCTTTATATTGCTTATAGCTATTATCATTATAGTAGCATTTCAAACTTTATCATTATTATAGTATCATTTCAAATTCTAATGTAGAATTGTATTATTATTACAATAAATCATATTATTAAATTATTATAATGTAAAAATGATTATGTAATTATTATCTAAAATTTTTTAATAATGTAAAGCTAATAATATATGGATAAAATGTAGAGTTAACAGTATATGTTCACTTTTTACAAGTGTCTTAAAAGACGCGACTTTTTGGAGGGAAAAATTTCTCTCGGATGAAGGGAGGAAGGTCTTCTTTCAATCTAGGCCTTTAGGTTATTCCCAATGTATCTTCCTGTCCTTCTTGAAAATTATGGTAATCTGTTATAAATGACCACGTTGACGATCAAACGTGGTCAAAGTATTATAAAGGAGTATTATCCATAGGAAGCGGAAGTAAAGGCTCAGGTAACAAGAAAATTCCAGAACGTTCTCTTTATGTTTCATATACTATTTTGACCTGAGATAAAATTTTGAGTCGAGTAAAGGGAAGAAACTAAAGGTTTTTTCCTTTTTTTTCTTCTATAAAAATATTTGTTTCTTTGTTATTTTAGAAAGTAAAGTATAAGTAAAGTATAACGTAAAGTATAAAGTTAACAATACATTTCCACAAATCTTTAAACCATGAATATAGATTTACTTAAAAGGGAAATTTATGCGTGACGAAAGACATTCGAATGTGCACGAAAAACCGATGGTTCGTTTCTTCTAGAAGAAATTTGCACAAAAAGGAAAACTGGAATAGAATTAAAGGACTAAATCCATAAATCACACACACAAATGAAACATGTCTAAATGTTTCTTATGAAAGGAACAAACGTTTCCCATGGAAAAAAACTTTTGCTTTTTCGATTTCTATTTGAGATTGAAATTCTTGAACATTAATTCTAAAAAAGACAAAAGCAAAGAAATTTATGTGTACAAATTTTTCTTCATTATTTATGTTAACTTTTATATATTCTCTGTATTTCAAACGAGAAATAAATGTATTAATTCCAACTTTATTATAATTTTAGACGGATTTGTTTTCTCTAACTCTATTCCGGCGGCGTGTCTCCCAACCACGTGCAGCGAAAAGGAGAAAAAAAAATAATTTCTCGTGGCCAAATCCGTTTTATCCGTTAATCGCCGTTAAGCCCATATTGAATTACGCATGGTCGGAAATCACAAATTGAAGATTGAAATTCGATCAATCGGAGAAAAACGGATTAAGATGAAGACGATTCGATTAGTCGAATGTATCTAATCTTCAATTCCGCGTTTCTGACGCGTAGGCTACGTGCTCTACGATGGAACAGCGACGCGGATCCAACAGAGCGCGCGTCAGCGCGGCGCATGTGAGACACGCAGCAGGTGGCGATTCGCGCGGATCGACATTTACGTTACCACGTTGAGCCGCCGCCGCCGTCACCGCCACCATCATCGTGGTGGCAATACAACAACGTATGAAATAATGATATGTAATAAAAATATCAACTCTCACCATCGGCCGGTTGCTGGAAGTTGACATATGCGTAGCCGAGCGAGCGACGGGTGATCATGTCGCGGCATACGCGTATTGACAGGACGGGTCCGGCCGTTGAGAACTTCTCGAACAGCATCGCCTCGGTGATGTCGGTGTGCAGGTTGCCCACATAGAGCGAGGCCATGGGGTAGTTGGGCGCTCCGGGATTCATGGCGGCGATTGTGGAGTATCTCACTGGGAAAATGGAGCGGCGTACCTTTTCGATCTCGCTTCGCCTCTTTCCTTCTCTACCACGCAACAGTCGCTCACGTTGTCTTCCTCACCTCTCCCGCGTTCACCTCGTGCGTCAGTATCCTTTTTTTTTCTCGTGACTATGGGTAGATGGACTTTCCGTCTGTTTTCCGATGTGATCTCACACTGTGACTTTCTTCCCTTCGATCACCACGCGTGGGTTGTTCCTACCAGAGTCACGACTGGTTTTTCGCGGTTTTGCGATTTTTTTCTGTTAATATGGTTTTTCACGGTTTTTTCGTTTTTTTAAGTTTTCTTTTTTTAGAAGAGTTAGGTTTACGAGATGGACATAGGTTATGTGGCCTATTTCTGCGGAAAAGTAAACTCACACAACAAACGTACAACGCGAACACAACTCTACCTTCACCAAGGCCAAAAAATGACGGCGTGCTGCTCCTTGAGCGTACTGATATATATGCTTGGGCCGCGCAACGACCGTCGTCCGCTCCGGCGAAGTAGTCCCTCCCACTCTTTTGGCGTCCTCGACTTCAGCGCCACTACATCTCGAAACTTCTGAAAATCCGTTTTTTTTTTTAGCTGAACTTCTCGCACCATTTATCTGTCCTTCTTCCAGTGTGGAAAAAAAAAGGGAAAAAGTTCAGCTAAAAAGAACAAATTTGTCTGGCTCCAATTTTATGCGATTTCCGGAAATGCGATCCTCGGCACATTGAACGCGATGAGCGATATCCAATGAAAGCTCTGCGTTTCACTACGTTTCATATATCACATCGTAATGCAGAGCTCTCATTGGATAACGCTCATCGCGTTCTGTCTGTAGAGTCTTGCAGACGACATCCCTGATCAATATTGACCAATAGTGACACATGTTTTTGGTCACGTGATATCTTTCGACGCTAAACTAGAGCAGCATAAAAAGGCACCTTCAGTTTTTTCTCAACTCTCCTTATCTAAAAAATATATCTCGTTGCTTTAATACGATAAAATAGAAAAGTCCTGTCCTTGTAAAAAAAGAATAAGGCCGAAATCACACGGTACGGAATAGAGAATGCGTCATAGAACAGTCAATCAGCGCTATTCTACACGCTTCTGTACTTTTTCTTATCGTCTGCGAGTCGTCATAAGTTTGTAACTGCTAAATTTTAAAACTGAAACGGAAAGTTTGTTATTATTAAAATAATAGATATGAATAGTGATGTTAGTAGCACTGTGTCACCTCTCGCCGGTTTGCTGCAACGGCGCGTTGCATTGCGTTCAACGTTCTCACTCTGTTTTAGGCCAGTATTCATAGTCGGGTCTTATAATTTACAGCCGGGAGCGCATAAAAAAACTTAAGCAGTAAGCAGAACTTAAGCGAATTGACCAATCACGGTCAACACTACTTAACAGCACAGTCAACAAGGAAGAATAGATTACATATTATTTAATGCAGACATCCACCGAAAGTCCGTTTGCAAAAAAGAATGTTATATATGATTTTCGATTGGAAAAATTGAAAACATGTTTCTCACTGGCTAATATTCAACATTAGGTATCTTTCACACCTTTCACTCTGAAATTTCATTTCTAATCATTTTACATTACATTTTACACGTCAAAATGTAATTCATGTATTATTATATTAACAATGTGTCGATTATTTAAATAATGATTATTTTGCTACTTATGTTTATTTTTATTTTTTGTTTTCTAATTCTAGAATTTTAATTTCTAATTAATTCTGCGAGTTAAAAATTGAAAAGGTAAGTTAAACCCAAATTTAAATTAATATGTATTAGTTTTAGAAATAGACATTAATGATATAATTGAAACCTTGGATCATTACGCCCGTGCAGTAAACGTTTGAATTCACAATGTACAAATAATTTATTGGTGGAAGATTGGGTTTTGAAGTTTTGTCCAACTTTTGTGATTAGTCCAACTCGATCGTACAGATTATTTTCTGTTGCATTAAACTGCAACTTGCAAATTTTCGACAGCAGTGTTGCCAAAAAACTCAATATTTTGAATTGTTTGGATAGAAACTTCAGGATGTAGTGTTATCGAGACAATTGCAAACTCGAATTAATACTAAAATAAATAAATAATAAAATAAATAATAAAAATACTATGTGTTAATTGATGAGATGATCGCCGATTATATTAGTTGGGTCGTTCTAAAGTTTCTGTCTTTTTTTTCGAATTGTCAGGGCCGTATCTCCGCAGGTGACAGCTAAACGCACGTCGCCATTTAATTTTCGGCGTATCAACCTGCTTGTTGTGAAGTACGTCGAATCTTCTCGCTATTTCCCCGTGAAAAGCGTGACATCCCGAAATGAGCAAGCGAATAATGAATCAGTTGATCAGTAAATAGCCAATTTCACATCCTTGTTTCAGAATGAGATTTCAATACGTTTTTGTGTTTCTTCACGCGATCGATTGCCAAATGAGATGATTCTTACATAATGCATTTATTCGTTTCAGGTCCCGGCTTCAAGAAATGGTGCTACAATCTCAGCGGATTTAATAAATACGGTAATGAAGAACGACATTTCTACATCGTTGACTTATATCGCGAAAAACTGATTCAAATGTTCGACCTAACCTAATTTTTTGTTGATATATATCTAGATTAACATATATTTTTAAACGTATATTTTTATTAAGAAGTTGAGTATTGTAGAATACACTAGAGATCACGATTCACAGACTATGCAGTTTGTGATTTTATTTTGACACTTTACCTAGATTTAATTGTAATTGTATTATAAAATGTTGTTCCATTTTATATCCAGGTTTATGGAGGGATGATTTGATCTACGAAGATGCGGACGTAACAGAAGCGCTGAACCGCTTGCCTCAAGAAATTAAAGATCAACGCAACTTCCGTATAATTAGAGCCATGCAATTGGAAACCTGCAAGAGAATCCTGCCCAAGGAAGAGTGGACTAAGTATGAAGAGGTCAGTCATCAACTGTCATTGACCGATACATCGCTTTAGTAGTAATATAATCGATTTAGATAATAGATTTCCTTAGCTAACGAGAGAATGTTTTTGCAGGATGTAAAATACCTTCAGCCGTACCTTGATGAAGTTATGAAAGAGCGTGAAGAGAGAGAGAAATGGGAAGCGTCGTGAAGTGTAACTCAATTATTATAGCAATATAACAAAGATTATTCGTTCTTTAATGCACCTTTTTGTTGAGAAGAGCTGGTCTGTACATAAAATGAATAGATATTAAATAAATTACATTTGCTTGCTCCAACAGCAATAAGTATGCAGTACATTCTGTACTTGTTGCGTTACAACATTCGTCTAATTTCCTACATAACCACGTCCAAGTGATTAGTTCCAAGTGTGTCAAATAAGCCGACTAAAATGATAATGTGAAGAAATATCTGTTACAGGAATAGTCACTAGCTGTGTATTGATAAAATATAACATTATTGTTTAATTATTATAATGTACATGCTTCTAAATCGTAACTCATTACACAAAGAAATAGATTGCAGACAGACGTGCAAATAATTGTTGGAAAATGTATGAGACGTATAATCAAAAAGAAATTTTATCACCGGTTGTGTTTCATCCGCCACACGTTAATATCTCTTATATAAGTGCATGTTATTAATCATTTAGATGTACGTGTGATAATTAAACGATAATTAAATGTGTGATAATTAAGTAGTAATAATGATAAAGATGTTAATATACTCTGTCAAGTTCTAAGAGTTAAGCGAGAAAAAAAAAATGTAAAATAATATAATGAATACAACAAATATTCATATGAAACATAAACCGAATATGTCAATATTTATCGATAAAGTATTTAGTATTTATAAAAGCTAGATTTCCGTTAACTTCTAAATGGACATTCAAGAAAAAAAAGACATGAAAAGAAAATTAAGGGAGTTTTATTAATTATAATTAATAAAAAAATAAATTATAATTAATCTATTAATTATAATTTTTTATAGTATAAAATAGTGAAATTTTATAAGTCATATATAGAAGTATTTTTCTGAAAAATTTTATTTTCTTCGTTCTTTTATTTTCTGACAGATTTGAAAACCGAGAATGCTTTAACAAGTGTCCTTCCATTCGCGAATTTTTCAAGAACAGCCAAAATCTCAAATTCTTATTCATGCGTTTCTATTTTTTTTTTTATTAAATACTTTTGCATCGAGTTTCGAATTAAATTCTTTTCGAGCTTCTTCCAATTCTGAAATTGATATCGTGAAATGATTAACAACACTACTCGACTTGCCCTTCGATATCCACAGAGCGTCCTGCGTTCCTGTTGGAAAAGATGAAAAAAAAGAAAATAAACGGACGGGCTCCAATGGAATTCGACCGCGCCGGTCTTGCCATCGTGGATCGTCTCATTGATCGTCATTGGGTTGCATCATCCCCTACATGCGGCACGCGTTTCGCGGGCAAATTGGCGGATCAATATCTTACCCCTCCGCGAAGCTGAGGCGAGCGGCATTACCGAGAAGAGCGTGCAGCCGCCGCTAAGTCGTTGCAAGAACGCCGTTGCGATTTCATGTCATCTCGCGGGCGGCAACAGTGCTGCTGATAGTGCTGATCCTGCTGGTGGTGATTCCGTTGGACGCTGGCGGTCCTCCTAAACGCGAGTGTCTCCCCTCGAACGCGAGCGAGTTTGTGCCTGCCGGATGAGCCCGCGTGACCAGCAACGTCTCGCCAGCAACGTGCCGAAGGACACGACGCACGCTGGTCAGCACGAAAAATGATTCGGAGCGTGGTAATTGAGTCTTAAGGATATTACATATTAAATTAGCGAATACTATCGTCGGTCGTCCTTTTCTCTCGAGGAACGTTTTGACCGGCGAAGCGTTCGATCGAGAGATTATCGTCCGGCAATAGGTTTGACTGTCTTTCCGACGTTACGTCTGAAAGAAATCGAAGGAGAGAATTAATTAGCAATAAGAGTTGTGTGCTGCCACCCTTCCTGCTTGCACGCTGGTCGAAAAATCGACTCCATCTGTCCGCGACATTTATCGGATCGTTCAACAAAGGCGGTTGAGCTGAATACGGAGGTTGAAATTTTCTTATGTTCAACGAATTTTGTCAGCCTGATAGATTTTTACAAGAGTAGCATCCTGAGATTGAGAAAATACGAATTTTGCGTGTGTTCCTCGAGGCTCGTGACGCGTATCAGTTTCCGTGTCGCTATATAGTTCAAAGATCGAATTGCGGTGGATGACTCAGGGGTCGCGCTGAAAGTTGCACGAGGCGCCAATTAGGCGGCTTCGATCATTTTCCGTCTAATCCCACTGTGAAATGCACGATCTCTCGGAGTGAGATTTCGAGAGGAAATTTCGAGGGGAAGTTTCGTAAAATGGAGGGATAACGTAAGAATATATAGTTTCCTTAGAGAATCTCATGGTTGTGTGAAAGTGAGAGGGGAGGCGGAGGAATTAGTTGGAGTATAACGATCGAATAATGCTCGGGGTGCGTGCAATGCTGCAATTTGGCCGGTTCGTTCGTATCTTAATTTTGGAGAACAAATTTCGCAACTTATACTAAAAGCCTGTTCTTCTAAAAACTCAGATTTTCTTGTTATCGAATACTGAATTTTTTATAACTTTTGCAAAGTTGTTTCCATTTTTCTTCAAGATAATCTATTTTTTATTTTTTTAATATTTTTTAAAATATTCAAATATTTAATAACCTACTATGATTTATTAGAAAATGGAATTTGCAATTCCTTCAATATTTCACATTCTTGTTTGAAGCTTTGTCCCCGGGGGAAATACTCATTTTTTTTGTTCGTTTTTTAAAAAGACTGATATGAGAGAAAAAACAATAAAAAAAGGAAAAAACAAGTTCTTTTTTATTGTCAAAAATATTAAATTTGATGATCGTCAAATTGTAAATTTGAAAATATATTTTGAATGTGGTCACGAGAAATTCGCGAGGGTCACAATGCTAATAGAAATTGTACGATGCGTCGTTTATGATTCATCGTGGCTGATATAGCCGATCGTGCTAATCGTTTTTCGTGCGATTTGCAGATGTGGGGAATACAGCGACCGGCGTGTTTCCACATGAGGAAAACGCTAGAGGAGCATCATCAAGAAGGCACGAAGATCGTACGTCACAATCTCGATCCGAGGAACAGCACGACGATCGTTGCAAGAATAGTCAGCCAGTAACCTTCCTCGTTTTTTCGAGTATATTAGCTCGACGCAGTTGTGCACAACGTACGATGAAATCATCACAATGTTAGATAAATCAGGTGCTGCGCCAAAACACTACCTCTGCTACATGTACAAAACTACTGAAGAATTGATCGTATTAGGGCTACAATGAAAAGATATAGATACATTATTATATTATAAAATAATTATATATATATATGTATATATATATATACATTCATCCAAGTATATATAGAAAGGATATATATTCTGATGAATAAGCGTTTACACACAGTATCGATATAACGTTCTGTATCAGAAAAGACTCTTCCTTGCTACAAGGTCCTTAGAAGTCGATTAACATTATTTGTTATGGAAGCGTTTAGGGAAAGGATACGACAGAGGATAATAATTTATGCCTATCAATTTTCTGACGGATGCGCACGTGTAGTAGGAGGATAATCGCATAGAGACGTACACGCAACAAACACACGCATCGAAAGCTCAAGCAAAATAGATTTAAATTAGAAGCGAGAACGATGAGCATGCCATATGATGAGAGCTTAATCTGGATAGTAGTGGTCGGCTTTATAGTGGCGTTCATTCTGGCGTTCGGCATTGGCGCCAACGATGTCGCCAATAGCTTCGGAACGAGCGTCGGCGCCGGGGTGCTCACGATATTCCAAGCCTGTGCTCTGGCGACCGTTTTCGAGATCGCCGGTGCCGTTCTGATAGGATACAAGGCAGGTATCAATAATAAATCGCCGGTTGTCTTCCGCATTCATTCTGTAAATGAATAAAAATATTATAAACCGAAGGAGCAATGTATACGGCATGGACCTTCCAAGGGACGCTTATAAGACGTCTTACGTCCTAAGGACTTTCAGAGGATGTAAGATGTTTTAATTAGCAGAGACGTCCATTGGAAAATCTGTGCTGGGTATATTTCTCGAAATTTGCTTTGCTCTCGCTTGCTTCATTTCTGACTTGCACATAGATTTTATAGAGCTACCCCTTATAGATAAAACTGATTGACTTTTGAAAATTGTTCTTACTTAGCGCTTTTATCCCTCCGCTGCAGGTCTCCGACACAATGCGAAAGGGTATACTGGACGTCTCGTTGTACGAGGGTCACGAGAAGGAGTTGATGATAGGAGCGTTGTCCAGTCTAGCCGGGTCTGGTATCTGGCTATTGCTGGCTACCGCGTTACGACTTCCAATTTCTGGTACGCATTCCATTGTTGGTGCTACAGTTGGATTTTCGCTCGTATGCCGGGGTACCGCCGGGGTTAGTAGCACCACGACGCGTTGCGATACATTGCGCAAAGTAACATTCATGAATATAATAGTCTAACTTTAAGTCGTATTAATGTCGTAGGTAAGATGGATAGCTCTCGGTCACATAGCGGCGTCCTGGTTTGCCAGCCCTCTACTCAGCGGAATCGTGTCAGCCAGTATCTTTTGGATTCTGAGAAAATCCGTGCTCCAGTCTAACAAGCCGTTTGAACAAGGTCTCCATATTCTCCCCATAGTATATGGTCTGACCGTTGCTGTCAATATTATGTCAATTGCATTTGACGGACCTAAACGTAAGTGTTTTGGAAAGATAAACGATGTCATTTGAAATCATATGTTTTCAAAAGACAAAGTATATTGAAGAATGACATGTCCATGAAATACTTGTCATCACGTTGAATTTTTCTTCTTATTTAAGATATGTTTTTTAATATTTTTTAGTACTAATGATGGACAAGATGCCGTGGTGGGCTAGCTTGATAGCCGCACTGCTGGCGGGCAAATTCGCTGCGATAATCGTGTACGTGTACGTGGTGCCACGGCAGAGAGCGCGAATACTGTTAGCGAACGGTAACGATGAGAAGGCAGCGACAACGGCGCACTTTGGTCCCTGCCAAGAGAGCAACGAAACTACGGCGTTATCGGTGATCTCGGAGGCTCCCTGTGGCAGCAGCAACGGTAATACAAAAGCCGATCTAGCACCGAAATTGCGCGGTAACAGCAGCGAGAGTCCGTTGCTGATGGTCGCCCAGGCGGATGCGGAAAACGCGCAGATGGACGGAATAGTGGACGACGAGGAGCAACCGGAAGTATCGAGGCTGTTCTCCTTTCTGCAAGTGCTCACTGCGACTTTTGGCAGCTTCGCGCACGGTGGCAACGATGTCAGTAATGCGATCGGGCCGCTGATCGGGCTCTGGGCGGTATACGCGGAGGGTTCGGCCCGACAGGAGGCCGAAACACCCATACTCATACTGTTGTACGGTGGCCTAGGTATCTCCACGGGATTGTGGGTGTGGGGACGCAGGGTGATACGGACCCTGGGCCAAGATCTGGCCCGCATCACTCCCACGACTGGATTCACCATAGAGGTAAACGGGCGACGGCTTGGAGATTGGCTGATCATTTACGGATTATTCTGCAAAAAACGAAGTTGACTTTTCGATTCTCCCGTCGCGCAGAAAAATACATCGTTTACCTGGCTAAATTAATATATGATATTTTCGTTACACGCAACGTCTCATGAAATTTTATCATCTTTTCCTCTTTTCGAAGTGTTATATAAGTTGTGTAAAACTGTCTAATGCAATGAACAGGCCTGAAGAGATCAATAATGTTCCATTCTCCTTTATCTCTCCCCGCTATACATTCAGAGAGACAATTGACAAGGTCAATTTCCTGTTTGGTTTCATAGACATTGAGCCTTTCTCCCAGCTTGAATTATGTATTACTTATCTCGCGTTGTAATATATAATGGAACTGATATGAAACTTTTGACTGCAGGTGGGCGCCGCGGTGACGGTTTTGTTGGCAAGTAAAATTGGTTTACCCGTGTCAACGACACATTGTAAAGTGGGATCGGTGGTGTGCGTAGGATGGGCCTCGCGCGGCGGCGAGGGGGTGTCGTGGAAGCTGTTTCGCAATATTGCGTTCGCGTGGCTGATCACCGTGCCGATGGCTGGCTGTCTGTCCGCCGGCTGCATGGCCATTTTCCGTGAAATAATTAGTTTGTGATCCTTTGCAGTCGCGAACGACCGAGGCGCTTTAGACGCAGAAAAAAACCATCCAAATACTGCTGTTGTCAATAAGTTCTGAACAAATAAATGGTTGAACAGACAAACTTTCGTTGCGTACTTTCTCTCAAATTCGTTTTAATCCAACACAAGCACTAACAGTAACAATACGTAATAATACGTATAATAATTTCCCCTCAACAATACAAATGTAACATTCGAGTAGGAAATTATAATAAATTGAAATTATAATATTGACGTAATGTTACCGTTGGTCGGTGTCTCACAATCCAGAATAAATCCACAATTCTTTCTACGGGGGATATCAACTATATGGCGCCATGGGGGTTAATTAGTTAAATCGATAGGCAGTCGCGTTGTTATAGAGATGCGTTTAATCTTAAAATCAGCGAGCGACTTATAAATCGATCGAACATGTCGGCGTCCGGCCGGAAAGTCGTTCTTAGTTTCGATACGATTAGTATTTCATCGTCGGTATGGCAAATTTACCCCTTTTACCGGGATACACTTTTCGAGACATTAGCGTAAGTGTCCAAATAATTATCATTAAGCTTTCTCTCTATTTCCATGTTATCAAGAAAATTGTAATTAGAAGAATTGCGTGGGTTGATTTCGAAGGGTGTAGTTTTCCAAACTGACGCTTTGATAACTAATGACGACGTATTGAATCTCATCGTTTCGTAAGGTCAAGGATTACAAATTGCCGCACAAGCTCGACGTTTTAAATGGCTTTCCTGTGGTACGCGATACCAATTACGGCATCGGGAGAAGATTAACGGATACAGCATCCGTTCGTTACGCCGAAGGTTTGGATCCTGTGGAGTGAGTACTCCTTCCTATTTGAAAACTGAAAAAAACCTTATTTGAAAACTACATCGCATTGATATTAATTATATTATAAAAAAAACAATGTATCCAAAACTAATTAAAATAATTATTGGAATTAAAAAAGAATTAGAATAGTTGTTTTACGATTTTGAATTTAATCCGTTGAATCGTGCTATAAAATTACATTGTATCAGTTTTCCAATTTATCAGGATAATTAGGATGAGTTATGTTAATAAGCGTAAAATAATTTTTGCCTTTGTTTCGATACGTTCGGCTAAACCTTGAAAATTATGACAGATAAATTGATTATTCATATTATTAATTATCATTATTTTATTAAAGAATAGCCAGGATGTGTGCATTATAAGTGTAAATATTATACCATATATTGATATTATTATTTAATCGCGATTAAAGTAATTATTTGGCTTTATTTAATTTTCACTATTAACAGATATGACATATCATCGATTTATGGCCGGGTGCCTTATTACGTGTATCGACAATTTGTGCCACATTACGCGCTGTTTGCGCAAAGATGCCTCCGCTTCAAAGCCTTCTTTCGCCAAAGTGTTTTCAACTCTCCGGATGAGTATTATCGCGTTCGTCATGTGGACATCATCTATTATCTGGAAGATGATACGCTCTGTGTGACAGAGCCCGTGGTGAAGAACGCTGGTTTCCAGCAGGGCAAACTAGTAAGACGCAACAGAATCCCGAAAAATGCCAAAGGAGACCTGTTCATCTGGAAAGATTTCAATGTCGGGATTGATGTTTGTACGTTGACATATTCCTCATATCTCTTATTTTCTGTCTATATTTCTCAACATTCCTTTTAACTATACAGATTTCCTCAGAATTTCTTCGAATCCAGTCAATTGATGCGTGGAAATGAAAGTATATTGTAGAAACAAATAAAAAATTTATCAAAATATTATATATATATTTTTTCATAATCTTTTAATGAGTTCTTCGGTCATTTAAAGAAATTTCAGACACTTTGTGTATATATATATGTGTATATATATATATATATATATATACTGATATACACACAAAATTAAAATATTATTATTAAAATATCAAATGTTGTTAAATCCTGTTAAAATATAAATACACATAATGTGTACATTTATATTTAAAATATAATTTAAAATACAATTTATTTAAAATATAGTTAAAATATAAATACACGTAATGTGTACATTTATATTTTAATAAGTTAGGACTTTTTGATTGGCAACCTTGAACGCACAAGTGATCCTTGATTCAATTGAATATTTATATTTCTCCTAGGCATTTATGGCGTGGTTTATCACATTGTCGACTGCGACCCGTTCACCAGAGAGTTCCTGACGAGCCAAGGCATCGATGTCGGTGAAAAGCAGAGTCTTCCTATGGATCCTTATACGGAGCAGCGCGAAGACAAGTGCAGAACACCGACGAGGATCACGCGGGTAGTGGGCGATGATCCCAGACGACGCTTCCTGGAATATGATGGCATGGTGTTATCGTTCGATGCCACGTGGAACGGCGATTGCTATCGAATAATGTACTTCCTGACGGATGACACCGTGGCGATCCGCGAGATTCACGAGCCCAACGACGGCAAGGATCCCGTGGCGATGTTGCTGAAGCGAACGCGTGTGCCCAAAAACTGGCAGAGTCTGCCGTCTTGGCATCCGAGTATCTACATGGAATACGGGGATCCCGAGATCGTGGAGTACTGCACGCCGCGAGATTTTAGAGTAAGACCATTTTGACCTACTTTCAACCTTATGTTATATTGTTGTATTATAATTTAATTAAGAATTAATTATTAATTTATGAATTAAATATCCAACTATTAATAATGGATTATAAAATTTCTTTACATAAAACTCTTTTTATGCTATTTAATTATAGAATATAATTTGAAATTATTGTCTAAAAGAAGTAAAAGTTTAAGGGTCAAGAAGCTCTTTTTTTATATTTCAAGATACCGAATTTACAAAATAAACATGTAAATAATATTAGAGAATTTTAATATTATGTAATATTAAGAATATTAAAAAATTTTAATATCATATATTATAACAAAATTCTTATATATTGTAAGAATTTATATTATAAGTGATATTAAAGAATTTTAATTAATTTTATTATCCTTCTTAATATTAATTTAAGATTAAAGAAGGATAATATTAAAGAATTTGAAAATTTTCAAAAATGTTTTTCCAAAACAAACGAAAGCAAATTTAGAAACTATGTTATCACTTCGTTTTCAGGTAGGCGAAACGATCCTCCTATTCGGACGTCGCTTCCTGTTACATGACTGCGATGCTTTCACGCGCAAATATTACTCCGACATGTTGGGTACACCGCAACCAGATGCAATTCCGAATCCCGCGAGAGTGAAAAGGTCAACGCCGGTGAAGTACGAAATACCACCGCACATAAAGTTCGGCAGCCCCGAGGACACATACGCTAGCTGTTTGTCGTTCGTACCGAAGCCACCCAAGAAAAACGTCATTCGCCAACTGGCGAACTTTCCGAAGAAGTTGCGCTATTCCGCACGAATGGATGCGGTGCACCCAGAGGATGAGGACCGCGACTTCGTGCTCGAATACAATCTGAGTGACGGCACCATTCAAATCAACGAGATCGAGAAGCGCAACTCTGGTCGACGCGAAGGCTGCTTCCTATCCTTCAGACTAATTCCGAAACCATGCACGGGAAAGGACAATCCGGAGTATTATACGCCGAAGGATTTTTTCATTGGCGCGCGCATTAATGTGTACAATCATCGCTTCGTCATTACCGGTGCTGATCTGTTTGTGTATCGCTATGTTGAGGCGAACCGCGACAAATTCTGTCAGGAAGTCCTGGAGAATCTGCGCGAATATTTTCTTCAGCAGAGTATGCTACAGGACGACGTGGACGTTGAAGTTAAAAAAATACAAGAAAGAGAAGATAGACAGAAGTTTCTTGCGGATAATATAATCGCGGAAAATGTGGAGGATGATATTAATGCGGGCAAATGCACGGACGAAAAATTCGATACGATTGGTCATAAAGAACTGACAGCGGCTTAATTAATCAATTAACGCATAAATGGATTTATCGGTACTATACCGATTCTTCAATCGACTCAAATGTATGTTTGATAATAAATTTTACAAGCTTTTTCTCGTCCTTTATAAACATAGCACTGCCTTACACAGAGTAATCCTGAATAATATCGCAAAAATTGAAATAAATTTAGAATTGATTTCTCTTTAATCAAAAGCAGAATGTTAAATTATCAATATTTTATATCAAGTTTTTGAATTGAGTGCCATATAACATTAAATAAAAAATTTATTAAAAATTTTATTCTTTATTTTGAACTTTATGAATTTTTATAAAACTTTTAAAAACTTTTATAAAACTTAAAAATTAATTTAAAAAAAAAAAGAACATCTACTTAACTTATAACACTAAAGAAAAAAAATTTGTTTCCATATTGATAAAAAAATATAAATTTGTTTATATTATTCAGTATCACTCACGATATAATGTTGCCCGTTGCAAAGAATGTTGTCATCTAATAAAAAAAACAGAGATACGTTTAACAATAAGAATCATCTCATGAAATGTCATCAAATGGTACAATAATAATGATCGTCGTCATCGTTACAGTAGATTAATTGTAATATTATTTCACTTTTCGTTATATTATTCTCAACTCATTTCTCTGTAGTCCATGAATAATATAATAATAGATGATATATTCGCAATACAGATATAGAATACGCGCTAAAATAAACGCCAATAATTTTCTGTATAATTCATTTTGTGAAGCATGATGGTTATAAATACAACTGAGAACGTTGTAACAAGCCCCTGCACCTTATTAACAATTAAAGGGGAATTCGACCCTTCTGTCGAGCTGCAGGCACTAGATTGAATGTTCATTGGTATTTAAAACGATAACCAATCCAAATGACACTTTATAATATAATGTTCTTGTATAGATTTTTTCATTTTCAACAAAAGTTTAAGCATTTTACAAGAATTAGTCCACATATTACAGTTTTTTTATTTATTTTTTTCTTCTATACCGCGTTATCTTTCTTTCTCTCTTTCCCGCCTCTTCCTCTCTCTTCCTGTTTTCTGTCCTGTTTTATGATTTGTACGTTTAAGAAACACCTTTCGATGAATAGCACGCAACACCACACTATATGCTTGATAATCGTCAGCGAGTTTAATCAAATATTCTTCGAAATAGTGTATTATCCTTCTCTTTCTCCTCTCTTCTTTTTTCTTTTCCTCATAAGTCGCGGTTATATATTTTACGATGATGCCGACGCGATGCTAGTGTTATCGGATTAATCATTTCAACCAAAGAACAACGCGGCCGAGGTTCAACAAATGTTCGAATCACAGGAAATCAGAAGAAGCCCATCGTGGATCCAGGAAAGCAAAGGTAAGTGGTAGGACGTGATTATTAGTCGTAGCGTGCTTCCTTTACATCGATTACTCTTGTTAACGGTATTACGTCTCTGCAAGCGCTACTGGCGCGAACCTCCTCTACCACCACGACCACCGCGCTCCTGCAAAAAAATAATTTTATTAGATAACTTTAAGCGAACGATCCCTTCGAGATAACTTCGTTATTGTAGTACAGATATAACTCAATAGATATCTACCTTACGTTGATGCAGATGAGGCTGGTGACCGTGTTGATGGTGATCTCTGGACATATCAGAGGCATGTCCTCTGTTCCTATGATTGGAGGAAGAATGGTGATGCTGTATGGTATTGTTTGGAGCCTTGCGCTGATCTTCCTCAGCCTGTCGGCGCTCGTAATGCCCGAAATCGTCAAAGATGCTCGTGGAGTGACGGTAGGTATGCAGGATACGCAGTACTGTGATACCTTTCGCGTGCGGGACCTCTTGTGCATCTCGCGAGTTAGTCACCGGCTTATTTTCATTGTTCTCGAGCTTAATGTGTCGCAGCTGCACATTAGGAACATCCTTCACGTATATCCAACGGACGCGAAACTGACCCTTCCACTTGTCCTGAGACCAGACACTACTGTTGCACTGATAGTCAACAGGAGAGACCATCTGTGCCATGCCGCAGAAATGACCGGACCCGTTCACAGAGAAGAATAGATAAAGGGGCGCACCTTCGCGACTTGCCTCCCGATAAGCCTGATCCAGCCGCTTATTACCGTGCTCCGTGCTGCACCAAATTTCATACTTGATGGACCGGTGAATGTCATCCTCCGAGTAGGATTTGATTACGAAAAACCTCGCACCGGGTGCGGTCTGATCGAAATCCACAGGATTGTAGTCGTTCTTTACCTTTAGTTCATCTAGGACTGGGTGCGATGGGTTGCTCTGAGCAAGTTGCTGTTGTTGCTGCTGCTGTTGTTGATGTTGTACTTGCTGATGTTGCTGCTGCTGATGGTGCTGTTGATGCGACTGTTGATGTTGCTGCGACTGCGGTGGCATATGAATTTGTGTCTGTGACTGTGGCTGTGGGATCGGTGGCGTTGCCGTCACAGCCACGGATGGCTGTCTATTCCAGCATGGCTGCGGGGGTTGTTGCGGTCGTTGCTGCCTCTGAACAGGTGGTGGCGGTGGCGGAATCGGTGGCTGCACCTGTGGCGGCGGAGGTGCTGTAGGCGGCGGCGGTGCGGAAGACTTACCCTCGCCCCACGTTCCAATGTCCATGTTATGCTTGCCCGGCACGATAGGCGGTGGCGGCATACCCGCCTTCTTCTTCATTCCTTGCGAGGACGAGAGCGGTGGCACCGGTTTCGCCGGCTGGCTCGCCACACTCGCCCACGTTATCTTTCTCGGTTCCTTCGGCTCGGACTTGATCTGCTGTGCCGCAGTCTGCTGTGGATGCTGCTGATCTTGCCGTGGTAGTTCACCACCACCGCTGCCACCGATCGACAGGCCTTGCACACCCTGTTCAATAGTCTTGATCTCGCCGGTGCCGCTCGCCGCCGGATTAACATAGCTCTCGTTGCCGCGCGGTGGCTGATAATAATCCTCGTACTTGGTCCTTCTTGGTGTGCCCCACGTATTGAAGTCACCATTGCCGTGGAAGTAGTTGAACGGTGGTTGGCCGAACGCACTGAAGCCACCACCGGCTGCCGACGCCGAGAACATGCCATCCATGCCATATGCATCGTGGCTTATTTGACCACCGTAACCGGATAGAAAGGCAACTGGATCAGTGCCGTTCGACCAGGTGCCGTCACCAGCGCCAAAGGTCTGATAAGGGAACGAGGTACCGGCGTAGTACGGACTGTACGGATCGCCGGTGCCGATCGGATAACTCGAGTGATGCTGAGCATTGTTACCACCCCGCCACGAGTCGAAACCAGTGTCCTCGCCAGCTGCATGTTCTGTTTGCTGTTGCTGCTGGTGTTCCTTAGGACCATTGCTCACTGTCCGAAACAGAACTGCATTTACTCAGTATTCAAAAGTACATGTAGCGATTAAGCACACATGATAAAACAGTAGCCAAGATATTGTTCGTCTCTCTCACAAAGAGATTGTTAATATTATTTCAAGATGTTTCCCGAAGTAAATATAAACTTGCGTTGTAGATACTAGAACAACACGATAAGATGATTTATAACTTTTTATTGTTTTACTTTACATTGGAGTTACATCATTCGGATGGTAAATTAAGAAGAGATAAGTATCTAATTTATGACTCGATAGTTACAGTTACATTACAGTTGAAAGGATTGAAATTACATTAAATTAAATTAAATTTATCTAATGATAAATCAACTGCCAACAGAGATTCAGTTTATCGATACAGTGCATTTAAATCTTTCAGTTTCATTCTGGAGAACATTCTGCCAGCCTTCAATTTCTTCATTATCCAAGCAACAAGATCTATTCTTCGGCTATCACAAACCTCAACGTATATACAACTATATTTCTCCAAGCGTCCAAATGATTAACGTAGTATTATCCTCCAATAAAAGAATTCGCTCTCCGCTGCTCTCATTCAACGCGCGCTTCCTCTACGAGAGATCTAGAACGGCGAGAAGGAAGGTTGTTGGCGCGAGTTGTTGGTGGAGTACTCACCTTGGTTGCCGGTTTGTCCTTTCATCCGCTGCATGCCGTTGCATGAAAAAACATACAAAATTTAGAGAAGTGTCAGCCCACGGCAGAGTGACAGTAGCACGGAGGGGTAGGGGGGGGGGGGAGAGGTATGAGAAGGAAAGTGTCAGTTGTCTGCCGCGGTAGCGACAACGGCAACAGTAACGGCGCGACACGGCACGGCGCGGCGCGGCGCGGCACGGCGCGGTGCGGCGCAGCGCGGCGCGGCGCGTAGCGCGTCAACACAACACACTGACCTGGTTTGAGACAGCGCCTGCCAATCCGCTTGACATAACCTGCGACTTCGCGCGGCTGCCTCGCGTGTCGTCGTCGTCGTCGTGTCGGCGGCGGACGTCGAACGACGGCGGCGGCGGCGGTGGCGGCGGCGACCGTATCGGAGGGGACGAGCTAGGTTGTTAGGATAGAGTAGGCGGTCGAGTCAGAAGGATGCACCGGCTGGAATCGCGAGCACGATTACATCCAGCGATCGTTTATCTGTCTCTTTCTCTGTCTCTCTCTCGTTCGCTCGTCGACTCGTTTCCTTGCGGCCGACTCAGCTACTCGCGCACCTAGGTTGTTTCACACACGGCGTCCACGATTCCGTTCTCTACTACGATTCCCGCTGTTCCTCCGCGCGCGCGCGCGCGCGTTTACCCGACGTGGCCGTCGAGTACGGACCGAGCGCGAACGGATCGAGTTTGACCGCGCACCAAATGTCCCTGGCCCGCACGGGAGTCTCTGATAGTTCGCTAATGTGTATCCCACTTACGGCACGACGGACCACTGCGAACGACCAAAGTCGCCGAACAGATTCCTCGGCTTCAGCAACAACTACGTGACGTGCACTGACCTCCCGTCCCGTCTCTACTCGCAGGTACGCCAACCCGAGATTTCAAGCAAAGTCACTAGGTCCGGTTTCCCTAGTCGACTCGCGACTCCAAATCTGTTTTTGAGATTCCCTCTAATTACATCGATTCCCTTTAATTACACCTTTATCCTTTCTCGTCTTTTTAAGGAGTGAATATTGTGTTTTACATACATTTGTGTGCACACAAATAATGTTTGAATCTAGGGATAAGTGAACCGTTTGAAATATGAACTGACTCGAACTCGAACCAAACTGTTCGATCGAGTTTAGATAAATAAATTCAAATTTTCGAACTGTTTGTTTTGTTTTAATTAATTAATTTTAACTTTTTTCCTTCGGTAACATTCCATTTGAATATGTTACGATTGACAATCTTGCCTTGATTTAAAAAATTTGCATGGTAAGAGAATTAATTAGGACACTTATTCTTTTCCGTTGCTAGTATTTAATATTTTCATCACCTGGACTGAACTCGAATCACATTTCTAATGTACTAAGATTAAGCTCGGATCTACAATAAGTGTAGTAAGCCTTAAACCGTAAGAAACTGACCAATCACAGTCGATTATTCTCCTCGTATTCAACTGTAGTCAATTTCTTACAGCTTAAAGCTCACTACCCCTATTGTGGACCCGGGCTTAAACTCGTACTACTACCGACTGAAAAAACCAACCCGATTACCGATTCTGATTTAGCCAATCAGACCAGATTCAGTTTGTTGATGCCTGTGATTGGTCAGATAAGAGTCGGCTTCGCGGTCAGCAGCTGGGTTGACCTTCGCAGTTGATACTCTGATACGGGTTTTACAAAAAATATTTTACTTTTAGATATTTAAATTAATGTAGTATTTTTGCCGATATTTCGAAATTTTAATACGTCATATTTACTGAAATTAAAGTTTTCTTCCTACTCTTAGGCCGGTATTCATAGTCGGGTCTTATAATTAAGACCGTCTTAAGTTTATCTTCAGATACTCCGTAGCCAATGAACTGATTCGTACAGCATCTAAAGATAAACTTAAGACGATCTTAAATTTAAGACCCGACTATGAATACCGGCCTTAAAAATTAATTTCGTTTCAAGACTGCATGTAAAATTTTAGATTGTATACTACTAAAGCTCTTGAACTTTGCGTCCCCGATACCAAAATCCAAGATCTTGATCCGAAAGGTGTTCAGCCAATAAAATTGCCTCTTTTTTATAAAAACTGCAAGTTGATTGGCAACACATTTCTCGGATCAAGATCTCGGACCGATTTCTGGTCGTGGAACGTGGAAAGGCTCAAGATAGAGGACGCATCCTACCTTCATCATCTTGAAACTGTTTTCGAGTTAAAGGAAAAGACCGTCCTTCCCAATGCACGAGACAGAAAATCTTCAAAGACTAGAATAAACGTTGCCACATCCGGGATTGCCACATTGTAACTGCACTCTATTCAAAATACTAAATAACTTCAACATAACTGGTGCAATAAGTTAAACTGGGAGTTAGTACAAACAAGATACAACTCAATATATATATCATCATTAATTTGCTATCCTTTTTCCTTAACATTATATAAAATCCCTTAACATTACATAACATTACATATTTACACAAAAATATATTTAACATATACTTTATTATATATATAATTTACGAAGTATTCATTTATAATTGATTTAAATGATAAAAAATAGAAAGTACAAAAATAAAGTTTTCATGTTGAACCAATCGTGATGTTTATAAGTACAGATCGCTCTTAATTATATAATCTTATACACAAACGTTATAAAATTTTGATAACTTTATTGATCTCATTAATCACAATATATGCTAGGATTACAATTCTAACTGTTACAGTCATAAAGAGGAAACAATTATTTAGGGATAAATTGTACTATTCAAATAAATATAACAACAAATACCATTTTTACGATATCGCAAGACAAAAAATCATTTCTAGACTGTCATCATAATAATGAGAAATAAAATTCAGACTTATTGTTAGCTTAATGAATTTACTGTGCGACTATCATTTGGTATGTACATTATATGAAAGTTAATCAAATTTTTTAATTCTTCGAATGCTGTACAACCATCAACAATAACATGTACATTTCGTCAAATCTAATAGAGTACATACATAGATTTTAAAGTTAAGAGAAAAATTTACTTTAACATAGTAAGATGAGTAATCGTTATACATTTGTCATCTTCTTCTAATTGTATAATATAGAAACACTCACACATAGGTATGCTGTATCATGTCCATATCGTCGTTTATCTCCGATGACATACGAGACGTTGATAAAAAATCTTTGGTTACACTTTCTTACAGCAAGAGTGGCTCAAAGATGCTGGGTTAATGTTTTTTGTGTTCTAAGGAAATAAATATTTCTGGCATTGTTCTTATTCCTTTTTTGCTTTTTGATCAACTTGATTCAGTTTCTAGTTATCCAGGAAAAGGCTTTTAGAATGAAATACGCTATAGTTGCGATATATAAAAGTTTGTCTCTCTGCTGGCGCTGAAGCATGTCAAGTTCGAGTGCCATCACTCTGCGGTTTAATTTACCTACTTGACGACGTAAATGCTGAACTTCCTCGCTAGGTGGCAGAGACACGTCGAGAGCATTAAAAGGTGTTTGTTCTCTGTATAAGAATAAGAAATCAGATAAAATATAAAATAGTCTGCAAAAGATTCTAATAATGTGAAGAATTCTGTACCTAACGTGTCTTGTTATCTGCGTTTCTGCATTATACGTTTTAGGTACTACATCCATTGACTTTACAACTTCATTGTGATGTATGGGAGGTTCCTCTTCATCAACTGCAGGGAAGTAATGATTGTCCAAAGTCAAAATTCTCGGAGGTGTCTGTCGAGCAAGACACAAACATAAACAATAATTTAAATAATAATTTAATGATAAACTGTTGACCTATAATTTTCAAATATATTACCTGTACTCTAACTATAGCAGGCTCAGTGCGCATTACAGCATTTTCTAAAACAATCTCTGGCGGTGGTGCTTTGGTACCAACGTGCTGTTCTTGTCCTACAACATATAAATAAATTGATAATCATAAAACTATCAAGCAAACAAGCAAACATGGTAAAATATTTCTGACAAATACAAAATAGTCAAATCACTTGAAATAATGTCTCACCGACAACAAGAATCCTATCTGGCACATGCATTTCAAGCTTTTCCATAGCAGGAATTTGATTCCATGTGGCTCTATTTGTGACAGCAATATCTTCGTCTGGATAATCTCCGTTTACACGAATGCTCCTAGGGACTCGCATTCGTGTGTTGATATCCACAGGAAAGTTTGGATCGTAAAAGTTGTCTGTCTCTCCATTAAAATGTGTTGGACTGTGCGTCTTTGACATTATAACTGAAACTGTATTTTTATCATGAAAGCGCCACAAACCTAACCTACAATTACAAAGAGATACAAAAACATTGTCACTTTAGTGCCACTTAGCACATTAAAAAACCTTCATAGAAAGTACAAAATAAACACATTTTTCAAATGAGACAGTTTAAAAGTTAATACAATGTGCAAATAGTGAACCGTAATGTATAATGATAATATGAAGAAGTTGACAGTTCGTATTGGCACTCTGACATGGTCACCTTTATCTCAATTTACAAAAGAACGGTGCTCTTTTTAAACGGATTAATCAAGTGCAACGAAGCAATATTTCCTTGTCAATAACACATCTCACACAAACATGATCGATGAGACGCAGAAGTTGGCGATTCATGTAATCCTTCTCTGTCTTTTTTTCACGTACTCATCCGGCAAACATTAGATATACAGTTAGAGACCATTATCGAGGGTCATTCCGTAATCATCCGGTATTACTTTATTGTCCGTGAAACGATTATGGATAAATGTATAGGTTATTAGCGACGAGTGTTGTTACATGAGTATTCCACCGTAAAGAAGAGAATATTTACCGTCTCGCACCGTAGTTCGTTAGATATAAAACCTCTGAAGTTCGTTATGAATTTAATGGATTGAAATTCGAGCACGGAGTATGCGAGTGGATGAGAGCGTTCTGCCGGAAACTGTGAAATCAAACATGCGCGCAAAAATCAGGCGCGAAAATCGTTTGAATTTCAAACATGTCACATGATGCGTTGCAATGATCCGTTTACGTCATATCACAAGATAAATGATTGGCGCAACAGAATATGTTGAAGAAAAAGAAAGAGTATCAAATATATTTATAATTTGCTGTTTATTATATAATCAAATCAATTTGCGTACAAAATAAAAATCGTTTTAAATAAAGTCCCTATTATTTCATACGCACATAATTCTAATCGTAAATATAATTGTGTGACCTGTAATCTCCTCCTTTGAATGATTTTGTTAATTGATAATAAAAAAATACTGTACTTGCTTAATTACTATATTAATAATTGATATGTTACGAAAATGAAATATTACAAAAGTTGTACTAACTACAGTTTAAAAAAATATTTTTTATAAACATTAGATATACGGTATCACAATGTTGTGTTATGTTATATTTCTGTCACACGCCCGCACGCATGCACGCACATGCACGCGCGCGCGCGTACACACACACCACACACACACGCGCGCGCGCACACACACGCACGCACGTACGCACTCACACAATTAGAAGAAAGATTAATTTCGTAATACTAACAAAATAATAATAAATATAAGTAAATAATAAATATAATCAACAACAAAATAATAAATATTATAATAATAATAAATAATATTATAATAAATATTATAATAATAATATTATAATAATAACAATCTGGCGCTTTGCATTTTATATTGTCCTAACTGTTCTAACTAAAGAAACAAACTTAATGATTTTACATAATCATATAAAATTAATACAGATGCAAAGAAAACTGAGATTTTTAATTTGTTGCAATTGTAGCGATTAGAGAATGACTATTACAAATAGTTAATTTCTGCGCTAGGATTACAATTCTAACTGTTACAGTCATAAAGAGGAAACAATTATTTAGGGATAAGTTGTACTATTCAAATAAATATAACAATATACCATTTTTATGATATCGCACGACAAAAAATCATTTCTAAGACTGTCATCATAATAATGAGAAATAAAATTCAGACTTATTATTAGCTTAATGAATTTACTGTTCGACTATCATTTGCTATGTACATTATATGAAAGTTAATCAAATTTTTTAATTCTTTGAATGCTTTGAATTCTTTGAACATCCATCAACAATAACATGTACATCTCGTCAAATCTAATAGAGTACATAGCTTTTAAAGTTAAGAGAAAAATTTTAACATAGTAAGATAAGTAATCGTTATACATTTGTCATCTTTTTCTAATATAATATAGAAACACTCACACATAGGTATCATGTCCACATCGTCGTTCCCGATGACATACGAGACGTTGATAAAAAATCTTTGGTTATACTTTCTTACAGCAAGAGTGGCTCAAGATGCTGGGTTAATGTTTTTTGTGTTCTAAGGAAATAAATTTCTGGCATTGTTCTTATTCTTTTTTGGCTTTTTGATCAACTTGGTTCAGTTTCTAGTTATCCAGAAAAAGGCTTTTAGAATGAAATATGCTATAATTGCGATATATAAACGTTTGTTTCTCTGCTGACAATGGAGCATATCAAGTTCGAGTGCCATCACTCTGCGGTTTAACATTTTACACGTAAGTACAGATTGTACAAATGGATCATGGATCTATAAAATAATATATGTATCATCTGTTTCACAAATAAACCAGACATAGTACATCGTACAAACATGATAATGTTTCAAAACTTAATTTAACTCTGCAGAATCAATCGTACCTTAGAAAATTCTTGTTTATTGTATGTTTCACAGTGTAAACGACGTATATACGATGCCAATGGTTTGCGGGGGCGACATGAAAAGAAAGTGGGAGAAGATCTATACCTGTAAATACATTCGAGCGATTATCAAGTGACATAGGATAAACACAGTGCATAAGAGATACGGAAAGGAAATTGCCCAAGTATGCAAAACTAATCTACGTGATGAAAGGACTAAAATCCTTGGAGGATTTTCTTCGCACCCTTTTACCGTTATCGTCCAGCGAGGTTACGGATTTCGGGGAGATCTGTGACGGAGCAATGATACCTCGAGAAAGATACTCTGCTCCCCAGTCTGTGGCGTGTGAATCTTTCTCCGTTCCATCTTTCGTTACGTGAGACCTCGTCAAAGGTATTTAGTTCCCTACGAACAGCCATCGCGCGAATTTTTAAACTGCGCGATCCAATAGTGCAACGTCCCTAACTTCCCGAAGTAAAAATCTCAAGGTTAATTCGGACTCGGATACATGGCCTAGTTCACACCGATGAATATGAGGAAAATAATCGACTGTGATTGGTCAGTTTTTAAGCTTATATTAGGGTGCCGTCACATGGCGCGTATGTTTCAAGACGCATAATTTGTGAGAACCAATCGCAAATCAGTGTAGAACAAAAAGTCAACATTACAACAGAAATTTTAATTTCTAATTTGTTGTATTATTTACACATTACGCCCTATGCGACGACACCCTCAAGGCGCCTGCAGACCAGAGCGGTGAAGCGGCGAGCGGCGGAGCGGTATCCAATGAGCGTACAGCTTTTTCTAAAAAGCTGTACGCTCATTGGATACCGCTCCGCCGCTCGCCGCTTCACCGCTCTGGTCTGCAGGCGCCTTTAGACTACAGATTAAGGTTGCATTCCAAAACATCTTATTTGAGGAAAATTTTACTCAATACTATATAGCTCACGTCACATATACTATAATTAGTATATGTGACGTGAGCTATATAGTATTGAGTAAAATTTTTAAATTATTACAAAAATTTTAAATTAGTTAATTGAACCTTGTGCTGGAATGTGGGCTTATATTTTCTTTGTAGAAAAAAAATATACCAGTCAACGGTCAAACCACGTTGAAAGTACAAGTTCTCGTCACTCGTCAAGTTCTCGTCATCGAATGCGCACGCATTCGGGACCACATACGAGCTTTTAATATTTCTGTGATAAAGTGTCAGATATCGACACACCTAAAGTTTCTCTCGTTCCCGAGAGATCAAATACCAAAATCACAAGTAGTTGTGATGACTGGGTTACTCTATCCGAAGAGATAAGTAAAGATTGTAAGAGCCTAACCTCTAATAATAAGACATCCCAGCCTCCTGAGCGAAAGGATGAGAAGGTGAACAAGAAAGAGATTATCGCATTACGCTGTGGATCCAAAAAGTCAACACAAAAATCCAAATACACACCCTACAATGTAAAAAAGGGTAGTCGTGGCAGGATCGCTCCTATTCCGAATATAAGTCTGGCACGTAACAAGGACATTAACAAAGAAAGGATTGGCGACGCTCACCAGGAAGCAGAACCGAATGAAATGGAGGTGGAGACCCTTCCTTCCAATCAAGCCCTGATGACGGAAAACCAAAATCTGAAAGCAGAAATCAAAAAATTACAAAAACGGTTAGAAGGACACGCAACTAATAAAGATAAAGTACCATCTATAGCTATGCACAACAGATTCGAACTACTTAGTGAAGAGAAGGATAATACATTACAAGAAACAGAAGAAAGAAATACAAACAGCCAAGAAGAAAATTTCATAACTCAACTAAAGAAAAAGAATAGCCAAGATAAAAATAATAACATAAAGAAGAACAATCACCTGAAAAACACTCTCAATGGAAGACAAGCGAATAATTTAGGCCATCCCAATGACCAGCAGACTGCTTACCAAGGAACCAGGAGAAAGGATAGACCGCCTCCCATCAACATTCTGTACCAAGATCCTAAAGACACAACCAACTTAGTAAGGGCAAGCGCAAAAAACATAAATGACTTTCATATTAAAAGGATAAATAATGGTAAACATATATTACAGTTAGATACAATAGAAAATTACAAACATATAAAAGATCTTTTAATAGAATGTAAAACAAAATTCTATACTTACACTAACAAACTAGAAAAACCAATAACACTATTATTAAAAGGACTAAATAGTTCATATAATGAAAATGAAGTCCTTAATGAATTACAAGCCCAGAACATTAATAATGTCACATTTCAAAAAATCACAAGATTCTCAACCAATAGATCCATTCAAGAAAAGAGAATATTGCCTATATTCTTAATACAAGTATCTCCAGACAGTCACATTAATAACTTAAAAAAGATCAAATATTTATTTCACCAAGTGATATACTGGGACAAATTGATGAGAAGGGATGTAATTCAATGCAAAAAATGCCAACGAATAGGTCATACAGCGTCTAATTGCAATTTACCTTACAGATGCGTAAAATGCGATACTAATCATGAGCCAGGAAGGTGTAGTGGTACGGCACATGCACAATTAGATAGATCAAAATTATTTTGTGTAAACTGTAAAGAATATGGACATCCAGCGTCATACAGAGGCTGTCCTAAAATAAAAGAAATTAAAAAAAGGTTTAACGAACAGAACTTAATCACAAAGACAAAAAAAAATAATAACTTACTCATTAACAAATCATTGGTCCAATCAGGAATTAGCTTTTCGGACGCAGTTAAAAAAACAACGCTTGCAAGTATAAACAAAATAAATTATAGCGATGGAGATATTCGATCTAATAACATAAACACAAACATGTATAACACAGAAATATTAGAAATAAAAAATAACATAGCTAGGCTTGAAAAAATAATTGAAGACAACTCAACAAAAATAAATAAGATAGCCTCCTTGCTTGAAAAACTTTTAGACTAAACATGTATAGTATAAATAACACCCCAATACAAACTAATAAAAAAATCTTGAAAATGATAAAAATAATCACAATAAATGTAAACTCGATAATTAAAAATCAAAGAAGAGCATCGCTCATGAATATAATAAATCTACAAAACCCAGATATAATATTGCTAAACGAGACAAAATTAAATAAAAATCACGTAATAAAATTTAAAAATTATAACATAATAAGAAATGATCGCATTGAAAAACAACCCGGAGGTGGTACAGCAATAATAATAAGAAAATCTATAAAATACAAAGAAATAAAGATAACGGAAACAGAAAAGGAAAAAATAATCGAACAAACTATAATAAAACTAAATATTCCAACTGATAAAGCATTGTATATAATTGCGGCATATGCTAAAGGCGGTAATCAAAAAGAATTTATACCGGACATAAATAAAATTTTCTCCTCCCTTGAGTTAAATAAATTAGAGAATTACTATATATTAGCAGGAGACCTAAATGCAAAACATACCGACTGGGGAAACTTAAACAATAACCCGAGAGGAATTGCACTTAAAATCTGGTTAGATAACAATAACATAACATATAAAACAAAAATGCTAAGTTCTAAATATCCCTCGTACCCAAACGGAAATTCTTTTTTAGATATAGTACTAGCTGACACCAGACTAACATTCCACGACTTAGACGGAGACAAACTAGACAACATACCTTACGATAGTGACCACAATGCAGTCAGATTCCAAGTATCCATAAACAAGGAAAATGGACTGGAGCTAGAACCGGACAATACGAATCATAAATATAACTTTAAAAAAACAGATTGGACAAAGTTTAGTAAAACGCTAGAGAAAATGATCATGGATAAAATTCCTAATAATCGAAATTTAACAGTTCATGAAATAAATGAATACCTTCAAAATTTTAACGAAAAAATACTATTAACAATGCAAAAAGAAATACCTAAAATAAAAGAAAAGAACTCAATCAATGCATATATCAATGAAAAAATACAAAAACTACAAAAGCAGAAAAACAAAATACTTACCAAAATACATCACCTAAACAGAAAGTGGCCAAGGATAAATACTAGCCTCATGGAAAACCTGAAAGAAAAATTAAAACACATAAGAACAGATCTAAAACTAGAATTCTCTTCATCTATAAATAACTACTGGAAAAATAAAATCACAAGCATCTCAAAAAAAGAATCGACATCAATGTTTCCACAATTAAATAACATATTTAGAAAAAAAGAAATAGCACAGGTAGACACACTAAAAGTACCATTAAATTCCAACATATTAATTAATGCAAAAATTGATACAAACCAACTACAAAAAGATAAAAGCGGAAACGTAATCATTAACACACTACAGGAAAAATTGGATATTATGGGCGCGCACTTTGCAAGTATTAACAACAGAGAGTTTAATAACAACAGACCTCAGTTAAATGAGATAATAAATAAAGAAACAAAATCTTTCAAGGAACAAATAGATACAGAAAAAAATAATAACATAACAATTTGCACATTTAATGATAATAACATAGCTGAAGACCCTAACCATAGAGACGAAAATGGAAAAATTTTTACAAATACATTTGAGGTAAATAAAAGATTCAAAAAATTAAATAATAAAAAATCTTTTGGTCTAGACGGAATACCAAATATAGTGCTAAAATATATTCCGACGAATTTAATATTCAACTACACAATTATTTTCAATAACCTATTAAACTACTCTTTATTTCCTGACCAATGGAAAACAGCTAAAGTGGTAGCAATCCTGAAAAAAGATAAAGACAAAAACTCTCCAGCAAGCTATAGACCCATAAGTCTCTTACCCAACATAAGCAAAGTGTTCGAAACCATAATTAACGATCTTATAGTTTCTTTCTGCTATAAAAAAGAAATTATCCCGGAATGTCAATTTGGCTTCCAACGTAATCTTTCCACAATACATGCAATAAATAGATTAACATCTGATATAAACTGGGCACTCAACAACAAACAATGTTTAGGTGCATGCTTAATCGATTTAGAAAAAGCCTTCGATACAATATGGCTTGATGGCCTACTATTTAAAATAATTAAAAAAAAATTTCCTAAACATTTAATTAAATTAATATGGAGCATGATTTCAAACAGAACACTAATAACTGCAAGCGGAGAAACGAAATCAAAAACTACATATAAAATAATCAACGGACTACAACAAGGAACGGTAAACTCACCTATCTTATTCAATATTTATACTAGTGAAATGCTAAAATTATTTGGACTAAATACTCCGGAAAATCCCAAAACAATTGCATTTGCCGATGATCTAATTGTGTATGTGGCGGACAACTGGCCTTCCAAAATACAACAGAAACTCCAAGATATTTTTCAAAACCTAGAAAATTACTACGAAACATGGAAGTTGAAAATAAATATAGATAAATGCGAAACAATTTTGTTCAGACCATCGCTTGCTTACGCAAACAAGAATGTAAGAAACAATTACAAAACTTTCAAAATTGAGAGCTTACCCAAAAAGTCTATTACACAAAAAATCCCTCATAAGAATCGAGTAAGATATTTAGGTATTAATCTCGATGAAAGACTGCACTATAAAGACCATCTAGAAATACAGATTAAAAAAGCAACTAAAACTTTTTGGCACCTTAAGAGACTGTTCTATTCTAAGTATTTACATACAGAAATAAAAATAATATGTTATCAATTATTTGTAAGACCACAAATCACATATGGCTGCCCCATATGGTTTAACATTAGTGCATCTCTCATGGAGAAAATCAGAACATTTGAAAGAAAGTGTTTGCGAGCCTGTCTCAATATGAATAGATCGGCAGAAACAAACTATACACAATACATAAATAATCAAAAATTGTATGACTCAGCAAAAATCCCCAGAATCGATAATTTTGTAATAAATTTAATTCGTGAACATTTCTTGCAAGCGGGAAAGATAACTCAAAATAGCCTAGTATATGGAGCACTCTACCCGAACTCAATGTATTATGAACAAACACTAAAAACTGGATTCATACCTCCAGAAGCCTTTCTACACTTAGATAAAAAGGGATACATACAAGACCATTATAATGTACCGATAATATATCATTATCCCCGACATAATAATAACAAAAAATTACAATATCCCCCCCACGCATCTAGTGATAATGCACTTATACCATGGCGTTATAGCATGACCATCCCTAAAGAAGAGGTATTAAAGAAAAAGAAAAAGAAAGAGAAATACTGGTGGTTAATGGATATATAAATAGGGACGAAAACTAGTCATAGTACTTAGAGATTATCTGCTAATTACACATTATCTGTTAATTATACACATATATGCATATGCATACATTGAACAAATACATCAGATTGTACACACACACACACACATACACACGCGCACACACGCACACACACACACACACACACACACACACACACACACACACACACACACATACACATACACATACGCACAAATATTGCGAAAAGAAAAAAAGAGAAAAAGATAGTATTGTACAATATAATTATTTATTTTATTATTATCATTATTATTAAGATATTCAGTTTTTTTTTTTAAAAAAGATGGGACTCTTTTTTTCTGAAACAAAGTCGAATACAAGAAAACCGGACAATAATCATATCTAGCGTTAAGATTGTTATTTGTAAAAAAATATATATATAACACAAACTAATATACCTGCGATAGAACGTAAGTTCGAAAAACAGTGCGTAGCGGCGAGAGTCTAGTTACCGTACCGCTCAAACAAAACATATAGATAAGAAGAATGTTTTTTTTTAAGTTTATTGTAACATTAAAATATAAAACTGTAATACGTCCCAAAAATAAACTCTTCCATACATACATACAAGTTCTCGTCCGATCACTTAAGTCAAGCAACGTTGGGCACGGTTAGTACTTAAATGGGTGACCGTTTGGGAACACCGTGTACTGTTGACATTTCTTTTCTTTTTTTTGAAATTTGTTATTATATAGTCTTAGATAGGTTTTTCATTCTGTTAATTGTTAACCATAGGTTAATATACTTTTTTTCCTATATTATTATTTTAAAAGAGACAGAGAATTGGTTAACTTGCAGTTAGCAATTAACCACAGAATGAAAAACAGAGCCTTAAAGTTATTACTACATCGATTAGTAACTGTGTCGTAAAAGAGCGTTTACTGGCATCTAACATCGGTAGTTATAACATCGATGTTATAACTTCGGCGTTAAATCGGATCGTGTAAACATAGTAATACATATGCTAAAGCTCGCTAAATTTTCGAAAAAATTGCGTCTCTGCGACGGACTTAAGATTCCATGCACGCGGAACAGCCGCGTAATGAGTGCGCGGAAGACTTGCCATGACCAATCAAAAGCCAGGATTTTCCGTGCGTTCATTCCGCGTGCATGGTGTCTTATGGTGCTTTCCATCTAGTGACACAAGTCGACACAAGTGTTATTTTATCTTTGTTATTTATGAATGTTAAAAAAAGATAGAATGATGCTTGTGTCGACTTGTGTCGCTAGATGGAAAGCACCATTAAGCTCGCAGCACACGATGCTTGTTTGTCTGCTAGATTGCTAGCAAGCAATCCAGCAGACAAATAAGCATCATGTGCGGCGGGCTTAAGCCTTTATCAGACTACAGATTAAGATTGAGATTGAATTGAAATTCAACCAATTAAAGCAAAGTTTACTAAACTCGTAACTAGTTTTCTTTATTATGATTGGTTAATTTCAATTCTATCTCAATCTTAATCTGTGATCTGATATGGGCTTTATGCCCGAATCACACTAGCGATGGCGATTGCGTTTGCGTTTACGATTGTCTCTTGAATCAGAAGGAAGCTGTTGGCAATCTGATTGGTCAAGCGACAATCGTAAACGCAGACGCAACACAATCGCCAATCGCTAGTGTGATTTGGCCATAATACATATCTATTCTCGAATCGAATCGAACTTTCGAATCGCGAGATATCTCGACGTTCTCCCGCTACTTCTGCTAGGAGATTCATTGTCCCGCCAAAACTCGCAAGACTCATGAGGCGATATGCCGCGTGCATATTTGTGCTGATAGTCACGATTTACGGAAAGAATAATGGAAGATTCGCAGGGTAGGTAGATGGTTGAGTATGACACAAGACAGCGATAGAATTTTGGCCGAGTATCACAACGATAACTAAATGTGATTTACATTTATCTCTGGGTCTTCGATTTGGATGCCTTGTCACATTTCTTGTTTATATTCACTTTTGCCTTGTCACATTTCTTGTTTATATTGTTTGTATTCACATTAGTAATTTAATTGGTAACTTAGTGGGTGAGGATAATTATGTATATCCTTATAATCGTTGAAAGAACAATTCTTTTAATGAATGATCCCAGGAAACACCAACTAACATCAACATAACATCAATGTTATAATTTTCCACTCAACAATATAAATGCAATATAACGCGTGTGTTATATCTCAGATACATTGTTGAGTGGGAAATTACAACATTGATTATGTTAATGTTAGTTGGTGTTTGCTGGGATAAATCATTTATCATACAGCAGAATACATTGTATTTCATCACATTGTCATAGTATTTACAATTAAACCACAATAGTCTTATTTTGCTGAACAATGTTACAGCATCTACATCTGGCAGGACTAGACGTCAGAAGGTCGATAAAACTGGCAGGCTCTCAGCTTTGGAAAAACTGAAGGAAGCTCGAAGTGGTGGTAAACGCAAATATGAGATTGGAACGATAGAAAATATTTATGATGAAGTGGATGAGAAGGAATATAGTAATACTGTTCTGAAACGTCAACGAGACGATTGGATAGTCGATGATGGTATAAGAGTTTTTATATTTATTAATTGCTAAAAAATGTTTTATTATTTTTAAAGTAGCTTTAACCTTTAAGTGCATAACTTTGGATGTATACAAAGTGACTTTTTGATGCTTTATGTGCTTTTTCTTATAGTTTAAATGAAATTGCACTTTGAACCTTCAATATAAATTTAATTCATAATCCCTGGATTGTACATAAGGAATGTACATAAGGGAATAAGGATCTTTTTTTAGGCTACTATTCCAAGGCTCTCTGCTTGGATTCAAGTAGTAAAAGATTTTTTAAATATTTTTTTAAGATTTTTTAAGTAATTATTAAAAAGAATTCTCAGAATGCTACAAGAAGTTATGCATTTAAGCATTAAGTAGGCTACATTGAGAAAGTTTGCTTATAAGATATCTTATAAGAATTAATGTAAATCTCCCTCAAAGATATAAGAAGGTATATTAATTTTGAACTAAAATGTTAAAGGAGAAAGTGGTTATATCGAAGATGGAAGGGAAATTTTTGATGATGATCTGGATGAGGAAAGCATTCAAGAGGCGAAGAAACAGAGACATAACATGGTTGGCCCTAGAAAAAGAAGGAAGGAAGAAGATAAGAAAAAAGGGGATATTCAAAGTATGATTAGAAATATGCCTTCTAAGAAAGATGCTAATGTAGTTCATATCAAAGATGATGATATTTTGGGAGAATTGTTGAGTGAGATTTCTACGAGTAAAAAAACAACAAATAATCTTAAATCAACTGGCAACAAGAACACATTTTGTCATACGGTTCATTCTAACATTACGTAAGTCAATTGATTCTGTTTATATTACTGTATACTATTTTGTACCAAGTTTGTGAAAATTAATCATCAGACTTGTATATACATATTTATTATAGACAAACACATCAATCTTCATCTAAAAATCAAAGAACAGATAAAATGATATTTAAAAAGTCAGAGAAAGAAGTTGTATTAGAATCTAATAATGTTGCACAAAGTGAAAGTCAGATAATTGAAGATGACGATGATATTGCAATATTTGATGCACCACAGCAGAGCACAAGTAAATCAGCAGAATCAAATAATTGTTCAAAAGTTGAAAAAGAGTCGAAACTAGAAGATCAGAACACAACAAAATCAGTGGAATCCAGTAATATTGAGCAGAATGCAAGTCAGATGATCGAGGATGAGAGTAGCCCTATGATGAATCTTAGTGAATGTGTTGGAGACGTGAGTTGTATTTTTTTATCTTATCTTACTATTTGTATAAAAGTGAAGCTACATATAAAATACATTGCAGCTATCCACTATAGATTTTGATGATGGAAGCATGGACATTGGATTTTCATCGTCAGCGAACAACTTAAAGAAAATTAAACCTGAGAAAAATGGAATAGATGTGCAGAATGTTACATGTAAAACTTCTGTCAAAAGTATAAAAATTGGCAATGCTGTTGACTTGACAGAAATAGCGCCACAACTGATCAAGACAAAAGATGAGGAAGAAGTATTTAGGTTTTATTACTTGGATGCTTACGAAAATCCTTTCAAGAATCCTGGAACTGTGTATCTTTTCGGTAAAACTTATATATCAAGCCATGACACATACTGTTCGTGTTGCGTTATGGTGCATTGTATACCGAGGAAAATATATCTCTTACCCAGAAAATATGTACGTATATTTTCTTAATGTGTTTTTTATTTTAATTTGACATCAATATGCTGGTATTTCCTAATTATTACTAAATCGAATATAACTTTTTGGTCCTGAATTACAGTTAAAAAATACCGAATCGCAATTAACTACCATGGAAGATGTGTATAAAGAATTCGATGAGTATGCTAATAAAATGCGTATAATGAAGTTTAGTTGTAAAGAAGTGAAGAAGCATTATTCTTTCGAAAAAGAGGGTACACCGAAAACATCAGATTACTTAGAAATCAGATATAATGCACGTTATCCAGCAATTGATTCTGATTACTCGGGTCAAGCGATAGAACGTGTCTTTGGCACAACAGTGAATGCATTAGAATTATTACTTATAGAACGAAAGATTAAGGGGCCTTGCTGGTTAGATATTAAAAATATATCACCCACTCCAGGACGATTTGCGTGGTGTCCACAGATAGTATGTAAATGCATTTATATAGAGTTATAATAATGCTTATATTACCTATTATATTACCTAATGCATAGCAGTAAGAAATAAATTTGATACAATTTATTTTGCACTACAATGCAACAGGTGGTTACGTCAGACATGGACAATATATCGCTATGTTCCCAAGAGAAAGCTAAACCTCCAATGGTAATAGCGACTCTAAATGTGAGGATGTCTTTGAATGCGAAATTACAGAATGAAGTAGTGATGGTTGTTGTGTTAATTCACCATAAATACAATGTCGATAAGGAACCACCGAAGCCACCTTATGAGCGTCAATTTTGCTGTAAGTTTACTCTCTCGTGTTATATTGTTATATTTATTAATCATTTCTTTTATTATTAATCGTTTTTTTGTTTAATACTTAAATTGACATTTTTGAATACTAGTATTGTTTTGGTTTGAATACCAGTATTGTTTTGGTAATTTAGGAACAGGAAAAAATTTTTGACTCATAAAATATTCATATCCATTGTTTTATCTTCAAGTCATAGATATTTTTTCATTTGTCTGACATTAACAATAAAGATTGTGTAATTAGTTTGCAACTTTTTACAGTTGTCACACGTCCACGAGGTATCCCCTGGCCACGGCAAATTCGTGATACTTTCCTGAAAGTTGCAAATACCGAAGTAATCAAATGTGAAACTGAAAGCGAATTACTTGAAGAGTTGTTAACTTTAATGCAGAAAGCAGATCCTGATTTAATAATAGGCTATGACTGTGCATTTCAATTTGATGTTTTACTGCAGAGAATGTTTACATTAAAAGTATCCAATTGGAACAGAATGGGCAGATTAAAATCAACATCTCCTCCCCTACTTCGGGTAAAATACATATCTTTAAAGAAATTAAAATTAAAATTAGCATGTGTTATATTTACATAATAAACTAAAAACTATTTATATGACTGGCGTATAAATAAGATAATTTTTTTGATATGAAATAATTGTACAGGGGAAAATAATTCTTAATCAAGCATTTGTCGGTCGTCCAATTTGTGATATACAAATTTCGGCGAAAGAATTGAACTTAAAAGTTAGAAGTTATGATCTGCAATCACTTTGCAGCGCAGTAAGTAATATAATATTTGTAACATTGGTTAGATCGTTAATTCGATCAAGTTTAATTTTAACAAATATTCAGGTATTGAGAACGAAGGAGCACGAATGTAAAGAGATTACACCAGCAGAAACTCTATCGTTCTTTAATACAGCGGACAAAATACTAAATCTAATGCAAATAACGTTAAAAGAAGCAAAATATATTATAACTATAGTGATGGATCTCAACATTATACCACTCGCACTTCAAATCACTTGTTTAGCAGGTACGTACGTTAATATTTTTCGTCATTTATAAAATATAATAACGCAATTAATTTTTGTGAATAGGTAATATTTTATCAAGGACGCTATTAGGTGGGAGAGCGGAGAGGAATGAGTATCTGTTGTTGCATGCTTTTAATTTGAAAGATTACATAACGCCAGATAAAAAAATTGATAAAAAGGGACGAAACGATGGTGAGATATTAATATATTTTTATATATTAATGTATGTTGTTATGTTATGTTGTATTACGAAATTATTATGTATGTTAAGTGTACTAATGTTAGATGTATGTTAGATGGCCCGCGTAGGAAAGCTGCCGCTTACACTGGAGGCCTCGTACTTGATCCAAAGAAAGGTTTTTATGACAAATTGGTACTGTTGATGGACTTTAATTCTCTGTATCCGAGTATCATACAAGAGTACAATTTGTGTTTTACCACCGTACCTGGTGCGGCGTATACTGATGTCGAGGTAATTTTTTTTTTACATACAAACATACATCGAAAAACAAATAATAATCCTGACTAATTTGCACGGTGCAGCAATTAAATATCCCTGAGTCAAATCTAGAACCAGGTGTGATCCCGACGGAAATTCACAAATTAGTTAAAAGCAGACAGCAGATCAAGCAGCTCATGAAAACGCCGAATCTATCGCCGGAACAGAAAATGGATTACCATATCAGGCAAATGGCGTTGAAACTCACAGCCAATTCTATGTATGGATGTTTGGGGGCGACTCATTGTCGATTTTATGCTAAAGGTCTCGCCGCTCTAATAACAGGTAAGACGTGAAATAAATATTTAAAACATGTATCGATAGTATAGCGAGCATTTACTGTTCTTCAGCCAAGGGTAGAGAGATTCTGGAGGATACGAAGCATTTGGTTGAGAAACTGCAATACGAAGTAATTTATGGCGATACTGATTCTCTAATGATAAATACTAACATTTTGGAATACGATGACGTTTTCTCGATTGGTAGAAAGGTGAGAAAATGCTGTTATATAATTTTGTAGCATATAATTTATACCATTCTACATTTATATCATGCCAGAGTTGTTCTTTAGCGATGTTACGGAATAAAATATTTTCTAGATTATGCGCGAAGTCAATAACCGATACAAGAAAGTTGAATTGGATATTGATGGGGTCTTCCGATATCTATTGCTTTTGCAAAAGAAGAAATACGCTGCAGTTACGATGTCGAAATTGCCAAATGGTCAGATACAAATGACGCAGGAACACAAGGGTCTGGATATTGTGAGAAGAGATTGGTGTCCGTTGGCCTGCGACACTGGAAAGTTAGCAGATACACGTGATAATATATTTTTAGAGATTTTATTCAAATCTATTTCAATTATCTTATTCTTCCTCTTAGGAAAATTTTGGACATACTTCTCTGCGACCAATCGAGTGAAACACGTTTGGAGCAAGTTGTACAAGTTTTGCAGAACGTTGCGACAAGTGTAAAGGAGGGAACAGCACCACTATCATCATTTGTTATCACTAAACAATTGTCGAAAAATCCGGATGCATATCCAGATAAAAAACAATTGTCTCACGTTATGGTAGCACTTAGACTAAATAAAACAGGTGGTCGGATGTGGAAAGCTGGTGACACATTGCCATACGTTATATGCGAGGTTTCTTTTCATTTTACAACTTTAATTAGCGAATTTTCCGAATGGATTATAAAAATGTAAGGACGACAAAAATGAAGATTATTTTAATATTAGGATGGATCCGATGCAAGCGCGACGGAACGAGCGTATCACATTGACGAAGTGAAGAATAATGAGAAATTAAAAGTGGACGTTAATTATTATCTTCTGAGTCAAATATTCCCTGTAGTGTTAAGAATTTGCGAGCCAATCGAGGGTATCGATGATGTCTTCTTAGCCAACAATTTAGGTACTTTAGAATTATTGTAGGCTTTAAAAATGGAATAATGCATAATCCTTTAAATGCTAATTTGTTCAGGTTTACAATTCGTTTACAAGCCTAAGACGATAGCTTGCGAGGCAACCCTGAACTTACCGCTGGCCATCAATGATGACAGATTCAACAATTGTCTTCCTCTGACATTTAAATGTAAAAATGAGCGATGTAATACGGAAATAATAATTAAGGATACTGTTACAGAATTTGTAAGTGTTCATTTCTCTTTTATATATAATTCTTTTTATTTTATACTTTTAAGATTATTCTAAGTATCATTTTCTCAATTATAACATATTGACATGTTTTTTGGGATAGTTATATTGTCGCATATTATTCTTTGCAGCATTGTGGTCGACAATTATCACTTAGTATGTGTCCAAATCAGGACTGTAAATTGCCACCCTGGAAGTACGCAAACGTGATACAGAATGTAGTTCAACTTGCCATGAGAAAAGCAATTAGCAAGTACTATAGTGGTTGGTTAGAATGTGAAAATCCACTTTGTTCACACAGAACAAGGCGATTGCCGTTAGATTTCGTAAAAAAGTTTCCAGATTGTCCTGTGTGCAAGGATGTTTCCATGAGTCGAGTCGTAAGTCGATTGAATCAATATATTTTCATTTAGAGACTTTATAACATAATATTAATATACACATATGTACATTTTCAGTATTCTGGGACAGATTTGTACAATCAATTGTACTATTATCATAAAATGTTTGACATTACTCAACCAGCTTACAAACGTAATAATCTTTGTTATCTTTTACTGCATATTATATTATATTTGGAAAACATAGGAATAAACTTTTCAATTTGTTTTCAGATCTGTTATCTCAGTGTCCACGGGATATGATAGCCACGTACAACACACTGAAAGAGGCAATTGATAGACAAATGAAACGGAACAAGTTCTCGTGTGTAAATATCACAGGAATATTCAACAGCGTTGATATCAATTCCGCGGGAATGTTTATCAATGCCGGTTCGCAAGAGGATTTCGACGAACTAGGGGATCTTTCCGATGACACGGATAAAGAAATTTGAGAAACATATTAATAAACTAAGACTATTGCAATTAAGAAATCTTATAAATTAAATTATTCTTGAGATGATTTTGTGCATATGTATGTCTCGCCAACGTTATCACATGTAATAAACCAAGAGAAGGATGTACTACATCTCGTATGGCGGTAGTCCAAATTTTTCCGGTTGAAATTTTTCGAGGCTATCCAAGACCAAGGTCGCTTCGTTTGTGTAACATTTGGGAAGCATCGGGTCCGGCACCATAACAACTTGCATGTCGGCGTCAAGTGCTGCTTTCACACCATTTGGAGAATCTTCAAAGACCAGACACTAAAAAAAAATTTGCTATCTTGGACACTGTAGATAATTGACTCTTAGATTTCAGTTAATCTTGGTTCTTAAAATTCTCAGAAAATCTGAATGATATTTAATTAAAATAATATTCTACAAGTTACAGTTAATGATTAAACGACCGAAAGTCGTTTTCGAAAGTCACCATTACCTTCGAAGGATCTGGATTGTCGGGGAAACGCTTAGCAGCTATGAGAAATATGTCAGGTTCTGGTTTTCCACGTCCGACTTCGGGATCCGAGCTGCCGAGCACTTTGTGATGGAAGATTTCAAAGAGATCATGCCAACGCCTGGTCTTCAACTCGTAGTTCTCTCGATCCGAGCTCGTGGCTAACGCAATTGGAATGTTGTGTTCTTTCAAGTGTTTCAGTAACCGAACGGCGCCTGTTATATGCACAATGCATTATATATTATGCATTATTACATCAGTGACTCAATCAGAACTAAATTACTAGTAATAATTTAGATGTCAACGATGTGTCATGATGTGGAGCATTACCTGGCATGGGATTGGTATGTGGAAACAACTCCTGATAGATCCCAATAAGTTCCTGCCTGCATTCGTCTACTGTTAATGGTAATTCCAACGTCTTAACCAAATATCCGGCAACGTCCTTGGTCTTAAAACCCATCGACTGTGCCTTGTGCTCCCACGTGAATTCCTTGCCATAACGATTGGTGATACGATTGAAGGCCTTTAGATACAGATGTTCTGTATCTGAAATAAAAGACAATAAGAGCTAATTATGAATTAAATCGTCAGAAAGATATCTGCTTTATCTCGATATCTTACCGAGTAACAAACCATCCATATCGAAGATGCAATGCGTGACTTTGTTATATGTGTCGACGGACATTTTAATCCTGGGTTAAAATTTAAAAATCTGAGCGGAATGTTACGCAGCAACTGTAACGAGATAAAAACAGTGACGATGAACGAGAAGACAATGTTGTCACGAGATCTGTTCTTTGTACTGAACTGGCTGCACTAGTTCAGTTAAACTACATAACTCAAAGTTTATCTTTCTCCTTCCCATATAAAGGAAGAAAAATAACTCTGAACTAGTGCAACCAGTTCAGTTATGAAAGATTTATGATATCAACTGTTTTGATATGCTGATTTATCTATCGCTTGTTCGTTGTATTACATTTTTCTTTCTTCGTCATGCTATATCTAGATTACCAAACTTAGTATTTTATATAATAAAATAATTGTTTAATATTTAACAAGACTTTTACAACGAAAAAAACGAAAGCAAAGCTATATTTTTTATGTGATATAATTTCTTTAAGAGTTACTAAGTATTATAAGATATATATTCAAGAAATAAAATAAGAATGTGTTTTTAATAAGTTTGTTTTTAACGTTTCAGAAAATATTAAGGATATATATATATATATATATGTTCTCGATGTATCATACATTTATATTATTCTTTTGGTAGATAGAAACAGTATATTTTAGCACAGCACTTATCATGCAATATTTTTATGAGTACAAAACTCTACGAAAAATTGGACAAAGGTAATATATTATAAAAGATATATAAACAAGCATACACACAAGTGTACACACACACTTTGTTTTATATGTATAATTTTTTATAGTGAACCAAAAATATTAAAAAATGTTTAAGTCAGAGTATAAAGAAAATACTTAATATTTGAAGGTAATTGTAAAATATGAACAAAATTTAAAAACATTGAACTTTAATTTTATGTATATATATATATATATATATATATATATATATATATTTATATATAGGGTAGACCACTTTAATCAATACACGCGAATATCTCGAAAATAAGTTTTTTCAAAAAATGTTTCGAATAACAGTTTTATGGCTTGAAGAGGGCCATCAGATGGTGGTAATGATTTGACCTTGGAATTGTAACCTTTTGAGCGGCGAGAGCTCACAGGAAAAAATCTGTATAATGAATCAAAGGAAATTGTAAGTTGTATCGTGATAATCGGATTGTAATAGTAAAAAAGATTTCTATCTAGCTCTAGCAAACATCGCTTTACATACAAGTGAAATACACCAGCTTTTTCCACTGAAAGCACACTGGAATTACTGCAAACACTGCTGCTCAGATTATCAGATGATCCGCTGTTTCATCAGCGAACTTGCGCAATGGGATCCGCACAATTATTGGAGGGAATTTGGCCTTATCGAATCCGCGGGAGGGAACTGAATGCCATTCCTGAAGAAGGATCGGAAGAAGACCGTTTCCAGATCTGTCGCGATTTTCAGCGAATGACACCGAGATGAATTTTCTTGAGATGAACTCCAAACTCCGAATGACTTGTAGTAATCAAGTGATACTATAATTTATTTGTACGAATAGATCCAACAAACATTTCATCAATTAACAGTAACGTCAATATTATAATTTCCCAGTCAACAATATAAAATAATGTAAATGTAATGCATGTCACAGTTACAGTGTTGAATGGGAAATTGTAACATTAAGCCTTAGATAGAATAGAATAGAAATTTATTACTTCAGGATATACAGCCAAGAAAGGACTTGATTTACAATTTTCTTATCCATACTTATTCGTTCACATCTCATATTTATTTACTTCCTTGACTAGTTACGTCTCACAATTCTTTGCACTGTTTTTACGCCTCCTCTATTTCTACTTCCTACTATTATCCTCCCTTCCTTCCTCCTTTTCAACTCTCTCTTTCCATATTCTTCTTAAAATCCTCCCATTATCTATATCTAATTCATTGTTTCATATTCTTTTTCATTTTTCTCCCTTATCTTGACCTAATTGCACAAACTATAAACTATTAACTAGCTACCTTACAATCTTCTATATAGTGTTCCATACAATTCGCACAATATACACTTCTTCTTTTGCTCATCCTCTATCCAATACTTAATTTCTTTCTCTAAATGCCCACATCTTAATTTAATTAATGCCCTTACATCGTCTCCCTTCCACTCTTTATCTCATTAAGCTTTAAATAACTGTAGCCTGTGTGTTTATCTATTGGATATTGTGATTAACAGGGAGTTAACGGATTTCCGCTCTTATCCCAGCCAACTAAACAGTAACGCAACATCAATGTTATAATTTCCCACTCAACAATATAAATGCAATATAATGCGTGATATGCATTGCAGTACAATTTCCAGGATTCAATTTGATCCCAGCGAACATCAACGTATATAATGTTATAATTTCTCGTTCGACAATGTAATTGTGGCATAACGCGTTATATTGCATTTATATTGTCGAGGGAAATTATAATATTGATGTTGCTGTTTAGTTGGTGTTTGCTGGGAAGATTGATGTATTTCCGAAAACACTGTTCGAACTCAAAGAGATTCAATGAGGATCTTTAGTATCCGACGAATCGTTTATGATGAGAGTTCGACTAGGATTTAAAATTTAACGTAACAGACAATTTGAATTAATGTTTACCCAGCAAACACCGACGAACGTCAACATAACATCAATGTTACAGTTTGCCACTCAACAATATAAATGCAATATAATGCATGTGTTATATCACAGTTACATTGCTGAATGGGAAATTATAACATTGATATTACGTTAATGTTAGTCGGTGTTTGCTGGGTACGGATGAGCTATTTGTGGTTGATTTTATTCGTTTATCAATTATAAATTATATTTAGAGTCTGTAATAAATAAGAAGATGCCTATAGCTGTTTCAACATTAAATTTTTCAAAAAAAAAAAAAAAACAGATTTCCAAGAGAAGGAAGAGAGAGAGAAAGTGAGAGAGGAAATGATCCCGGAGATCTGTCGATCAAGATCATCAAGATCAACTCATGGAGCGGGAGGACGCATGCGCGAGTTGCTCCGTTTTGTAACACTATACGTATGGTACTCGCCGCATAATAACGTGGTGGCACACGCCGTGTGTTTGGAGTAAACGAAAGAAAAAGTGTCCTTCGTGCCGACACGTCGAATTTATCATGACGAGATCTTCCGAGAACTCGTCAAGTGGCAACGTACGCTCTGCGTGAACGCACAACGATCATCATGGATCAGCTGGTTATCTTGGTTTCGGTGATGCACCTGCTATACTGCCCGTTTACGAAAGTCGAGGAGAGCTTCAATCTGCAGGCGATGCACGATGTCCTTTATCACGGCTTCAATTTAACGGAGGTAAAACTGACTGAAACATTAAACGATCATTGGGTCGTCCGGCTCGATGGAGGAGTTCCGAGTTGTTCGACTGGATCGGGCAGCCAGCACGCGAAGAGTGCCGCATTATATTTAGTACCAGACACGCGTATTTATAAACTCGCGATCAGCTGATGCCGCCCCTAATTCATTTAATTTGCGCTAACGGGTTATTTCCGGTTCTTATTTTTCTATTTTTCTTTTTTAATTCTTGGCTCGAATGTTGCTACCCTTTCTGCTGTGCGAACATTTCTCAGCGAACACCCGATATGTATGCAGCATATGTTTGTATTCGATTTGAAAGAAAAAGAGGTTGAAGATCTTTAGTATGATTGAAAAAATGTTCAGTTGAGGCAGATCTGAGAGTTAGCTTTAATGAAAAAAGAACAAAGTAAAGATATACTTCTATTACAAGTCAGATCACTGTATGGATACGTTCCACTTAGCGTTTGAAACGCTCTTGGAATCCTTTCATTCTTGTTTAGCAAATGTTAAATAAGGAACGAATGATGCTCATGAATATTACGAGCGCTAAATGGAACTCTATATATAATTTCCTTAGCATCACAAAAAATGTATGTAATTAATATATAATATATCATATTTTTGTTATTTTTCTCTCTGGCAGTATGATCATCATGATTTTCCTGGAGTCGTGCCGCGTTCCTTTTTGGGACCTATTGTCGTATCTGGTCTTGCCTCACCATTGGTGGCAGGTATTAATTACCTGAAGCTCAATAAATTTTTTGCTCAGTATGTGGGTAAGTTCAATAATTTTTAAGTATAATAATTCCAGTATTTTTGTAAAGTGCAGAGTTTAATATTATTTTTTTTTTTAGTAAGGGCAACATTGGGATTATTAGTAATAAGTACACTCAAGCTATATAGGCATGCTTTAGAAAACATTTTTGGGCTGCAGTTTGCAAAGTGGTTTGTGGCCATAACTGTGACGCAGTATCATTTTATGTACTATCTTAGTCGTCCACTGCCAAATATAATGGCTATGCCTTTAGGTAATAAAATAAAACTTTTTGTGTATATATGTTTGTTAATTAAAGAGTTTCTCTATTTCATTATCATTTAAAAATGCTTAATTTGTATAATTTCACATATACGTTCTTTTTAATTAATGGATCTGGTATTGTAGTATTAGTGGCCTTATTTGGATGGCTGAGGCAAAATCATGTGTTGTTTATCTGGTCGTCGGCTGCAGCAATAATAATATTCAGAGCAGAACTCGCCATACTTTTGGGACTATTCCTTTTATACGATATAGCCAGCCAAAAACTTTCTATACAAAGGTATTTACATATTATGTCATGGACCATTGATTCCTAATATGGCTGTAGAGATTACAAACAGAAATGAATTAAAATCATCAAGAGGTTTTCTGCAAAACTGCACAGATTTGTAAACCTTTAAGTCAAATGTGTAATTGTTATGTGTTTTTTAAATACATGAAAGTATCTTTGGATCTGTTTGAGGAAAAAGACCGATTACAGTTTTATATTATTGAAAAATATCTTTTATACAATGTTATTCCCAAATTACTTTATACAATAATGTTTTATAATAATTTTTAGGCTACTTAAAATTGCGGTTCCAGCTGGTGTATTGTTCTTAGCACTTACTATTACTATAGATTCAATATTCTGGAGACGTTTAGTATGGCCAGAAGGCGAAGTATTTTATTTCAACACTATTCTTAATAAGAGCAGTGATTGGGGTGTATCCTTTTCAGATGTAGTAACAAGCTTTTCCGTTAAGGAATTTTTCAATATTTCAGATTGTAAATCTTGAATATAATGTCAGGAAAAATTGTTTTCGGTCTATCATATTACAAAATATGATAGGTAGTATATTTATTTAAATTTCTGATCATAATATGTGATAACTGACTATAATAAATTTTTCTAAAAGACACTTTTGATTATCTGAGATATTAGAGATCCTTAAAAAAAAAAACAAATATTTGAAAACTTTCAGTATATAAATCAGTACGTAAATAAACTTAACAAATAAATAGACATCACCATTTTTATGGTACTTTTATTCAGCATTGCCGAGAAGTCTAGCACTTTCATACTTTTTAATTCCTTTGGGGATGTTCTGGGATGCTAGAGTTCGCGTGCTTACTGTTCCAGCTATTATATTTGTTGCATTATTTTCATTTTTACCACATAAGGAATTGAGATTTATAATATATGTAATCCCACTATTGAATGTTGGCGCAGCTGCTGCTTGCCACAGAATGTAAGTATATTCTATTGTTTCATTTTAATTATGATTCAATTAATTTTCCATCAATAATTCTAATTTATCAAAATAATTTTTAAAAATATATTTTGATATTAAAAAAAATTAATATATATTTTAATTATAAGGATTATAATAAATAAATTATAAATAAATTATTATTATTATTAATATGTTTCTGTTTTTAAGATATAAAGAAAAATATATTTTTTATGAATAATTAAATATTAAATGTAATATAAATTTTATATATTTTTTTTGTTCTTTTATCAATGAAACATTCTAGAATTTACAGTTATAGAGATCGGATTATAGCTACTGATGGTGAATTAAACTTCAGATTATGAATTTTTATATATAATAACTATATACAGTATAACAATGTGAAAATCTTTTGTTGGAAATTAGATGGGAAAATAGAGCGAAAACGACGTTAAATAGTTTTCTAGCGCTAATAATCTTGGCTCATCTTGCATTAAATACTATATTCTCCATGTTTTTACTTTGTGTGGCTGGTTCTAATTATCCTGGAGGTCTGGCAATTGCTAGATTACACAGGCTTGAGAAGGATTCCGTCGAACCAGTACATGTACATATTGATGTGTTAACTGCACAAACTGGGGTATCAAGATTTACACAGACCAATGCTTCTTGGATGTAAGTCCTTTTGCCTGTAATAATGCTAACTTCTCACTAACACTATCTATTATGGTGTACTTTTTAATAGAAAGAACACTTGTTATATTACAGTTATGCAAAACAAGAGAACCTCACTATTGGTGATCCTGAAATGCTACAGTTTACTCATCTTTTGATGGAAGCAAAAAGCAAATATTCTTCGAATATAAAACCCTATTTAAAAACTCACGATATTATTGATTCTGTTGATGGGTTTTCGCATATAGCATTAAATCACAACGTGTTACCGCCTATTAGAATTAAAACAAAGCCTAGTATATTTATTATGAAAAGAAAATCGAATATCAAATACAATCCTAATAAAGCAAGGTCAGTGAAAATGGATTTTAAAAACCAGGTAGATGATAAAAATGTAAAATTAAACACGTCATTTGAAAAAGGAGACAAACTTGTGGAGTCAATAAAACTTGAAAAAGCCAAAGAGACTGTAGAACAAAATTTTTCGGATATTGAAGTTGAAACTGAAAAACAAAATGATATAATGGAGAAAAAAGTAGAAATATTTAATGATTTGGCAGATGATAACATTCTATCTATGGAAAGTACTACATTGGAAACTGAAAGTATAAATAAATTATCAACAAATTCAAGAGATAAAAACAAAGAAAATATGGATTCTCAAGAAGATTTTAAAGATGTTTCTGATATTAGTGATATGAAATCTGATGAAAAGACAAAGAATGAAGAAGAAAGCATCATCAAAGAAAAATCTAAAAATAGTATAAATCTACGTCAAGAAACTCAAGGTGTTAAGGAAACTGTAAAAAAAATGATTCAAGAAAAGAAGTTAGAAACTAAACAGAGAAGAGAAGTCAATGATGAACGAAAAAATATAGAAGTTTCAACAAAACCAATGAAGAAGAGAGGAGTAACATCGGAGATGAAACATGAATTAAAAGAATCACCAATCTTTACAAATAAATCAGTAATAATGGAAGAAAACTCTGAGATTACGAAAGAACAGAAAGATGATGAATTTAGCAAACAGAAGCCAGTTACACAAAAGAAAGATAAAATCAAAATATTAAAATCATATAATCTAGAACAAACTGAAGATCTGATGGAAGAAGAAAATGAAATGGTAGAAGCAGATGTGAAAAAGATTGCAAAATTGCAAGATAAAATTGATGTAGAGTTACTAGAAGCAGAAATTGCACAAGAAAAAGAAGATAAAGAAGAGAACGTCAAAACACCCAAATCAACAAATGTAAGAGAAAGCATAAGGAATATAATAAATCAGTTTAAAGAGTTCGAAAAAGATTTCATACGTGATGATACTGATACAACGGCATCAATATACGATACAAATCGTATTGAGAGTGATTCACATATAACGGATTCTGCAGAAAGTAGTGGTCAACTAATGGTGAAAGATGCTAGAGAAAGTCTTAAGGAAATAATAGATCAATTTAAGTACATTAAGCATGAATTAACTTCGGAGGAGGACGATCAATTCGATGAAATCGCAGCTAAATATATGGAACGACCAATCGCTGAAACATTATTACAATTCAGCGAAGCTTTAAAGGCTTTACTACAACGTAGAAAAAAGACTTCACCAAAGGAACATGCAACCAACTTACACGATAAAGAGCTATTAGAAAATCAAAGAAAATCAATTGCAGAAGAAACTAAATTTGTAAATTCAAATACAAAGACTATTGAAAAGGAAAGTTCACAGAAAAATACCAAAAGTAGAGAATGAGTTATATTTAATATAGTTACTTATGAAACTTCATTAAATGGTGTTTCATAAGTAACTATATTAAATGTTAGCGGAAAGTAATATTGTACCATAATGTAAATATGTTTTTCTGTGATACAAAGAACATTGTATTTTTTAATATGTGCTTACGCACTATCAATATGGAAAGCATAAAATTGACTTTCCTTATATACTTATGTATGATATTTAGCGTGAAAATAGTTTGAAGGAAATACTGTATAATTTTTCATACTACATTCATATCAAATATGATTGAATCTTTATGGAGCAAAAAATTATACAAATACGCCAAAATATATTAATTTGTGTACAGTAGGAATAGATTCTTTATAGCCGTTTTATGGCTTTATTTATAATTATAGTTTTAATTATTGTGTTAAATTATTTTTATTACATTTTTATTTATTATGTTTTAAATTATAAATATGTATTATTCATAAATTGCAAACTGGTATGAATCATCTTTTCAGGTTGCATTTTCAGGTTGACTTTTGCATTTAGATTTTTGCTTGAATATAGAAATTCACAATTTTCATATGCTGTGTCACGCTTGTAGTAAATCGAACATTAGATTGAAATAAATTATAAATGTCTGCGTTCCATGAGATTCATCATACAATATTTAACAGACTGATGAAATAATTTCCATATCGACATCTGCAGAGTAATATCAAGTGCCTTATTAAATCTCTTCCAAAGCTAGGAGCGGTATCGAATATAAATGCACGAATATAAGTGCATGTATACATTTGTAGTAGCGTGTGTGTATATTCGTATGCGTAATATAGCAGATGTATTAATGTTTTACATAAAATGAAATTGTTTAATATTTCTTCTTGTTCATAAATCATTTCCCAAATGAGATATCTGAACTTCTAGGAAATCTTGACATACGCAAAATTAAGATCTTAAGAGCTCTTTCATTGCACAGATTGATTGAGCCGTGCTAAATAAGAGCAGAGCTACCGTAAAGTTAAACAGTATCTTATCGCGTAAGCCACTCTTTAAGTAGACTGGAAGCCCATCGTCGCACTAGTGAAATAAACGTTGTATGTATTAACATGCAATTCTCAAGTCAAGATTTTGAAAAACTGTTATATGTATACCTGCATCCTTGCTTGCTTCAATTTAAATTTCTCGAACGCTTTATTGCATTCTGCAAGCGGTTGATTCGCGCTGAACGATCTTCGTAACAGTGGAGCACTGTGCATACGTTGTATCTAAATTGAATTAAATTGAATTCTTAAATTTGTTTTCTCAAAATTCAATTATCCTTTGTCGACTTTATTAGATTGGCACAAAAGAAATTTGCTCCTCCTCTTTCTAGTTTTAAGTTTTGCTTTATGCAAACGAGTTTTTTCAGAAGAAAAATCTTATTTATAGAAAAAAGTATAATTTATTTTAATTAATTAAAGTTATTTGGAAACTGTAACTGCGTTTCCAATTTTATAAGTACGACATACATACATTAGCGTTGATCCAAAAATACAACTTAATTATAGCTACGTGACAGATTTAAGCCCATATTCATCCAATTTAATTTAAGAGATATGAAAATATATCCACGATATTTTCAGCAATTATCTGATTTAATCATAATGTGATACTTTATCGAGAATATGCATTCGAGTTACTTATCTTACCTTACACACATTCCTTACGAACATTTTCGAAATTTCTGACTTGCGAACAGCGACTCCGTTCAAAATTACGCTTTGCTGACAAATAAAATAAATGCTTTTACCAATCTTTTTGTTTCAGCAGTTGCTAAGAAACTAAATGTTTAGAAAAAGAGCATTAATTTAAAAAAGAAAAATTGCATTGTAAAATTGTTATAATTTTACCTCTTATTGAGGTCATAAATTCGAGTTGTGATAAATTTCTTGAAAAAGACAAGTTCAAATCGTAGTGTTGAACTAATGAAACCTCAACGATTTTCGCGCTTTTGTAGGGCGCAATTATCAATCACGTGACATAAAAGCGTAAACCGAAAACTATGTAGTAAACATAGTCCACGTACTCCAATCACGTACCGTACACTTGCGTTAGAAAAAGGAAAAAAGCCTCGGTAGGTTTATCTTCTGTCTTTAATTTTTATATTTGAAAGAAAAAAGGTAAATGTGACCAAAACGATTAATTGACGATTGTCAAATAATATTTTATTAACACTAATGGAACTATTGATTTTTTGTAATCTGAGGAAAAGTTAAATCAGGGTTGATGAATTGTTTAGTTAGAAATTTTGTTTTAATTAAGCATTCTGTCAGTTAAATTTAACTACTTAGCAAATTAATTGATACTTAAGTAATGCACAAAACATTTTTTTATGGAAGAATTATCAATTGCCACATGTGAAAAAGAAAATTAGATTTGAAACAACGAATCGTATAGTTAAAAATGTGAAATTTTATGCAATTAAATTTAAATGGTTGAATGGTTGAATTCAGAATTGTGCCGTATATTTCAATTAAGATTACACGGATTTTTTACGTGATGTTTACACGAATTGTTTTCATGTAGACAATATAATATGTAAATTATTAGATAATACAGAACAATATAGAAAACACTATTAATTCTAACGAAATATGAATTTTTTATGATCCATAGGTTATAGCACTAATGCATTAGTGCGATTTGGGATTTTACATTTTTGAAGTTCGATAACTCGGTGAAAAAAAAGCAAATTAAACTCATAATGTATGTTTCCTGGGGTAATATTTCTTGAGAAATACAATGGAAATACTTTTGAAAACAATAAATTTTTAGTTATGAAAAAAATCAAAATAAAAAAACCATTGCAAATTAAAGTTGAAATGTTATATTTTCAGAAAAAATACTTTATAAACATTCTAGAAGATAAAATATTTTTTAGAAGTGTTTAAAAATAGGATATTTAAAAAAATGAAAAACGTAAATTGATTGAAAAAATATTTATTTTCGAATAATAATCGAATTTAATAAAAAAATTTTATAAAAAAAGTGATAATATATTTATAACTTAATCTAAATTAATGGCGCATTCAATACAATCCGCATCTGTGATACTCACGAAAAAAACAATTGTTGCACTTCATTTGCGTACGTTCGGAACTATCTGTTTCGTAGAGCGCACACTTCGCACTTTCTTCTTTTAAAATAGTGTAGCTTTGAACTACAAGCTCATCAACTTTTAATATTTTAGCTATTAATTGCCTCGTAGTCATGGGCAAGGATGGGCATTTCAAATGCCGCTGCAATTGTGGCTCGATCAACGCAAAAGCTAAATTTTTCATAAAGTTAGCGCGGGTTAATCTTTCATTTAGTTGATTAATTGATGCTTGATTAAGCATGTTGTAAAAGAATTTCAGAGGCCATCTTTCAGTACGTCGCTCAACGGAGAAAGCATGATACTTTTGATTAATAGTTTTTATTGTTTAACAGCTCAATAAATAAATAATTAATAATATTTCTATATTAGTGTATCTTTCATGTCACTGTACAGTTAATAAATAAATTACAGTTGTAACCCCCTCTGATCTAATCTAATAGTGTAAAAATACTTTTTATTTTTGTAGGATTTTTTGTAAGATTTGTTTGCACGGTTGTTACGGTTTAAAAAATCCTTCAATTTATACAATAATTTGCCATTGGTTACAGGGTTTGTACATGAAAAAGGTTGCAAATCTATATTTATCAGGTTTATGGCACAGGGTGAAGCCGTAGTGGGGTGGGGTGGAAGCGAGAGTCATTTAGCTCAGTTAGTCGTCAGAGGGCACGTACGAGGTGCGGTCGAGAGTGGCGCAGGCAGCGGCGGGCAGCTGAGTGACGCTCCGCGCATGCGCATTCGTCGCGCGACGCAACAGTCGTAAACACGACACCCTTCCTCCCTTTTTTTTTATCCTCGCACACGCCTGTACGGCGTGAACGGAGGGCTTCGCAGGGGGAGAGGCGCGTCGCGATTCCGCGGCGATTCTCGCGCGGGTCTACGCGAGCGGGAATATGATGATCACGGCGGCAGCACCGCGTCCTAGTACCTCGTGATATCGTGAAACTCACTGGGCCCGATGGTATGCGGTGACGTCATCCGAATCTGCTCTGGAAGGATCCAGCGGGACAATAATGGCGGGTGCGTATTCCGTGTCGGCATCGAGCGACCTTTTCGCTTCCCTCGCCCGTTATCCCCGTCTTTATACATCGTTATGTGTTTTTCGTTGCAGATCTGTACGCGAAGTACAATTGCACCTATTGTCAGGAAGACATCGCGGGCCTACGTGTCAAGTGCATCGAGTGCCCCGAATTCGACCTCTGCTTGCAGGTGGGTCGACCGTTCAGACGACCATTTTGAGTCACGTGACAGCCTCGCCTCCCCCTTTCCTCGTTTTATCATCGAGACTTTTCCGCGGCATCCTCCCTTAGCCTACCCTCCCTCTGTTTTTTCTTTTTTCTCCGCCCGTTCGCTCTTTATACTTGGTACTTCTCGCGTAGACTCATCAGTCGCCATCCGCTCTTGCGCATGTTTCTTTATGTTTCCGCGTTCTTTGCCCTCTATTTTTTTCTTATCCCCCTTTTACCTTTTATTCCACCTTTTATTCGCGACCTATGAATTTCATAGTAAAATGTATGAGGTATTGGCAGATATTTTGAATTGAGATGGCTATGTAATTTCGATACTATAATTTTGTGGTATAATGAGTCATTGAAATAAATGTTTCTCTCATAATCAATATTTTTAATAATGTTATTCTTTAAATGATTTATATTTTACATTTTATTTGTGGCAAGAAATTCTAGTTTAAATCTATTTTCGTGCAAGATGTACGAGTGTGAGATACACTCGTATAAGCTTAACATTTGAAAAGATATATGAGAAATATATCTACAAAATTGGAAGATTAATATTAATAAATTAGTTGATAATATTAATTAATATTAATTAATATTAGTTGTTAATTAGTTGATAATATTAATTAAAGATGTATTAACTTTTTATAAATGTTTTATAAATGTTTAGTGTTTTTCCGCTGGTGCAGAAATTGGTCAACATAAAAATAATCATGCTTATCAATTTATGGTACGTACCGATTGCGAACAAAGACAAGAATGAATTTGAAATTGTCACTATAGAAGTTGACAGGCTAGACCTTAATACACTTCTGCATATAATGACTTAGGATTCTGGTACGATCAGCATATTCAATGGCCGTGGCAATTGGACAGCTAGAGAACAGCTGAGGCTTTTGGATGCTATCGAACAGTTTGGCTTCGGAAACTGGGAAGACATCAGCAAACATATAGAGACACGTACACCAGAAGGTAATTTAATTGGCTTTATAAACATCATGAGAAACTCGCAATCTCTAAAGTCAATTTTTTCTATTAATTTGTATTGTCTTCTATTTCTCACTCTCTTTGCACTATAATTTTATTGTTGTTATTGTTTTTGGCTTTCAAAGGACAACGTAGTACTATTTACTTTGTTTTATTGTTCTTTTATATAGACTTAGGCGCCTGTTTTTCTTCACGCATTTGGGCTCTCTGTAGATGACGCGAGGGATTCCCTCTTTTCTGTAGTCTCCCTGAATATCTTTTTCCTGTTGGTTTTTTATTCTTTGCCACCTTGACCAGTCGGTAGTCGTCTGTTCTTTCCACGTGTTCACACCATTCTTTTTTCTTCCTTCTGTAAAACCTTACGTTGTCCATGATGTCACATTGCTCTCTCACCTTCTCATTTTTCACTCTGTCCATTCTCGTTACTCTTATTATTGACCTTAATGTTGTCATTTCTGCCGTTCGCATCAGTTGTTTTGTTTTGCTCGTGTCCACTCTCGTTTTCACTCCATATGTCATACAGTCTTACGATTGTTTTATATATCCTTACTTTGCTTTTTATATTCATATATTTAATATCTATTCTTCCACATTACATCCTTGAGATTCCCCGATATTCTTGCTCCATGTATTACTTGTTGCTTTACATCGAGGTATATGTTTTTATTACTGGAAATGTTCACGCCCAGATATTTGAAGTTCGTGACCTGTTCTATCATGTGTCCTATTTCCAGCTTGCATTGGATGGCCTCTTTCGCTGCTACTAATAATTTTGTTTTCCCTGCTGATCATATTGTATTTTTTCGCATCTAAGGAGAACGCATGCAGCATGCGTTGTAAATCATCAATGAAGATTTATTCTTGGCTATAAGCACAGCGTCGTCGGCGTAATACACAGTATATTAACGTTCTTGTCTCACGTCTTAAATCCTGGTAGCGGCTTGATCGATAATTTTATCCATTATAAGATTAAAAAGCATTGGGCTTAGAGAATCGACCTGCCTTCTTTCTGTCGTAATGTCTATTTCCTCAGTCAAATCGCCTTCTATCCTTATTCTTATTTTCGTGTTTGTACTCATGTCCATGATCACCTGGATGATATTACGTGGTACTCTTCTTTCCTCTAGTTTCATCTATAGTTTTATCTATAGTTCTATCAGTTTTATCTTTTAGCACTCGATTGAAGGCTTTTGTCAGATCAACAAAGCAGATAAAAGCGGACCTTGTAAATTCGCTCTTTCGACTACTGTATCACAAATATCGCATCTATGGTGAAGCCCTGGTTGGCCCTGAACGCTTGTTATTCCTCGCTAATCTTTATATAGGGCAATATTGTGTCTAGTATAACTTTCGTGAATAATTTTAGTCTCGCATTTAGTAACGTAATTCCTCTGTAGTTCGATGGATTTTTTTCATCTCCTTTTTTAAATATAGGTATCGTGATACTCGTCTTCCATTCCTGCGGGACTTTCACTTGCGACAGTATTTTATTGAAGAGTTTTGAAGTCTCTCCCAATAGCCTGCTTTCATCTTTAAAGAGTTCGTTTGCCATGTCGTCGTTGCCTACAGCTTTCCTGTTTTTTTATTTTTTGGATATTTCTTCTATACACAACGTCTCGTTCTCAGTTGTTTGTCCCTGTCTGTTCTCTACCTGCATGTTCTCCTTGTCTTGATATAGATTCTCAAAGTGCTTCATTCATTGATCTTTTGTGATTTTGTTACCGTTTCTTTTATTTCTGTTTTTTTTTGTTTGTCAGTAACTTTCAAATCCGCTTCTGGACTTCGTACATGTCTCTTTCCATGTCTTTTGTGAATTTTTCTTCAATTGTTTTATTTTCCTGTTTGCCTTATTTCTTTCCCTTATATAGTTCTCTTTCTCCTCCGGTGTTCTGCTCTTGTATTTCCTGTATACTTCTTTTTTTTGGATTTCACTCACTTCCTGTATGAATCACGGTTTGCTTCATTCTTTTCGATAGTATTGAGATTCTACTTTTTCCTATCACTTCATCTGCCGCTTTATGATGTTTTTTTATCTTGTACCATGCTGCGTCGACATCATCGCCTTCCTGTATATTGTCGGCCATGATCTTTTGTTCTAATCTGTTTATGTATAGTTGCTTGATGGAATCCTCACTCAAAGACAATATTATGCTTTTCATTTGTTCTCGTGTCTTGATTTTTCCTTTTCGGGAAAGTTAGTTTTTGCACATTATCATTTTGTGACAGCTTCCTATGTCCGAGGTGTCTAGGGCTCTGACGTTTATTATTTGACTTTGGTTGAATTTGCGGTTTATTATTGAGTGATCAATCATGGATCTTCCTTGTATATTCTTGAACATGTATTTGTGCTGTGTCTTATGATCGAAAAACGTGTTGTTTATTCTCAGAGAGTTGTGCGTGCAGAAGTCGATCAACAAGTCTCCGTAGTCATTGTGGTCGTATGATTTATCTTGGGATTAAATATTGGATACTTTGTTTTTATCACAATGAAATACTTTTCCATTCCAAATTTCTTGTATTATATATACAAGCCCAGGAATCGAAGCTCGAATCTTTTGTCTGTTAGCTATTGTGTTAACGATTGTGTGAGCAACTGCTCTTAGCACTGAGCTATTTAGCACCTCGTCATTTACAGAGTTTTATTTTTATAGAAGCGAAAGAAGAATATATCGCTAGGTATCTCAATGGTAATATCGGAAAGCACACATGGCCACCCACGGATACCTACGTACCAAATCTTACGGATCAGACAAAGTCCGATCATGGTCCTCTATCGCCTGACCTCACATCTAGATTACCACCATTAGACATCACCCCAGAAGAAGCCGCGCAACTGGGTTATATGCCCCAACGAGATGACTTTGAGAGAGTAAAATCAGACACTTCTAAAATTTGATCTGATTTTTCTTAGAAATGCGCTTTAATGATTGATGTTTTTTTTTTTTTTTTCAGGATTATAATCATGAGGCGGAGTCTCTCGTTTCTTCATTGTTTCTGAATCCTGCCGAAGACGACGATCTTGATATCGCACTTAAACTAGCACAAGTTGATATGTACACCAGCAATCTCAGAGAGCGAGCCAGACGAAAACGTGTTGTAAGAGATTACCAGCTTGTGTCTGCTTTCTTCGCGTCATCTAGGAAGGACAAAGGAATAAAGAAAAGAAGGTCGAAAGAAGACGAGTACGGTTCTCATTATTATATTTCTTTCCTTGTGATTTGTACATCATAAAAAACTAAAACAAAACAAGGCAATTAAGAGTGTATCTAGCGCAGTAGTTAGAGCAATAAACATATTTAAAATTATGGAGAAATCGATTCTAGTCATACGTTTTGATCCGTTTTTTGGATCCTCTTCAGTGAAACAAATAAATAGGCTTTTAATTGCCTTGTTTCTTTATTTTACTTAGAACTTTTTTTCTATTCATTGTTATTTGTGCATGATATTTAATTTTCTTTGCTAGTATTTAATTATCTTCACTCGTTCACCATATTAAATATTTTGTTTATTTAATACAGAAAATTTAGGGACAGAATGCGTGTATTCGCACAGTTTTACACAGCACAAGAGCACGAACAGTTCCTAACAAATCTCGAGAGGGAAAGAGAATTGCGTTTACGGCTCTCGGAACTTTATCGATATCGCGAGAACGGCATTACGAGACACGAAGAATGCGCTTATTTCGAGCAAGTTCTTGCGCAAACTCAAAGACAAAATGATACGGTGGATCACTGGACTGAAAAAAAATCTGTAAGTATGTATTTCTGTTTTATATCGTCTTGTTACGATACTGTATGGATGTAGAATGAAAGTTATTTTATATTTCATGATATTTTTATATATGTGCATTCGTAAAAGCTAGTCATATATTATCATGTATAATAAAAGTATGATATATTATTCGTGGTTTTTTGCCAAATGCTGAAACGCATGCCAAAGTTGAGTACATATCGATGTATGATGTTATTACAAGATACAGATATCATCCAAAATATCATTTAAATATTATTTAAAACTGGATAAGCAGCAATATTATTGTGCTTTTTATTTATTGTTATACGTTTATATTTTAGTGTGCATTATTATAGATATTTAATTTTTTAATTTACGTCAGTGTTAATTTATACATAGATATTTAATATTTACTTTAAATTTGTATGTTGTATTTTTTTATATTTTATATATATATATATATATATATATATATAGATGATATAGATGATATTTACATATGTAACAAAATTTATATTAATATTGCATATCAGTGTTCTATTACCTTCCTTAGTATTAAATTTTATACATTTTATTCCTTGTTGATCTCTGATACTTTTATATGAAATTGTGATAGATAATGTAAAGAAAATTATTCAAAATAATTATAATTATCTCTATACTGGCTTCTTTCTCTTTGTACATTCATATGTATGCAACAAAACATACAACAAAAATAAAAAAAGAGATGAGATATCACCCATAACTATATTGTATACACTAGCTTTTGCTTCTTTTTAACTAATTCTACTATTTGTGGTGCGTGTTGCCAGGCATTTGTGAACAGATTGTATCAGTTTACATTTCACTTAGGGCAGCAGTGGGCCGTCCACACCAATACACCGCAGCACCCCAAAAAGAAGGTAAGACGTCATATTTGTAGGATTAAATGTTATATTTTGTATTTATAAATATCATCACCATTCTCATATCATCGCGCACACCTTTGTCTATCTTGTGTTTATATATCCAATAAAATTTTGTCCGCTTCATTATTCTGTTATGCAAAGTTTTTTTTTAAGTTGCAATAGTATTGCTACAATATCTTAGATTGTCTATTGTATATTAAATTTTTATTGTTAAACTTTTTTAATCCTAGAACTCTGTATATGATTAAGGAATTGTGCGCATTTTCTTTTTTTCTTCTTTATAGAGAAGAAGAAAAAAGTTACTCTTCCATCGACAGAAAATACACTGTAAAGCAAGACTTGCCCACAATCAGTCAAACCAGTCACAATCGGACGACGACTCCAGCCAATCAGTGGGTGGAGTTGGATAGCAATCCAAATACTTCCAATCAATCGACTTTCAGCCCCAGTTCCTCTCAAGAAAAAGGTCATAACGGTGGTAGCACTTCTACCCCAGACCGAAATATAGAATTGGAGGCTGCGTCTCATCTTTTAAAGAAGCAAGAAAAATCCTTATGTATTCAACTTGATCTAAAACCGACTCAGTATTTGACGCAAAAGGCATTGTTATTACAAGTAAGAAATGATAAATATCGATTTGCTTTTATTGTTGTAACTGTAATGTATAATTTGCTAATATTGTTGTTTTTAATGTTACAGGAATATTTAAACGGTAATAGAAGATCGAGTATTGTACCTCAATCAGAACTAGAAAGCAAAATTCTTCATTATTTAGTAACTAGTGGTTGGATCGCAGCCAATTAATCAAATGTGTAAAAATTTATAATTATTTTGTCACTCTAAGTCATCTCTAATTTTATAAGATAAGTTAGTATAAAATTAAAAAAAATTCTTAAGTCTGATTCAGTTAAATGTAAGGCAGATAAAGAGAGGAAACGAAAGAAAAAACACAAGCATGCATGTAGTAGTTGCATTGTTGCTGATCCTTTTACATAGGGATATTGCTATAATATAACGCGATCTATTGTTCAACGTAGGATCAGATAGATTCATAATCAGGCGCAATTTAGCGTTTCTGTGATAAATCTGACAATGAGTTCAGGACCGATCTTGCGATAAAATTTTAACAATTGTTCATTTGCTTCTGTTTTTTTTTTAAACTAACTTGTTTCAAAATTAGTTTGTTTTGTTTATAGTCATATAATTATAGCTAGGCTGACTATTAATATCGAAAATAATGAACAATTTAGTTAATTGCGACAAGTATTTACAAATATTGAGAGAATTGGTCTTTAAAATATTTTGTCATTTCTAATTAGACTTCTAAATACTCACCGCGGTCATGTGATGTTTAGAAGCAACAACACGTTGAGAATACTTGCAGTGCATTTTCAAATAAAAAGACATTTAGAACAACTTTTGTAAAAACTTCAAGAATCAAACTTATATGCTTGTTAAAAATTAAACTAAATCATTAAGGCTAAGTACGAGTACAAACAGAAAACTTGTAAACAAACAAAATTTAATTAACAAGTTTCAATTTATTTGACCCGTCTGGCCAATTTTATTAACAAATCACAACGTTTCGACCTCTGATTTGTAATGTGTTTATACGAAGTAACATCGCTGTTTCCACGTATTATTACGGACTCATATGTTATGACGCACAAAATATCTTCTAAATTGATGTAGGTTGGGCGCAATGTTAAGATAGATGTTAACGTGCGTTTTCCGCATTCTTACATGTAAAATTCTACACTTGAAAAGGACCCAAATCAGAGGTCGAAACGTGATTTGTTAATGAAATTGGCCAGACGGCTCGAATAAATTGAAACTTGTTAATTAATATTCACTGGCGAGGAAAAAATTTGAAGTTGTGAAAATTTAATTAGTACGTCAATAAAATGCTAGACAATTTGGCTTACAAAGTCTTCTTCAGTAACACGAGTAAAACAAAAAAAGAAAGGAGAATACATATAAACAAAAATACAATGGAAATACAAATCGAATAATATATGTCAAAATGAATTTTCACAAATCCTATATTTAAAATCAGTATGAAATAAATTAGATGTAAAATTAAAGGTAGACCTAATTCATTGGGCGCCGAGAATTATGGTCTTGATAATATGTCTTTAACATTGTCAACCTTCTCTGGAAATTTAAAAAGTCTAAGAAGTAGAGTCCAATTAGATATATTTGAAGTCGATGTGAAAAACACTTCATATCGCATTAATACACTTATAAAATCCTCTGAAAATAATTTTTTTTCTTCGATAGTTAACGAGTAGTCGTAAAATGTGAATGTAATTTGAATTCTCATGTGATGCCGCGCGTGTATAAGCTTATTCATAACTAGAATTCGTATTACGTTCACATTTTATGGCCGTTTATTATTAACTCAAGGAAAAAGAATAGTTTTCGGAGGATTTTAAGTATGCTAAAGTCATCTGAATTTTTTTCTAAATATCTTTTTATTTGCAAATGGCACGCACATCACACACATATACACCACACACACACACAAATTCTCACATGCCATTTCTCGTCTTTGATGTCATGATTCTACATGGCCGCGGCGAGTATTCAGAAATTTCAAATGCTGTTTAAAAGAATCTCTTAACACTGCCTACGTAGAGCCATTGAACGTATTGCTCAATTAGTTCTTCCACTGTGTTATATTTCCGTGTGTAGATAATACCTATCGCGCACTTTTCTTTCTGTTTACCATATTCGTCAATAAGGAAATTTCAAGATTATTCACGCATGTTTGTTTTCGAATTATTAACACGTTAAGCGTCGTGTCAGGTACTGGTGGCCAACGGTGAATTTTCCATTCAGATTGTGTCGATCGTCGATGATTGACTTCTAGTATTATTCCTTCCAATTGTTTTGCATAACTTTACTAACATTTCTTAACAAATTTTCTAACTTCGAATACTCTTCCACTTTTTTTTGTAATCTGTAATTTTTGAGGCTTACATGAGGATTACGTGTGAAGATTATGATTCAATTTTGAGTAATGTAAACGAAAAGGTAAATAGAATGAGCTTGGTGCTTAACGTGTTAAGCAGCATATTATAGATATTTCGAAACTTTAAATCAGTAATAATTCCGTAATTTCATAAAATTATTAAAATTTATTATATTATTATAATTTATTTAAACATATACAATGTTTATTAAAATATACACACGTGTGTAAATGAAGGCTAATGATGTAACATATAACAAAAATTGCTTATTTCACATTTCAAGAAATGTAGAATGTAAATCTCTTGCTAAGATTGACAATCCATATTTAAATTAAATAAATAATTAAAATATATTAAAATACACATAATACATACATTATGTAACTATGTGTAAACGATTATGTATGTGACGCTATGTAATCTGTTTGATAATTGAAAGATCCCTTTATTTAGTCTAAAAAAATTCTTTATTGACGAAGAATGATACAAATATTCATATATTCAATTAACGTAAGATGTATTAGATAATTTGCGCCTGTTATTTGTATAATATTTGTATATACAATACAAAGGAATACCTTCTTAATGATAATATGTTTCAAAGCACAAAGAATTTATAATTCTGTTACGTGTAAAGTCATTTAACAGATGCTTTGAGATTGTAATTATTTTCCATTACTTTAAAAATCAAAATCCACGAATATGACTTTAATTGTTAGTACGCATGTGTTAAATTTTATGATATCACGGAAGTTGTCTCTGCAAGAAACATTCATGGAAATGTTCATTTCAAAATGGTATTTTTACACAAAATGTGTAAAAATTATTGAAAGAAACCATTTATTTTTGTCGTATTTTAATATATTTACTTCTAATATATTCTCTTCCGTTCAAAAGAATAATTTATTGATTAATATTAACATACACAAATAAAAATTGAAAAGACGAATCTCTAAGACGAAATTTTCACGCTTATTGAAATAGTATTTGTAAATCTAAACAGAGGGACATGGTGAAGTGTATATATAGGTCCTAACTATGTAGATAAAAGAGAGCCTATTTGTACATAATAACACAAGTAAAGACCTACTCAGGTTTAAGTAGATAAATATCCAGATAAATTTCTCTTTGTGTGCGTGTGCATGTATGTGTGTGTGTGTGTGTGTGTGTGTGTGTGTACGAAGAGAAACATTTGTATGACAGAGCGACGCTAAAAGATACAAACGACTCGCTCATATTTTGTATAGATATTAAAATACCTCTTCTGTTTATCCGACTATATTTGACTATATTTAGCTAATCGTTATTAGGATATACAGTTTCCTCTTGTAAGCGTTGAGCATATGAATAATCGAGATTAGTTATTAAAGATCTCTTCGATAGTGTATAAAAGTCGATGTTCTAGCTTTTAGTGTATCAACATCGAAATTCCCCTCCCCTCGAAAAAAGTCTTTATGAAACAACTATAGTCGGATAAAGAATGACGTATGAAGTATTGCTTCGGTCGCAATAAATTGTCTCTTATGATATTCGACACGCATGTTACTGTGCGCACTATTTTCTCAATTGAACAACAGAAAATTAGCTCTTTACAACTTACTTAGTACTCCAACACGAATATTCGTTGAATATATTGCGGAATAAATTATGCGATATTTTCATTTAAGAAAGATTTGTGTGATGATTTTCATGAACGTTATACCTTCCTGTCACTCCGCTGGCTCTCCCAGAATACAAATTAATTAACGTTGTTGATCCCAACAATAAGAGAGTATAATAAGGCTTCGTGTGAATACACGTGGTATTAATTATATACTGATTACTTTAATAAGAGTCTTATTTGCTTACAAACATTGTAGGATCATTAAATCATAGCTAATCAAGCAATTAAATTAAAATGTGACGTTTTTTTTACGTTTTTTCTATCTATATTTTTTTATCGATATTTTCCATCTGATATTTAATTATATTTTTCTTGCATACTACGTTTCTTCGAATATAAATTCAGTATAAATTATGCTTTTACAATACTTGTTTCAGTTCGAATGTGTTTACGCTTTCGCGTGTGCCCTTGAGATATTTTAGTTAATATGAAAAGATGATGTCAAGCTTCGAAAAGACAGTAATCAATTAAGTTTGAAGGAATAAAAAGTAAGGCAGATATTTTCTAAGAATAGCATTGCGCGAGATGTTTACAAATACTGCGAGTCTGGAAAAAACATTGTAATCCTCTAAAATGAAATCAAGAGTGAATTATTTGTTTAATTATTCATTGCGAAGGCTTGAACTTTGTAATTTTTTGTAAGTTTTATTGTCTAGTTCTGTTATCGCATTAATAATTTACGTTGATAATGATCTTAAATTGAAATAATATATTATTGTTTTTTCTATTCTTATGATGGAACTTTTTTTTATGAGAAAGAGAATTTTTTTATAATGAATAGAAAAATTGCCAGTCATATCGTTTTTAAGTGGTTTTAAGTATGCAAATGCGAAGACTAGAAATTGATGCATAGATCAATGTGATAAGCCAAAAAGAAAATTTTCAATCCTGTGACACATTCGCAGAAAATAGATTTTACTGTAAATTATGCGCATCAGTTAAATAGCTTTCATTTTTAAGAAGAAGTGATCATTGACAGTGACACTTCATTAGCAATAAATTTGCTTTTTTTTTAAGTCCCATCGTTCAGCAAGAAAAAAAACGATAATGCATTAAGGTCGATGATGACGCATTCAAGCGTTTTCTACCGCAGGTGCGAAGGTGAAGGTGCTAGTGACGAAGGTGCTAGTGATGAAGTGCAATTCGCGGAATAAATCGGTACCATTCCCACCCTGCCGTTCGCTTCCTTGCAAGTATATAAAGTCAAGTCACACAGCTACGTCTAAACAATTACGTCAGATCGTGTTAGGTGCATAATACGTGTTAGGTGAGGCATTTATCGTGTATCAATCGGCTCGAAATAATCGCTGTGCGACTTCTTTTTCCAGAGCTCCGCTTTGGAAAACTGAATGTGTGATCACGCAATAAATTAACTTATCACGCTTTAGGGTCTGTGCCGCCAAACATGGACCAGTGTCTTGTATAATGCAAATTGAAAAAGAAGATAATTATACCGATAGTTAATGCTGCTGTGGAAAATGTCTTTTTATGGACCACGCTTTGCCCGATAGTTTTCATTGCCGTCGTGTTTTCATTACGTGTCTCGCAAGTCTGATACCGTGTTTGGTCTTCGAAGAAGACGTCGAATCGAATTCGCAAATTTCCTCACACGTGTCTAGAAGATATATTAAAGACGTCATGTCAATGTTCTCTCTCTGGGTTTGATTATTGAAGAGCGAATGCGCTTGCAGACTATTCTTTCCAGGAAATGTCGATCTTCCCTTATAATCGCGATGGATATTGCGATGCAGAGGACCTCGCACAAAACCAATGGAAAAGTGTGCCCAGTCGAATTGGCTGAAATGAAAAAAAAGATCGAGAAAATGGGTTTATCTGCTCATTTTTCCGATCTCGGAAACCATCCATTGACACTTTTCATCAGGATGTAATGAACTACATTATACTACAATTTTAGCCAGATCGACTGAGCCCATTTTTCCATTAATTTTGTGCTTATATATCGGTGATAGATATTCGCTATGCTGTTTTAACATGATTTTTAACATTAACAACCCAGAGAACAACCATCTAAATTTCAAAACTATCTAAAAGACATTAATACGTCTTTTAGACATGTGTGTTGTTTACGAATAATGTTTTACACACGCAATTCTTGCAAGATCACTCGGCCTCTGCAGTTTTCCCAAACTCGAACTTCGTTCGCAGCATTTAATCGGACATGTATACGTGTTGCAGTCATGAAACTCGCAGTGCTTTGCCTGTTTGCTATCATTTCTGTCGTCTACGCAGACTCGAGCGGATACACGAATAGATTTGACAACATTGATATAGATCAAATTCTTAAAAACGACCGATTGCTGAAGCGATATATCGATTGTGTGCTGGACAAACCCAATGTTAGGTGTCCCACTGAAGCCATTGAACTGAAAAGTGAGTATAGTGCACATGACTTTTATTCGCTATTACAAATGCAGTTTGAATGAAGAAAAAGATTTCAAACAAGTTGAATTAAATTAGAATTTTATTTGTATTTGCATTTTATCTATGTGCGTAGCATTGATTTTAATTATATATCTAATTGAAATCATGATTATTCTCTCATGATTATTTATCTTTGTAATACTCCTGAATACTCGCGGCGAATGTTGAATCGTGACATCAGAGCTAAAAAATGACATGCTGAAGATATTTACCATTTTCAAGATATGTAGATGCAAGAACACTTCAGATCACAGCAAACTTATAAAATCCTCCAAAAATTATACCCTCTTCTCTTGACAATTAATAAACAGGTGTAAAATATGAGTATAATACGAATTCTAGTCATAAATAGGCTTGCGTATGCGCGGTGTTAGCCTAGGATTCATATTATATTCATATTTTACGACTGTTTATTAACTGTAGATAAAAAATTCGAGATAAAAAAATAGTTTTCAGGGGATTTTATAAATATGCTAAAGCGATCTGAAGTGTTTTTGCATCTAAATTCTTTTTATTAAAAAATGACACGCAAGAATTCTCAGCGTCACGATTCAACATGGCCGCCGTAACCAGAAGCTAATGGAAGAATACAAATTTTCTTGGGAAAAAAGAATCAGTTCCAGAAACAGATTAAAAAGAAACATTTCCTCAAGAGGAGAACTTTGTAACTTGTGACGTAAAATATGCTAAGAACATTGCGAAATATGGAAATTTTATTAAAACATATAAAAACATATAAAAAGCATATTTCTTCAAGGAGCGTTTAATCGCTCGCTAAATTGACTAATGAATATTTAATTTGTTAGATAGAACATCACTAATCATATGTTGACGACATAATCATTTCGTGTGTCAAAGGACAAAGCTTCGGTATACGATGTATTTAATATCATTAGATGAATAATATTCGTATAATTTTTTGCAGAGTACATAAACGATGCGCTAGAAACCGAATGTGAGAAATGTTCGGAACATCAAAGAGAGAGAGTCAGACAGGTGTTAAAATTTTTAATAATAAATAAAAGAGACCAGTGGAACCAATTGAAGGCGAAATACGATCCGGAAGGGAAATACGCGAAGAAATATGAGGATCTGGCTAGGAAGGAAGGCGTTGAGATCTAATCAGGAATCGACATGGAGAGAAACGAATACGCTGCAAAATTATTTTATATGACGTAATACTAATTGTCTCATCGGCCTTCTAGTTGTGATTTAACGATTAGAATGTACGTGTATGCAAATAAAATATCGTTCATAATATACATGCATCATGATATATTCCGCGTATATTTATCGTGTTTATCGTGTTTATCTTCGTTGCTCGGTGCACGGAATAGTGGGACATTTTCCTCCTTTGAATCCTAATCGCGACACGGAAAAGATCTTGACGCGAAGATAAATAGCGGAAGATTTTTATCTGTAAGAAACTTCTTTCGATTGGTTAATCGTAATAAAAATTAGAAATCAACGTTTAATTTGAAGATAAAAAATACGCGAATATTTATAGAATTCTCGATTCTATAAATATACATGTCGAACTTGATATCATTTTGGAAGCGATATTTTTTATATCGATTATATGTTAGTATTTTTCGGTTTTATATTATGATAATTAAACTCTAATTTTATACACCTTTTGTGTTGTTTGAATTCTTTCCAAATGTCTCCTTTTGTGAAGTAAAAAATATATAAATCCAATTGATTTGATAATATATAATACATCAGTGTTTATGATAAACAGTGTTTATGAACAAACCGCATATCAAAGAAAACATTCATGAGATTACAGTATAATCTCCATCAACTTTGTTATGAGAGTAACAAGTCAAACTCGTCCGTGTCGTCATCCGTCTCGCCAATGTCCGCGCAGGCATAGCAAATCCTGCCGATGTCGTCCCAGCATTCGCGACAATAAACGAAGGGACATCCAGGTGTCGTGCATCTGTCGAATTGCGGACCTCTCCATGGCTCCACTTCGCCACAGACGAGGCACTTTTGACGTGCCCAGGCAAAGATCACCAACCAACCGCAGAGCCTCGGCCATCGCTGCCTCAGGGCGATCCACGGATCTATATCGTATTCTAGTCGACGAGTCCTGACCAAGGTCTTGATCCTGGCTCGCATGAACCTTGGAGATGGGATCAAGATCTCGGCATATATTCACGAGAAGATTTAAATCAACTCCGATATCCGAGTTTCATTTCATGAAAATAGTTCGAGCACCATTCCATGAGATTCACTACTTTATCTGGGTCACGCAGAACAAACGGTGCTCGAATCTGTGTGTATTCCGATGTGAAAGAAATCGAATCTCTTATTCGCAGGAGGGTCGAATTCAGCTGGGATTGGATTTTGAAAGTACCTGACATGTCCAAGTCTGCGCCTCAGGCTCTCATTGTAGAGATATAGTATACGCCTCTTCTCACGCTTCCTGTAGAAAAACGAGCAGATCACGCGACGCAGCCGTTGGGTATAAGCGGTGGTGAACAGCAACACCCAAATGGCTAGATAGATCGAATAGATCTTGAGAATCATGTAATTCGGTACTTTACTCGCTCTCGGTAAACACGCGCTGTTGGACACCACGGTCTTCACTCGCCTCTTCACGTTGAATCCGCGGATGACGCTACGTATCAGCGCGGCTATCATTCCGATACCGCGAACCTCCAAGGTCATGTCGTGATGACCCGCCTAAGAAAAAGTACAAGTTAAAGTTCAATACAGATCGGAAAGAATAAACAATAATTAAGTTATATAACACGTTAGGAAAAACTGCATTGGTTCCAGTCATTTTGCATATGCTTATTTTTATTATTTAAAGCATTCTTGGTCTTCGCTGTAGCTACATTATTTCCTTTATTCATTATTTATTTCCTTATTATTTCGAATTTCTTTATTACATCGAAAAATTATATGGATTTCTCCTTTTTATGTATTATGCATTTAGATAAATTAATCAAAACTGGTCTTTTTATAAAATTTGCAAATAAAAGGTGGCGAATTAAATTTGAAATTAAACATATCTGTAAAGTTATTTCAAAAAAGTTTTTTTCGAAAGAATCTTAGGTTTAAATTCAGACTGAAAGTCAAATCTATAATTGGAAATAATCGCTGAATCGCTTCGCCAATCTCGAACCTGAATATATTCCATGTGGGAATGTCTTCTGACTAAATCAAGCGCTTCAAAGAAAAGCCTGTCCAGCAATATAAACGTCGTCACGCTGATCATCTCGAGGATCAACTTCACCGTTCGGCCGGTAAGATGCACCCGTTCGACTTGGCCCGGTCGCAAGCTGTACGGATCCACAAACTTCGATCTCTCGATCTTCTTCAGGGGCAGTAGAGTCAGACTACCCCGAGCTTTCCGTCTCGCGTCAATTTTTCGAAAGTACGAAGTAATATACACGTTGTCATACTCGATTTCGGTTAGATATTTCTCGTGATACGACTGGGCATTTACGATGATCCTCAAGAAAACGAAGGATAGACACCTGGATAATTGTATAAAATATATAATATTTTATATGTCATAACGATGAACTTTAAGTTGATAATTGAGTTGAATTTTTCTTATATAAGAAACAAATAGTCAAAGCAGGCAATAATATACTTGAAATAATGTTATATTTAAAAATAATCGTGCATGGTTTTATTACAAAAATTTTTATTAAATCACACAATTGTTTTGCTTAATTTTCTCCTATTCTTACTCTAAGGTGAGCAATAGTTTACCCTTAGACTCATCTATATTCCTGCTATACACCTATATACCTTTTGATAATTATCATCACTGATTCAAAGACTTTTCTGCGTGCGTCGAATTCATGCATCACAGCCTGGGCAGCGTCCGTGGCGTCGTGAAGGTCGAGGATTACCGGCATCTTCTTTACTCTGTACTGAAGTTTCGCGTCCTTGAGACTTTTGCTGAACGCATCCTTGGCTCCTTCACGAAGAGGAGACAATATCTCGCGAAAATGTCGCGGAAGAATTCAATATGTTCATTCCTAAATTTTTACCAAATCATCGAATGACATTTACTTTTTAAAGCGACGTAGCCCTCGCCGATACCAGAGTCCACTTTCCCTTCGGGATCACAGATATTGGAACCACCAAGAGCCTGCACCAAGTTGCACACAAAGGTGAGTTTCATTGGCCAGCACAACAGCCAGGCTGCGAAGACCGACACTGTGTCGTAACACTTGTCGTAAGCGTTACCGAACATATCCCTGAAAAGCCTCGTTATATAATATTTTATCGTTAACCTAATTTTTAATAGAAATTAGAAATTGAAATGAAGTTAAAAGAAAAAAATATTTAGAGAATTGAAGAATGTCACGCATAATATTACATAACATTTATTAGAAAGCTTGAGGCAGTGATATTTCTGTAGCAGCTAATTTTAACGAAAAACTGTGTAGCTAAATTAAGAATTAATTTTATATTCGATATTATTCTTCTCGAAAAATTGCGAAAGTATATTCATTCCACGATTGTTGTTTATCTTCTTGCGAAAGACTCACCAATTCATCAGCATTAGAATGCATTCTTAAAAATTTATTTACGAAACAGGAGAAATATGTCTCGATTCTTCGTAGACTGCAAGTTCGTCAGTATTTACATGAAGTTCGTGTTAATCTTCTGTCTTACCTGCATCGTTCAGCACCGTGGCTAAGCTGCTCTTCGCAGCGCGCTTCAGCCTTCTTCTTATACTTCGCCTCGTAAACATCCGCCTCGGACTTTGCGTTTGCGATCTCTTTCTCATGTTTCTCCTCGATCTCGTCGCTTCTCCTCGTATCGTCCTGAAGCTCATCTAGATAGTCGTTCTCCTCTTTCAGTCTCCTCATCTCCTCTTCGCCCTCAATTTCCTCGACTATCGGACTCATTAAATCTCTCACTGAGGATAAAGTATCCTTCAACTCGTTCGCATCCGCTTTCATGGCGAGTACCGCCTGCATATTGTATTAGATACTTCGGTTATATATCGGTGATATCGCACGAAGTTTCGTTCATCATAAACAACTAGTCTTCTTCATAATTCGGCTCATTGCATTATTATTCTGATGAGCAGATACACCTGCTGGAATGGCTTGAACATGAGATCGAAGCGTGTCTGGGTGAGGTTGTACGTCAACTGTGTCGTGCAAGCGAAAGTCCTCACCACTTCTTTACTGTTGTACGTTAGATTGAATATTGGTCCTGCAATTAGATATCCCAAAACGATAGCCCTCAAAACGTTGCGTCCGGATCGGCCGAGGAAGGTCGGTATTGTTAAAAGACAGATGCATCTCACCTATTCAAAACGACAGAGAACGGTGTCGATGCGAAATTTCCTTTGAATATTCTTTAAATAAGTAATAATAAGAGCGATAGGATTTATTGCTTCTATGTATCTCTTTAACTCTCTTTATCGAGTTAATCGAATAAAAATATCAATTTTGTTTCAAAGGTCATGTATAAATTACTTACAATTATCATAACTTCTTTTTCTTATTATCATTGAAAATAGCATGTTTACTCGACATATATTCATAATCCAATATAATGAGAATCGGATTGTGGACAAGGTAACGTGCGTGACGCGACTATAATGCACATTACGACGTAGTTAAATTCACAGAAAAATACAAGTTTCAATTTGTAAAATATTTAGCAAGACAAATGCGTCGTTTCAAAGTCTATTAAGAATTCCAAGTAAAAACACGCAATAAGGTCAACATAGTAACGTAATTATGCATTTTTAGAGAGAAGAAGAGTCTCTCGCAGAGAGATATATCGCAATTGATGTCTAACCGATGATGTCAATAGCATAAATGTAAGATAACACAAGAGCTTAGTTTAATTACCTAGCAAAAGGTAATGAAGCTAAAGCGAGTGAAGTAAGAAAAGAGATTACCTGTATCGATGATGCACATCCTATCGATAGCATCGCGACAAGGATGGCTCCCAGAGAGATGCTGGTATACATGTCAAATTGTAGATCGACGATTATGCCCTCGTACAACACGACAGCTGCGACAAATCCGAAGAGAAATCCGATGAAGGCCCTTGCTTTCCGATGAGTGCCGATCGGATCGTAGCAGATGTGAAATAGGATCGGACATTTTTTCAGGTAATATTTCAAAAAATCCCTTCGCGCTCCCTCGATCAGACGGCCGCAGAGATTAATCCGCTCAAAACTGGGCATCGTTTTCTCTTCTCTCTCTCTCTCTCTCTCTCTCTCTCTCTTTTTCTTTGCGAAATCAAAAGTCCTCAGCTGATAAGCTACTTTGTCGCAGATTATGAAACGCGAAACTTTCGAGTCTGAAATTAGAGGTTTTATCCATTGGATGGAATCGATTTTTCTAAAGTCTTGTCCACGATGCTAGAAATCGGAAAGCCGAGAAATATTCAGCCAATAAAATTTTACTTTTCTGTAAAAACTGCGAGTTGATTGGATATCTTTCTTTCTTGAATTGAGATCTCGGACCGATTTCTAGCATCGTGGAAGGCTTAAGAGGGTTCGCAGGCTGTCGATTTATCAAATATTGAGAATTATTATTAAAAGATTTGAAACGTACAAAATTAATTGCTTAGAAATAAAATTGTATCTCAAAACGCAGAGAAAAATGTCATAAGTTTGCTGAAGTAATTGTAAATTGTTTTATTTATGTGACACCGTGATTATGTGCTTCTCAAAAGTATATTGCCGAGATTAGTAGTAATTACATGAAGAAATTTCCAGGAATCAATTTTGCCCGCGATAGAGTATGATTTTGCATTACAATTGCCGATAATTTGTACAAGGCCAAAATGCTTCGAGCGAGGAATTTAAATTTACAAATTAGAGAAATTTTTTGCGGGAATGGATAACGAGAGTCGATGATGATACAATCGTCCCTTACGCGAGTCATCTAAAACTCGAGGTCACGCACACGTAACACATCGTCTGTAGAATACGAAAAAAGAATTGAAACACGAGAATTCTTTTCACGTATAACACATAAATTCCCTCGTAATGCGTTTTATCTCTTTATATGTTTTTGACACAAGTATAGTTATACCACATAAGATTAATCTCTATGACATACTATTAAACAAAAATTTTATTTAACATAATATATGTTCTCTCTCTCTCTTTCTCTATCTCAGAAAAAGATGTAACATTTTTTTAATTATCTATTTTATTATAAAGCTTTTTTTTCTTTAAGTGCATTATATATGCAAGTTTCTTTAAGTTTTATGGTGATTATTATAGAAAAGTCATAATATAAAAGATAAAAATTAATTATCTGATAGTAATTATGTGTAATAATATACATAATAATATACAAATAAAATTTATGATATTATTTTCTTATAGTATAATAATGTATTATAATAATATATATAAGATATAATAATTTATACATTTTATTTATAATCTAAAGAATATTAAAATAATTTTAATAATATTTAATCATTTTACAATAAAAAATTTATAAAAATTTTTCAGAGAGAATATCTATTAGCATTGACACAGGAAGTGACTTCATCGTGTGTATTTTTCTCGATAAATTATGGCAAGGACACACGAAGATAATTTCGTGCGACTAACGAACCGTGTCTAGGCCCCTTATAAGACATCCGAAGTAATGAGCTCTATCAGCAGTGAATCGGGAGCAACGCATGTCACTCTTGTCCGGTACAATGAAACACCTAGTCGTCGCCCTTATCACCGTGTACGTCCTCTCGTCCTCCTCCGTTCTCGCCGATGAGGAGATGTACACTACGAAATTCGACAATGTAGACGTGGACGCAATAATAAACAACGACAGGCTGTTAAACGGATACGTGGGTTGCCTGCTCGATCGGAATCCTTGCACCCCGGATGCGGCGGAACTCAAAAGTAAGTACGTCTAACGGCGAAGCGTCCGTTCTCCATGGCTCTTCAATTATATAACTCCAATAACTTCGATGTATACTCCGAGACTTAGGACGCATTCTCAATGAAAGCAAAAAAGAATTTTCGGATTTTAATATACACGCACCCTCTCTTATAATATAAATTTCTTAACATTAGAGATTTGAAAGATCGATTGAAGTATTTCTGTACGGTATTCTCGCTTTTTTCAATTAATAACAAAGAATCGAAACAAGGTGTGTCATAAATCATAATACATGTGTGTTAATAATTTCGATGCGTCCCCTTTAGAGAATCTGCCAGATGCGTTGGAGCACGACTGCGCCGGATGTAGCGAGACGCAGAAGAACGCAGCCGACAAGATCTCTCATCATCTGATCGATTATAAACCGGACGACTGGAAATTGTTGGAGGACAAATTCGACCCTACCGGGGCGTACCGACGGCGCTACTTGGAGAACAAGTCCAGGGAAGGGAGCAGGGTTGACTAAATTTCGTTCCGCACGCTGTAAGGATCGTAAAGGCCGATTCTGATGCCGACCTTGGCTCTATCCTTCGGATTTGATTGTTTTGTCACACGGCAGATTTACTTTACGTAACGATTGCGTAACGGATAACCCTGCCGCGTTCCATCATCTTTCGGAACATGGAAGTTTCCGTGTACATATTGATGGGATATTAAAAAAAAAAAACAAAAAAAAACAAACGTTTAAGTTTTGCATTTTAACACTGACACGTAATACTTATTCTTGTCGTAAATTTAATCTTCTGGTTAAAAGCGTACGTGTTTGAACATTTAAATGTACACTTACAGACTTGATTGACTTATCAGACTTATTGACTTTTACAGACAAATATTTTTTTTAAATCCTCGAGGTAATACCTTGAATTAAACAACGAGCCTTTTTACAAGTTTTTTTGCTCACGTAGATCGGAAAATGACATATAACAAGAAATGATCAGCAATGTATGTAAAAGAGATTCACGGAAAATGTATTTTTATTTCAATATCGAGAATACAACAGGGCAAAGTTTCATTCCAATCGTTCACGAAGATGGTTTAATTGAAAGTGTATTGTATTAATCGTAGTAATTAGAGTTTTGCAACTAGAGTATCACAATAATGTATTATTATGCACATAAAAAAAAGAAATAATGTGCGATGCACAGAAAAAGAAGGAGAGAGAAGTATTAAAAATAATTCACTGCAAATAATTATAATTTTGCACTGTAGAAGTAGGTAAAGCAATTTTGGTGCGATTATCCTTGCATAACGACGATTACTAACTCCAATGTTGGAATGTAACAATAAATTAACAAGAAAAATAAAGAAAAAGAGACCATTATGCATAAACTTTTTGTTTTTATCAAACAACAACTTAGTTTTTATACAATATTTTAAACAATAACAATTTATACATTTTTCAATTACAAAGCTTATTATTTAATCAACCTCTGTCGTTATACAAAAAATATATACATCTTATTATTTTAATTGTTGTTTGTTTTCTTTACCTCTTTGTTCTTATATGAAGTTCACTATAAGGTTCATGTTGCTTTCTGTAACATTTACTGTAATATTAGAATAAACGCAGATGCATCCGATATTAAGTAATATATATTTGTATACAATATTCAAAATATACCGAGTGTCTGTATTTATTAACAAATTTCGGAAGACATTTCTGCTTATTTAGCAACTTCTCTTCTTTATCGATGGCTATGCGATGAGTACGCATGTCTGTCGATAGATTCCGCTTTGTGATTGCATTTTAGCCGATGAGAAATTATATTTCGTCTTGAAGTTTGTTATTAATAATTTTTATTTATTGATGAAAAGGATTTATTTTTTCTTATTTTGACGATTTTTCTCATTCACATTTCTCCTTCTTTCTTTTTAACCCTTTAGTGTGTATATATAAAAAACATATGTATACTTTGTATGATTTTTCGATGCTTTTTTCGTACGCTCCCTTTGAAGTTCGAATTGAAAACGCGCGCCTTTGCACATAAAGAGTCAAATTAGACTCTTAATTCCTAAAAGATTAAGGGAGACCGTTTTTACCTTGGATTCAAGGTTTCTTTAAATCCTTTAAGGCTTTTGTACGTAACAAATTTTTAATTATAACCGTAAGTTTGTAAAAAAACTAATAAAGTTTTCTTAGTTGATTATTTTTTCTGTGGTAGAAGAATTAACTGTGATTGGTCAGTTTTCTTACAGCTTACGGTTAGATTAAAAATTTGTTACGCGTATCTCCGAAGACCTTTTACCTGTAGGTTCAAGTTAGTAAAAGTGAATTTTTAAAAAATATTTCTTTTGGATTTCTTAAACAGTTAGTCATTATTTTAAAAAGAAATGCTCAGAAAATACTATACGATAAATTACACTTTAAGGGTTAAATTTGTTAATTAGTTTTACACACATACATATACGTTACACAATAATTCTCAACGATTGCGACACAAATGTCGTTTGTTGCGATAATTGTTCTTGAAAATCACGACAACAGTTAATTATGTGTGAGAAAAGTTCACGTCAAGTAAGTAGCGTGTACGTCGCAGGACGACGACGCGCAGTGAGCTTAATCGCTCGGAAAGACTTCCTCGTACCAACAGAAACGTAGGGCGACCGAAATCTCTCGAGTGATCTTTTTTTTTTGTAAGTTTCGGATTACCAAAAATATATCTCACAGCTTGGATATTCGGCACTTAACGCGGGTGGTCATCACGCTAGAGCAACCCTTCGCGTGTGATTCCCAGAAGTTCAGGGTCTATAATAAAAAACCGAGAAGAGAAAAACGAAGACATAAGGAAAAGGAAGAACGAGAACGATCGCGTAATAAACTGTGGAAGAAAGGAAAATATCAAAGTTACGAGCAGCCGGTGTGGAGGGACGAAGGAACGAAGAGAAGATAGAGCAACTCGACTCTCCGGGTCGTGAGGCGTCTGTGGAAAAAAGATCGACGTGCGATTATAAGAGAAATCTTCAGGATTCGAGAGAGGCGAGACGGACAATCGCCGTGCAATTTATCAAGCTTTCCTGAACGACGTACCAAACGACGTCTTCAAGGGGGACCGGATCGATCGGGGAGCGAGCGACTCGACAATTACCGGAAATTACACACTGATCCCTCTGTCCGGTCGAGCGACGTCATCCTACGAAAGCTCGAAAACGATTTGGATCGAGAGAGAGACGAGCGAGCCACTCTTGCGATTTGATCCACTATACACGCGCACGTACACGCGCGCGAGAGAGAGGGGGGAGGGGGAAGGGGAGAAAGAGAGAGAGAGAGAGAGAGAGAAGCGCACACCTTCTCGCACGGTAACAGGCAGGCTATCGTGGTTATTAAGGAAACAGACGAAGGAACGAAACGAAGGAACAAGCGCGTTGGGTGGTCTCGCCCCGCTGTTTATGGGGCACTGCATCTGCTGGCCCCGGTGTAACCCTCCACGAGCGAGCGAGCGAGCGAGCAAACGCCGACCTGTGTGGTCCCACCTTACGTCCGACTTTGCATTCGATTCACTACTTGCTAATGGTAGCCGCATTAGCATTAGGTTGCCCCGGCCCTGTCTCACTTATATGATATGCCGCGACGAACGAAACCTGCTGTTGTACAATTTTTCGTCGCCGGGCGATGAGCACCGAAGAAGCGGGCCGACCGTCCCGCTTGCGCGATCGAGATCGAAATTGAGATCGCGATCGAGGTCGGATGGCCGGTAGTCCCGGCGATTCGAACGTGCGCGTTCCACGTGCCGTCGCGCGTTGTACTCGGCAAAATTTCAGGGTGTACGCGCGCGTTACTGTCGGATTGGCGTCGAAGGATCATCAAAGTTGTTAATGACGTTGCGCAGCGATCTGGAACTGACTTTTTTTGACCGAGCAAGGCACATTGGTCTTATCGTTATTTGATTGTTAATTATAGGCATCGGTCTTATCATTATTTTTTCGATCTGGACTCTTATGATTTTCCACTTGGAGAATAGCGTCAAACAGTTTGTTGACAATCTATATACACTATTGTATATTAATGTAAAATCAATAGTCGACTTCAAACCAGCATCAATGATGTAAACTTAAAGATTTTATTTTTACGTTTCGACCTATAGTTCAGGTCCTTATCAAAAATCTACAATATAATATGATTGAAAAGTATGATAATACAATAAATAGGTGTAAAATAAAATTAATCTGTGACTCACATAAAAGATGGTCCGATGGATGATTGAAGATTTAATACAATTACATAGTTGGGAGATGTAAGCACGTCTGATGTCGGTGACATCGATACAAGAAACTATTGTATATTCTTGTTCGCGATCTTTTGATTATATTTGGAAACAAACCTGATTGCACGAGATAATTGACTATAATTATATGTTTGTATCGAGTTTTATAGACAGGAATCTCTCTCTCTCTTCTTTCTCTCTCCCAATATCTTCATTCATTCGGAGAATGCAAACGAGCGTTTTAAGCAGGGTTTCACGTCGCGTGTGTAGGTACGCCGTTGGTGGATAAAGCCGTGTTGGTGGATGTGTGCGGCGTGGTGAACGAGGGCCGATATGACCGTGTTAGCGATTGGTCACGGGTGTGGGTGCGCCATATGTGCGACCGTTTCAAGCAGGCTACCTGTCTTTAGGGTCGTAACGCCGGATCGGCTTTTGACGAGCGATAATGATTTCGAGAATCGAGCACCCTCGTTATGCGAAGACAGAGGCGCGTCGGGATTCATAACGCACGCACGAAGACGAATATGCGTCTGAAACAGACGGAGCGTAAAAATGTTGACATATTTCTCTCTCCTTTATCAATATAAAAATACTTCCTTGAAATGTCTCAAATGTATCGTAGACATTTTTATTTTTATCACACACAGAGCGAATAAGCAATAATTTTATTTATCCATTTGATTTATATATTTATAATGTACAATAAACTACGTAGTAAAAATATCGTAGTAGAAATATTTGGAAGAATTTTCACTCTTATTCATTACATATAAAATTAGTTCATTGCTCAATCGTCGAAATGTTTCTTCGAATACAACAACAATGATACAACAGCCATATCCAGAAGATCAAGGAAGCGATTCTCGATCCCATCATCGTCGCAAACCACCGATAATTCAGAAGGTCGAATCTATCGTTCGATCCGGCCGGCCGATCGCTGCCGCCGCCACCGCCTGCGGGGTAAAAAATACTTGCGCGGCCAAGCATGCCGCGATACTCCGATCGGTCGGCCGACCGAAGGAGGCATCGATCTCGCCATTGATCGATCGGTCGGCCGGTGCCTCGGATAAGATACTGTCGTCGTTCTGGTCCTGTCCTACTCATCGTCGGCCGTCCGACGGACCACACGCGTCTTGTCGCCTTTCTCTCGTATCTTTCGCAATAAATCCACTCGGCCCGCGGGGTCCTATCCCTCGTGTCGCGATATCGTCGTATAGAACACTCAAGAGTCGATTACGCACTTTCTACACCGTGCTACAGTTTTTTCTTTTTCTCCTCTATTTTTTTTTTTACACAGGAAATGTAATTAATTTCACGATCGATAAATATCGATTAAAGTTATTTGTCTATTGTCGATTGGAAGGCAATAAAGAGAGAGAGCTTACTACTCAATTTAACGTTATCAATTCTGATCTATTAACCCTGGTAGCGTCGTTCCTCGATCTTATATAGATTGCGCAGATTCGCTGTACTGAGACGAGAGAACACGTGCGCCTTGTTTCTCATCGTGTCGCGATCGTGTTTGCAGAATCGATTCCCGGAATAAAAGGCGTTCGCGCCGTGTTAAGATGAAAATTTCGGTCGCCACTGCGGCATCGCCTTCGAAGAACGAGGACAAGAGACAACTTGTGACTTCTTCGGAACGGACGGACGGGCGAGGGGAAGGGAGGGGAATTCCCCTCTGCCAGCAGCGAGAGGGCCACCCACGTCGTGGGCGCAAAGACGATATTTAGCGGAAGGCAAATCTCTCCTGGACCACCCACATCGGCTCCTCGACGCTGGAGCCTGGGCTACCTTATTTCAGGGTGCGCACCGTGTCGTTGTGTGGGTCCCGCAGCACGAAACCGAGACCGGGCCTCTCTAGCGTGATGTACACGTATAATACATCAATATATATATATATATTTTTCAAACTGTAGGGGTATCGCGAAAAGATATATATATTTTTAAAATATATTTGCAGGTTTTTTGTTAGGTTCCATACAGTTTTTTGGTTACAGTTTCTTCTCGAAAGATTATTTTGTCCTGTTTAGAAAAATATGAGTCCTGACTGACGTTGATTTATTAATTTTATGTCTCACACACTCTTCATAAACTTGATAATTCTATTTTATTAAATAATAGAGTCAACAAAATAATCAATGTAATTGAAAACGTTGACTCACTTAGGATTCATTGTTTTGTCGAATAATATCAAATTATTAATTATAATTGATAAAAAGTATTTAACCGAAAGTGCTAATCTGAATTGTACCGAATAGGCTAAGATACATTTGTGTTAATTGTTTACTTAACACAAATGTGTATTTATATAAAAATATATTTAACACAATATATTTATATTAAATTATAATAATAATATAATTAAAAATATTTTATTACTCAGCTAATTTAGCAGACTAATTGACTAAATGGTTTTACGGAAACACGATAAATGCAATAACGAAAAGTAATACATCGATCATCAAATATATAACAATATACAATAACGTACAATAAAATATATTTAATAATTATAAAATAAAGAGTAACTGATAATTTTATTCGATTCAGTAACAGCAGTAACCATATCTGTAATCTTCGAAAAGGAAGACCGAACGTTCCCGTGTGCGCCTAAGGATGTGACGCACAGAGGAACGTGAAAAACATTTATGCGATCCGCAAGGCTTACCATCACGAATTTATGACGTAACGCATTCTGTACATTCGCAACGATTTTGGTGGGCTCGGGCATCATATCCCGGAAGACCCGACCGTGTAAACGCTATCATAAAGGCACTGAGAAATTTTATAAGACCATTCTGCTTACACTACTGCGACTTGTTTCAAGCGATTTCCAGATCGTTCCGCGATAACCAGAACGCCGTACGATTCGTTTGCGATAAACACGTGCGAGCATAAAACTCGCTCGAAAGACGAGAGCCTAACTGCTAAAAAACATCCGATAGAATTAGATAACAAAACCGATACAATCAAATGGTGTTTTTGGCTCATAAATATAAAGTTTTTCATCCGGTATGTTCGATAATCTCCATCGTTTCTTATCGTGTTTCGTAGATATGTACGGAAGTTATCGAAATTAAAGAATGATTTATTCTTTAAATTTCTAAATTTTAGATTGCGTTTTCAAGCGACAAAACAATGTTATATTTTATATGTATATGTTATATTTCATAGACATATGTAACAATGCAGGAGAATAAGAAGACAGATTTATATTAATGTTAATAAGATCATAACTTGTGGATAAATAAATTAATAAAAACTGATAAATTACATAATGAAACAGATACTTGTATAGATTAAAATTTAATTTGTAATTTGTATCATTGATCCACAACTTATGACTAGCTATGTACAATTTTCTTCTTTAAAATGGTAGACAATAGTATACAGAAAAGAGTATTTATAGAATTATTTTAAAAGTATTTTTTATTATTTTAAACATATACTGTATTTACCGCATCTCTAATTTCGTAATTTGATTCTTTTGATAACGATAAAAGCGTAACGTCTGTCATTTTCACTTCTTATCAATTCTATTAACGAAAAGTACACGTTAAAAAACAATTTTACAGCAAAAAGATTTGTCAACAATTTAAAAAATCATACTTGGTTTTTAATTGTTGACGCGATATTTTTCATATTCACCATTCAATTTTATAGATTTCTCCGGAAGAAAGAGAGAAAGAGAAAAGGGGAGAGAAAGAGAGAGTATCTCTTTTTGGATACGATACGGTAATACGCTCGCAGGACTCAAGTATCCTGCCCACATCACACGTACGCACATCATACGCGGTACTATGCCCGGAGTATCGGCGGGCGATGTAGCAGTATTCGATCTTCTTTCTCCTCACTTTTTCTCACTGTCCTTTCTACGAAGGAAAGAAAGGCGAGGACCGCGCAGCCCAAAGGCTCCGAGAGAGAGAAGGTAGGGAAGGACGAGCGAGAGTGATATACCTAGATGGAAGAAGAAAGAGAGAGGGGGGGAAGAGAAAGAGAGAGAGGGGAGGGAGAGAGAGGGAGAGAGAAATCGACTACTTCCTTACGCAAGACGACTGCGTTCAACGGTGCGTGCACATGAGAGATGCTATCGGCCACCAAGATGGCACTCTGGACTTCTCTGGACCACCCACCGACAAAATAATAAACACGGAATGCGACATACGTGTCCGTCCGTCCGTCTGTCAGTCCATCGCTCAGATACGTTCACCAGTTTGTCCGTTCGCTTTCTATTTTGCAGATACCATCCGAATTGAAACCTACTTGGGACGTAATCCGCTCCCCCCTCCTCCCGCAAGCCTGTCTTTCAATTATTGTGATTATAATAGGAAGACATTGATCGCCCTTTTATCGAGATCAGCTGAGAGTTGACTAATACTCGCAAGTTGACACGTCTGAAACTATCATTGCACTTTATTAAGTCGTTAAAAAAGAAAAGACGTTACTCAACGAAAAGAAAACGAAATTGTACAGATTTGAGAAACTTAAGGACTCTTTTACTTAAAATTATCGCAGCATAGATTATTCTTATACCTAGATATATTCTTAAATCTAGATAAAAGAATTTTTTTTTAAATTTAGATTCTTAAAAAAACTTAAACTTCTAATTTTATTCAAAATAAAACATAACAAATGTAATAAAGAGAAACAAGAGAGTTACGTAAAACAAAGTTCTTCGTATCAGCCTACCATTATTATGAATTGATAATAATTGTAGTTGAATTTAAATTTGGTAAAAAATTTTTTATCGAAGTGCAATATTGCATCAAGAATTCGTCCTAATCCACGCAAAAATAATCATCGAATACTTATCGAGAATCTCACAAAGGCAATCTACATTATTATTTCTGTCCATTGAAATTTAACCAGCCTATATATACATAATTTCGGAATGATTGAATTATTTTTATCCGTAAAATAAATAATTCGCAAATAAAATTCTCTTAGGCACCAACCGCGCTGATAAATCACATAGTATAGGGCGTTCGGACACGCAGCTTCACTCTGTCATGGTAAGTCGGTGCGCAAACGAGGTGACATGCGGAAAGCGAGGAGAATTTACGCGGGAATGGTAAAGTCGATGATACAATACTCGCGACGATCACCGTTTGCGACGTAAATGTGTAAGATTATTTATGCGCTTCGTAAAACGCGCGAATCGTTCTCGGAACGACCGCGCGAGATGCGCTCGATATTTATGCCCTTCCGTAATCGTGCCATGCACAACAGTCAATATTCTCGACTCTTCGTTCACACAGCAGAGGATTGACAACGTAATCAAATTTAATAATTAAATGTAATTTACATTGATTGAATGGAGGAAGAGAGAGTTCGAACTTTTTAAAATAGAAAATTAAGAAATAGAAAAAGAAAATTAAGAAGAGAAAGTAATTTAAATGCAGAATGACCAGCACCTCTGCGTTTTTCTCCTATTTCGGTCTGTCATAAATGACAAACGCTGTTTCCATTAATATTCGCAGGGCCCGAAAAGATAGATCGATGAATCGACGAGATCAGGTATTCCGACAAGATCGATCACCAAATACCCTGAAATCCGCTGAGTCAACGAAGATAATGGTGATTACCGTGTAGAGGATACGGGAACGTACTGACGGTTCAGCGCCGGAAGTCACGACCTATCGCTCTTTCGAACACTGATAAACGTTCGTAGATAATCGGTCGAGAGTTCCGGTAGCCAGTGTAGAGATGCAGATAACGCAGCACATTTTAATCTTGTGATAGAGAGCAGAGTTGATAGTTTAATTGGATGTTCAAGTTCAAAATATCCAGATAATTAGTCGAGCTTTAGAAAAATTTTCTAGATCTTTGTTTTCTCGGCGTTTGAACCGCGCTTTACACGTTGCAAACTAATCTTTATTCGAAGTTGTGCATTACAATCTGCTCTCAAATTTTCGCAACAAATACTCGATTAAACAGTATACAAAATATTGTAAAATCGTGTTCCTGTCTCAGCTCGTGCCGAGTACCAAAACGCTTTGAGCCCGGTCGCGAGATTTGCCTAATTCGCTCATTTCTACGCGGTCCTCTCGCGCCCACATGACAAAAATCATAAAAAATCGCAAAGTCGCCCAATTCTGGCTGATACTTCGCCCGCACGACGATCGCCGTGCGATAAACGCGAGTGATAAATTCGATTTTTAAATATTCGCCGTTGGTATTTTATTAGCGCTATTTTTCTAAACTGACATCCCGATAGTGTGACAGAGACCTTTCTTCACGCGTATATCGATGATTACATGCAGAATAACTTCTAATTTATGAATAGTACTTTCAAATCTTCAATTTAAGCGATAAATCTTACTCGCTTGAACGTTTACACTTTTAAGAAGTAAGCTTTTTATAACAATGTTAAATATAATTTATTTTATAACAACGTTATAATGTAAATAATTAATACTTTTTAATTAACTTTTTAATTAATACTTGTTATGTACATTTAATTTATACATTCCTGACTTTAAAAAATATCGTTTAAAAATCGACATTGCTTCTCAAAATAATAAAATTTAGAAAAAATAAACAATTTTACATTTAATTTAATAAAATTTAGTAAAATTTGTATTCTTCTGTATTTATTAGTGATCTTTGTCGCTAATAAATAAAGAAAAAATTTCTCACTTATTCGTGGGAAAAAGCGTGAGTTTAAAGTATTACAAAATTATCCTCTTTGCTACACTCATCCTGCTATCGTTGTAATTGCATTTTATACGCGGAGGAATCGACAATCGGATACGTTTTCCAGGCGGATTGTACAGTCCGTGGGCGTGCCGACACAGTCCGTCGAAAACGTTCCAATTATTAATTTACCTCGCTCACAATGTTCAGCAACGTATGCAACGAACGAGTGCAACATGTTATTTCGCATATAATGACGCTGCTGTGCACGCAAATGCGCGTAACCACCCCGGGAACGACATTAAGCGGGACCGCTGCCGCCACCCTCCCCGAGGCGATCCGAGTCGAGGGGACTCTCTTATGTCTCCTGACATGGCACCGGACATGGCGAAAAAAAAAAAGAAGAAGAGGAGAAAATGGATCGCCTGTTTTCCTCGCGAGACCGCAACGGTTGGGGGGGGGGGGGGGGAGGGAACAAAAAATCGGAAAATGATCCTGATTACGTGCCAAGGGATCGATCACCGTCTCTCGGAAAATAACGAGCGTCCCTCTTTAACGCGACGACGACTCACCAAATGTGAAAATCGTCGTCGTAATTGGACCCGGTATTATCGATAAACGTACGTAATAATGGGCGTCGATGCGCCGAACGAAAGGTCGAGAACGGAAGACTCGTAATCAGGGACTGAAAAGTGAAGCTAAAAGAACGACATTTTTAATGACGGTCGTAAAGAAGGAAGATCGGCGAATTAAGAGGTAAAAGTTTCAGCCGGCATAATCTTTTCGGGAAACGGCGCATCAGGTACGCTGTACAGGGTGTTTCAGCTCTAGTGGATCGCCTAATAATAATAAAATAGCTTGATAAAATAATAAAAAAGAAAGAGAAAGCGATAGAAAAAAGTAAAGCTGCGCGTGCAGCGAACGAGAAATTGTAAAAGAACGTAAATTATTCGTAAAATCTTAACTTTTCATTAATTTGAATCCGACTGTACGTTATCAAGAAAGAAAATTTAGCGCAAGAAATTTAGGAAATTTAGGAATTCTGCGGAGAAATTAAAAAATTTGGCGGCTTTGGTCGCTGTTTGTCGCGGGACACCCCGTATATCCCATTGGTGCCGCACGCGCATACGTGTGCGCGCGTGTGCAAATCGTGCGTGCGTACTTCCGCGGTGGACTAGCTGGGTGGTCCACGATCACGGAATATCAGGCTTAGATAGGGACTCGTCCCGTGTACGCGCGCGGTTGCGTGCACACACATACACACACACACACACGCGACACGGTCTCGCGGACGTCCGTGAGCGCGCTTATTGATTTCTAATGACGCGCGTGTAAACGTTGATTTGCGCGCGGGCCGCTCGTCGAGTCCACGATATCATCGAGTCGCTCGACCGTATTTTGCAAATCTTCATCTCGACATATCCTCTCGGGAAGCCGCGAGTCCACGCCGCTCGATCCGCCCGAGGGCGGATTTTACGAGCGCAAAAAACGTCGACATTTTTTTCCGTTATTTCAGAGGATTAATCGCGAATACGAATGCGTTTTTGATACATGCAATTAATTTCGTAATTTTAATACGCACTTGAAAAATACCATTAGACAAAGATTGTGTTTATTTCAATCCGTCTGTCTGATCTGATGAATTGTATTTAATTTGAAAGCCGCACATTCTTGAGAAAATCTCGAAGTCAATTGTAATTCCTCTACGAGATAAAACAATAGATTATCTATTATAGCATTATAAAGTGCGTTTTATGGTAGACTTAATTAGAGAGAATTCCTCAGTTACATCTTCAGATAAACGAAAGTGATCTTCCGACGAAGATAATTTTGTTTGATCGATACATATTTTATGGTGGGACACATATTTACTTTCCATTTAACATACTTTCCTTCGTATTTTCCGTAATCCATAGGATTTTTCAAATAGTTAGTGATTAATACAATGCGAGCAGATTAATCGTATGAATAGATCGGTATTTCATTATAATTGTCTCATTTTACGGTCTCTGTTAGTAGCGACGGGAAAAAAAAGACGACACGTCCTAGTGTCCTCGAACGAACTCCGTTAGAAGTGAGTAGGGCTGGCTGTCCGCTGTGTTAAAAGGTTAAAAGAGAACGGCGGTTGAAGTAAAGTGCGAAGTGGAGACGGGCCCCTTATAATAGCGCGTCTCATTAGGTGGTCCCTCGGTTTCGCCGTGGGTGGCCAGTCACTAACACTGTTTTGATATTAAGCATAGGACCGCGTAACCGTAAGTTACGCGTACACCACCCATGATATACGCGCGTACACGAGAGGGCCCGCTTAACCGTCCCGTATTGCGTTATTTAGCGCCAACGCGCCGTCGGTCCGCCTATATATAGAAAATTGTTGTAGATTCTATCTGGAAAATATCCGAATATATGTACTTGCGTTAACACATCGTGTTGGTTAACACAGAGAAAACATTTGCGATATTCGAAAGTTTCTCGTGGCGAGAGACATTATACTGTCGAAATTTTTTGGAAGAAGATACATGACGTCTTAAATATCTCACATGAGGAGATAATTAGGAAATGTTTGCATTGTGATGATTGAATTAAAATTAGTTATTAGGAGCAGTTAACTTAATGTCAGAGAGATGTCAAGAGATAATGTGTGTGTGTGTGTGTGTTTGTTCTTTTTTTACTTTTCCTTAAATTGAAATTCTCCTTAAATTTGAAGAAACTGAAAATTATCTGGCAAATTGTGTTACGTCATTAGACCGGAAACCTTCTCAAATATCTCATGAGAATGCAGGTCTTTGTTTGTCTCTGATAATGTTACTCGTTTATGATATAATCCAGTCCTCTTGATGAGAAACGAATTTTTAATTGATATGACATTCCGCATAAATTTTATAAAAATATTATTAATAATTTATTGAGAGAATGTAAATTCTTGAGTTCAATTAAAATTAACATGTTGACATTGAAATTGAAGAAATCATGTCAGTTTACTTGAATTGAATATCTTTAATAACAATAATAGTGACAATATTACATGTTCAATTCTATTTTAAGAAATAAAAATATGTAATCTAATAAATAATAAGCCGATTCCGGTCAGACTGGATCTTAGTGTCGAATAATTTTGTTCGATTAACGTTACAAACAGACAAACGAAAATCTTTGCAGAGCTAAAAATATACCGAACACATATTAATGTTCACGATATTACAAGTATCTTATTAAAAATTTCTTTCCATCCTCAATGCGATAACGAAGAATATCTTGTGAAAAAAAAAAATATATATGTATATATAAAATATATATTATATATATATTATATATACATTTTATATACAATATATTATATTGTTTATATATATTATTTACACACATGTATATAAAAGAGAGAAATTAAACAGAAAATGACGCTCGCATATTCAAATATTTTCGCGAACTATTTTAGGTTAAATAAAAGGAAATAAAGGACTTGCATGCGACGAACGTTTCGCATTCCAGTTTTCGCATATCCACGCTTACAAACTACAAAACAGGACCGGACAAAGATATATTATGCACACGATGGGTGGCATCAAACTGAATAGACAGTCTGGCACGTTTGACACGCTAATTTCCCAAAGCTTTCCTCGTAGTGCGATGGAGATGTCCGTGCATCCATCACCAGACGTTCAAGAATCATTGCGGGGAGTCGTGATCCTTGTAGTTGGACACAATGGGATGAAAAATAACGTATTGGGCCAGCTCAAAGGTTTCGTTACCTTACGTCAGGGACGGACGGATTGTAATACTTACCAGGAAAGCCTATTGAGCCCAAAAGAATTCATAACATTCGATACAATGATACAATCCTGAATGCAAAACGTTGGGTCTAGTCATAAAATATAGATATCAATTTTTTAGCAATCTTCTGGCACTTGACGTAGAAATAAATTCCTATCATCTGTAGTTTATTTCTAAATCTTTTATTTGATAAAAAAACAATTAAACATATTTGTGAATTACAACTTGCAATAAATTTATGCAGATTTATTATTTCTAAGTGGATTAAATTATTAATTTATCGTTTTTATATATTGTTAAACAATGAAAGAGACAGGGAGAGAGGAAGAAAGAGAGGAAGGAAGGGGGAGAGAAGGCAAAGGAGTAAAACTCATACTCTTTATAAAAAGAATCATTCAACTTTAAATATAAACTTGTGCATAACAAACAAATTTGAATTTTGATTTTCAATAGAACACAATAAAGAAACACAATTGTGTAATTAGAATAAATAGTAGTAAACAAATGTTACAACTTTGTTAATGTAATGAAAAAAATTCGTCGACAGGAAACAACATTTAGATATTTATTTTTAAATAATAAAATACAACTCTATGTTTCTCTACACATATTGCAATTATATGATAAACTTTAATTAATAAAAAACTTTTTTAGCAATTACATTATTTTAATAATCTATAATATCGAACACGAGTTGAACAATATGTTGATGATACAAAAATTAATTTGTCAAAATATACCGACGGAGAAGAAAATTCGATGACTTTTTGACTTTCTGACGTCATAATCCGATGCGTGCCTCAAACATGGAATTTCGTGATCGGTCCGCCCCTGCCTTACGTACGTCGCCTCCGCTCCGCTCGGCGAAGCGAAGGATTCCGCCAAGTCGGATCCACCAAGCGGACAGAGGCGTCGGCCCGACTTGGGTGGTCCTCGTCCTACGCAAACAGAGCGTACGTAGTGCCCGAGCGTACGTCCCACCTCTCGGTCGGTCAGGTATAATTCCCCGGCGCGACGTCCGTCCGGGAAATTTACTGACTTTCCGGATTTCAGGAGTGTACAGGCGATACAATGGCAGCTCGCTCATCGACAATCCGTCTCGGTAAATTCGTGGACCACCATTTAGACCGTTTGCGGCTTACTCCGGGCCTTTACGGCCCGTTTAACAGCCCCCGGAATCGAAATGAACCGTAACTATGCCTATACTACAGGGTGCCTGTGAAGTCTCAATCTATTTCCTGTGGAACGTCTCCATTTGCAGGAGACGTCGCACGGGCGTCTTCATGAGTTCTAATCGATCTGCTTTCTAATGTCTTACATTTGCAATGATTGTAAGAAACGTTAATTTATTGTGTATCTCTTATTGCGACAACAATGCATCGCTTATTCCGCTTACTGCACTTCATGGGTTATTGGTAATTTATTGCGTTTTCTTCAGTCTATTATGAGAAAGTAATGTGTGTGACTTCACTTTGCAACACATTTAATAGAATTAAGTTTTTTAAGTTGAATTAAAATTTATGCTTTGAAATTGGAACTTGTATATTACAATAAGTGACTCAACGAAGGTTCTTTCCATATTTGCACGAATTTCTTACTACAAACACGAAGGTAGTCTAAAAAAATAAAGGCTTACCCTAATCCCACTTTCTCTGTATGCACTTCGCTCAAAAAAAGAAAAAAACAATTACTTTCTTCGAAGATTTAGTCGTGACGTGCGTCATGCTTTAAAGTCGAACGCGGCGCCGCTACAAATCCTTCGGGTAGGATTTACGATTTTAATTCGGGATAGTCACCGAGATGAGTCCGAGCGGATCCGTACCATGTATCCTGACTATATTGCTTTTCATTATGGCCCGCGGTGTGCCTCTGGACCACCAACGTCGTTGCAATTAGTAAGTCGGATATCTTCCTCTCCAACTCTTTCCCTTTCGCTCTCTTTCTGTCTCTTTTTATCTCTCTCATTCTATCTTCCCTCTTTTTCTCTCTTTCACGTTCTATCCCATTCCTTTCTTTTCTATTTACACCAAATAGAGAGGTAGTTTTCAGATAATTCTAATGATCAAATTGGACAGACTTAATAATTTAGAGAAAGAAAGAGTACTTTTTTACGTTCTTTTTTCCAGAGATTGTGATTTATTACCTAATCACGCCATGTTAAATAAGGAAAAATTAAAGAACGCTTTTATATTAGTATTTTTCTTTAGTATATTTCAATATTTAAATATTTAATAATCAGTAAATGAATTTTAAATAAATTATAATATGCCGTAAATGATAGATTTCTCTAGTTAAATTGTTAACTGAATCATGTTCATTTTTGATAAATTTTTTTAAATATTTAGCGTGCTGTGCACTGTGCACAATGCTGTAGCAATACCAAAGTTGAAAGAAAACTTGACGTTAATGACATTTGCTGAAATTAAATTAAAACTCAAGACATTAAAGAAAGAGCGGATTAATTGACATTGATAAAATCGATATTAAATCCTTTCGTTCTTTTTACGTACACTGGTACTTCTTATGCTTGTCGCTGCATTTACATAATCGTCCCAAAAAAATACGTCTTTGGACCAAGTTAAAACACTCAAGTGTTGTATAGAAAAAAATAAAGTACATATAAATTAAATTATTACTCCGACGTGCGATCGATCTCAAAAGCATCATTATCAAGTGCGTTAACTTTCAATATGTCCTGATCGCCTTGAATAAAATTGTCGAATCGGTTCCAAAACCGATCTGAATAACCGGATGCACACGTCAGTGTCGTTCAGCTGCTGCATCGTGGACTTGCATTCTCTTTTTCCTCCTTTTCTCGACGGGCCTCGGAACGCGCGAGAATCGCGAGGTCGTCCTCGCAATTTTTACGCTTTCACGATGGTGCAGCGCCTGGGCTTATGCGACACGACGTGCACCCGCGTATCAACCAGAGGCGATTCCACAGGCGGTTAGAAGCGCGCGCGCGCGCAAGCTGACTCAACCGCGCTATCTCGCTCCCGCACTCATTAAGCCGATACACCGGGCGTCGGCAAAGATCAAAGCCCGTCTCCTATGGAGGATCGCTTAATACCGGGTGGCGAGTTAAGAGTGTCATAAAAATTATTAACGGTTCCTCAGCGAGCGCGTTCTCTTATCGCCGATCGACGGCGCGACTGCGGGGTGCATCCGTCAAAGGAAACAATACGCAAGGATCTTCTGCTTTGCGTTTCCCCTCCTTTCCCCTCTTTCTCTCTTCTCTTTTTGCCAGGCATGTGGAGCATTCTGTACTTTTTCTTTTTCCCTTTTATTGAGAACCTCACAACAACCATGCGTGAATGAAATCTTCCAAATATAGAAGGACATCGACGTAAGATGATAAACACGATAATTTTAAGAACTTTTTTATTAAAATAAGCTACATGTGATAAAATTTGTAGTTCATTATTCTGTATCCATATATTTTATATCTTAGTTTCATCTCCCTAAGTGAAAAGTTTTCAGGTAAAAATCTGTTACAAATAATATTACATGGATAAAATATATATATATATATACTTGTGAAAACAATTCTTCTAAAAACTCATAGTTTTACATATATATAGTTTTGTATATATTATATTTATTATGTTTTAAAACATTAACATTCGTAATGCACCAAGTTTTCTTTTATCCGGCCTGATTTATATGCACAAGAGAATAGTGTGTGCGACGTCTAATGAAGTTATATCGTTATGCAGATATTATGACGGCAGTTTAATACGTTAATCGTGACATTCGTTCGCCGCGGCTTAATGAGCGACGGAAACAGCCGGCTTTCACTCTCACACATTTATATATTGAATAAAATATCATATAAGCATGTGAGTGATACAACACTAATAAGATATAGTTCTACATAGTTCAATTATATAGTTTCAAATAATCTGAAACATAAAGAGAAAGAGAATCGTAAAAAGAGGTTTATATAAACATTTCTTTTACGTATTATAAACCATTAAAAGTAAATAAATTATATTACGTTTCTTGTCATTCGCGAATTATATATAATTAATCAATTCAAAATTTTTTAAAAGTAAGTGATATTTGCAAAAGAATTAAGAGATAATTGTCATCTTAAACACAGCGGTATTTAACTCATTTGCAGATATAAATGTAATTAAGAAATAAAATTGTTAGAAGTGTTGCGAACTAATTGGTAAACAATTTAACGCTAACATAAATTTTTGGGGATAAACACTGGCGATCGGTAGTGGTCATAAAACGAAAGCTGTATATGCGATATTTATCGCTAAAAGTGATCTTTCCAAATTGCAGTTTTCGTTCGCCTCGTATGATGATCGCGCACAACATTATTCGAACTGAGAATCGGATGACCACATTCAGCGGTGAATGTGGGTTATGAATATTAATTCGATTCCTCAACGGCGCCGCGGCATTGGCTCCTCGGTGATTCTCTCTCTTCTCAAATGAGTATGCAGGTAAACAAACAAATGCACGGCACGCGCATAAACGGAGCGAGGAATAGGAGGGGTGAGAAGGACAGGATGTGGAGAGATGGGGCAAGAAAGATCTGTGGAAGATGGGAAGATACAGTGGTGCTTAAAAAGGATTTTACGAATCGAAACATTCTGGTATGTTACAGAAAATTGGTTTGAGTAAGATTTATTGGTAAGAGAAATCGTTGATCGACAGTTGGTCCTTTCTTGCTTTTGAATCTCACTCAGCAAGAAACTTATTTTGTGACAGGAAAGATACTTTTGGCCAGGAAAAAAAATCAGCATGTGCACACTACTACTTTGAAACATCGAAAAGAAAAAAAAGCGATCGTGTTTTTTTTTTTATCTCAGTTGACTCATTACAAAGAAATAATGATTTTTCATTCATTCCCTTTTTTGCCACATATAAATCACATAGTACTAGAGAATGTTGCAAAGGACATCCGGACTGTTAATCACCAAGTATTTCTAACTCGAGTCGCTTAAAACTCTCTCGATTTTTTTCACACACACGTCATTATAGCCGCAGATAGATTGGGACGAACGCCAAAACTGTCAAAAATGTTATTTTAACTATCTGTAAAATTGTTTTTCACTTGCACCGTCTGGATAAATAAAGGCTCCGACATCTCTTCGTCGCGTTAAAATTAGAAAACTGCGTAAAACGAGAAAAATTTAACGATTTTCTAGCCTGGTCTGCAAATTTTAGATTGGTCTCTCGTTTCTGAGATGCGTGGAGAACCGAGCTTTTGCATGTTGCGATCTAAAAGAATTTAAAAGTCGTTGCGCTTAAGTCTTCAAGGAATACCGATTGCCGTGCAAAAGATTTTCTAATGAAGAAGAAAACTCCATGGTATTGATAATCGCCTCGAGGATGTTCAGCCTGCTGGCCGACGAATTGAAATTACGCGCGTTTGTATATTTTCTAGATAAAACTTGCAGAAAAAAATTCAGGTTTCATCTGCCTAGGCACCACTGCGCGCCGACGCAGCTGTGTGCATCATCGTGTGTGTCGCGCGTCTCGGTGTGGGTAATGTTTTTGCTCCAGGGAAAATGGGAACGCGTGTGTGGTCTAGAGTCGACTCCCCTCGCTAGTCCCCGAGTATCCTAGCAACGTGAAACGCCAAAGCGCCTCCGCCAATCGTCTCCAAGTCCCCGGCGCTTCGGTCCTCCTCGGCTCCGCTCGGTTTTGACGTCATTTCTGTGCGCAGTAGCGCATCGATCGAAGGCGGATCCGTCCGATCCTCGATCGATCAACTGAACGCAACCATGATACGTTAATTAACAGGATAACAAATTTTTCAATTTATTGACTCGGATCAACTATTGGTCGATCGATACAAAAGTTGATATATAATTTTCACTTTTTAAGTAGTTTCTCTTATTATTTAATTATCATTCTTATTTTTTCTTATTTTTATAAAAATAGATATAAATATATTTATAAATATATTTATATTTATAAAAATAGATATAAATCAACACCTTAAGTTCAGTAGTTCGTCTTAAGTTTGATGTAATAATATTGGATCCAGAAATGAATACAGGTAATGGAAATCCTATAAACTATCATATAATTCTAAATGTTTGCACTTTTTCAATAATTTCATAATTGTTCTAGTAACAATCTTTAGTAGCTCTTCATAAGAGTAAAACAATGCGAATATAATATAAAAACTCATAATAAACCACCATCATAAATTAAACGATCAACCTTTATCGAGTTTTATCGTGTTTAAATTTTTGAGTTATAAAAATAGATCTTAAAATAAGCAATATATATCCTCCTATATTTACATTAGTATTATTATACATTTATAAGAGTTTTAAAAAAATATTCCTAAAAATTAATGACTGAAAATTATAATAAATTATTAAATTATTGAAAAATCCGCGAAAAGATAAGGAAAATACACTTTACGGAGAGCAACGTCAAACGTGTCAACAAATATTTACAAGCATCGAAGTGCACAGAATCGTTTCGCGGCGACGGTGGGGCCCGAGTACGCGCACGCTGGGTCCACGGGCTTCGCACGAGCCTGAATGTTTGCGCACCCGAGTCCGAGCGCCGTAGGAGAGGGGGGAGGCCGTCAACTATGGCCGCGCGGCAGGCAGGCCACGGAAGAAATGTGGCAGCGCGTTTCGCTTAGTACCGACTTAGACTGCTCTAAGTGGCGGTCGCGTGAACGCCGGTGTCCGCCGTTGAACTTTCACGCAGGAGCACGCACCATCAGAACGCATCAGAGGCCCGCGCAGAGGGTTCGTCATAGCCTGCAAACGCGACAACGGCGGTGGCGACGACGACGCCGACGACGACGACAACTCTCGGTGGTGACAGTGGTGACAACGCGTGACGAGCCGGGTTTGGAACGGGCCAGTCGAAATCCGCGGATTTATTCGGTGCGACACGGCGACACGTGACCGTCGATCTTAACACGCGATTTAAAGTACGGAGGAAAAAAAAAACGACGATCGCGTCGCGGGATACAATTTTCCTTTACCGCGCGGGCGCGCGCATACGCCTCTTGCGCCCTCGCCTGGCGTTCTCAAGCTCAAGTGAGCGAGAGACAAGCGAGAAAGAGGTAGAGCGACAGAGAGGGACGTATTTACGTACTGTGGGTAACCTAAAAACCGACCTCAGTCCGGAGTAGCGCGATACATCGGTAGGACGCGCGCGCATGCGCGCCGCAACTCGTCGTCCTCGTGCGCGAATTTCGAGCGAGGCGCGGGGGTCACGTGTTATCGTTACGCGAGCCGCGGACAGTGTCAGTGAGGAAGTGCTCCCGGAAGGTGTTGCGGTTTTTTCGGGCAGTGTTCGAGGATACGTGTTCAGCGCGTCGACTCGGTACATTCGAATTCGCGAGAGGGTTTCGATAGGGCAGCGTGAACGAGAATCGATTCCCTCCTCCTATCCTCCAAAAAAAAAAAACTGATATTAAAACGTCGAGTTGTTGCCTCGAGGGTGGTCAGGATTGCTAGTGAGTCGTCACGAGAGATCGATGAAAAGGTAAAAGATCCAGCGATCGTCGAATGAAAAAGAGCTAGAAAAGAGAGCCAAAGGCGACCGAGTTCGGAAAGTTGTAATCGCGCGTGGCGGACGAATGCATGACGGATCATGGTTTCCGTGTCCGGACCCATATCCACAGGGATCCTAGCGGGACGCCCTTCTGGATCGCAGGGCCCGCGGCAGAAGGATGGTGACGCGGAGAGCGAAAAGGACCCCAAGGCGGCGGAACGCGCCAGAATCCGGCACGAGTCGGATCTCTATGTCAGGCCCAGCTGGACGGATGCTGCGATAGCGTTGGATCAGCTTGAGAAGGTGAGAACTCGTTTTACTTGCTCGATGTGTATTTCTATCCAATGCGGATTGACTTTAATTTCGATTTAACTTACTTTTCACTTTTCTCTGGTTTAAGAATTAGAAAAAGATATCAAGTCAGTTAAATCTCGAGATTAATTCGCGTTTGCAAAAAAATGGATTCATTAGGTTTATAAATAGTTCCGCTACATTACGGCTACATTTTGTCTGAAAAACTAACATTACTCAAGGAAAATTTAATTATTTTATTTGTGGCGAGTTAAGAGTATATCATTGAGATCAGTATACTCATACTGCTATAAAGTTTTTTTAAATATAAAGATTCAGTTCGAAGTAAAACGAAACTTATTTAGGAGTCAATCCGATGTTATCCCCATTTAATCGTCGACTTTCGTCATCCGGTCAATTATCGGTCGATATTTCGTTTCTGAAATAAAAAGTTACGAATACACGAAATGACAAACCGTCTCTCTTAAATGTTTTGCTACCTAATTTCCAGAAGTTAAATTAATTATAAGATTAATGAGAGTTTTAGGAAATAAAAACAATCACGATTTAATTAAAATGTAAATTTGAAAAGAGTTGAACGCTTTCAAAGAGCAACTAAAAAATATTTTTGAGTTTTTTCTGAATTTTTTTACATAAATGTAAATATATGTTATTAAATTTTCGGTAGTATTCGAACATGGTCATGATTCTTTCAAGAAATTGAGAAAAAAATTACTTGACTATGATATGAAAAAGTAATCTGTTTTTAAACCGAACTGACTTGTTTTCTATTTTTTATTTACTGTAACATATAATTAATTCGATGAATTGTTTCTTTGAAAATTTTTTCGTAAAAACATACGATATAAATACAATATGGATAACATTTGCTAATTATTATCTGAAGACCATTAAGATTTTAATCACATGAAATTAAAGTGCGGTTTCCACATACAATATTGGTGTCATTCGACTAATGTCGATTTACAATTTTAGTTGAATATAGAAACAATAAATTCGACTGGCGTCAGTTAACAAATTTACATGTTTCCATATGCAACTAAATTGGCACTTTTAATAAAGATTGTCGAATGACACTAACAATTGCGTGGGAAAACCTCGCTTAACAGTCGACAATCTTTATTAAAAGAACGGAAAAATATCTAACGTTCGTTAAATCAGACATTTCTTATACGAGCATTTAAATCGCCGGTTGCTTCAACGATACTATTTTGAAATTGAAAAGCATTGCACTTACCAGAACTAAGCTTGTCCAATTAGGAGCGAATGAGCGAGCGATTTTATAAGAAAATTCGAAATCGTAGGTATGCATGTAGGAAGTATTAAGCGAAAGGGGCTAATCCGGTTGCCGCTTATCTCCGACATTATTTACCCGTGAAATACTACATTAACGTATTTACGTTCCTAGATACAGAGGACGGCTAATTAAGACTGTGAAATCATTTTCCTGTTATCGATACGCCGTGAGCAACAGATCTATCGATTCTCATTGTGCGCCAAACAGTTGTAGATAACAGTAACGTCACGGCATTGCACAGCTCTTCTGGATGTGAGAGAACCGCGAGATAACCGCGTTAGTTCTCAATGCAAATTATATTGACCGTTCGCGATAACGGCGCCGTTATTTCCTACCGGGCGTCGCGCTATCTTCGATCGGCGATTAACGAGGCGCACTTTGATGATCGAAAATGCGTTTTAACGGTGGTTAGCGTTACCCGACTCTTATCGCCGTCATCGGCGAGGCCTCGAGAGCGGTATTACCGATCATGCCTCTTGCAGTCCGTTCGCCGCCGCCATAAAATCATAATTCTCGAAAGAGAATCGAATCCCTTCCATTTCTTCACCCCGTTCATCGTGTCTTAAACCACTTAAGACGTCATGGAAAATCTATACTGGGTGGTCCGTTATGGCTCAGCAGAAAAACGCATGATTCCATATGGGAGAACACAATAATTGAATGAAATTTTTGTATTGTATTTGAAACTTTCTCTTTGAAAGAAATCTTGGAAGGTAATTATGCAGAATCAGGTCTTTTCCGAATTTTGAAATTGTTTGAGTTTTTTTCTTCTCCCCGTACGAATTCCAAGTTATCGAGAGTCACCTACAAACCTACGTTTTTACCAAGTTATCGAGAGTCACCTACAGAAAATAGCTTCCTTTTTCTCATCGAGTGTAAACACGGTGTAATAAATAAACATCTGGACACAGTATGATAGGTACACTGCTTTGTTAGAATAAAGCAACTCGTGAATAGTTTCTTTTCATACCTGATAAGAAGATACACGTGCTTACAGAGAATGAATTGTACAGGGTGTTCGTGGAAATTAAAATCTTTCCTAAAAACATGTGATAATCAAAAAATTTTCTTTTCCAAGGGAAAAAGAAACGGGGGAAGGGATGGGAATGGAAATAATGTAATTTTTCGCGCTTTCCCTATGAATTATCAATTTTGGTTGGTAATATACCATTTGAAAAGAAAAAACTTCAAAAATTTCAAAAAAGCCCGATTTTGCATAATCACCGAAAATCTTAACTGACAGTTTCTTCTTTTGAAATTGACAAGGAAGAAGTTATAAAAGCTAAGCTATCCACTTAGGGGATTACCTTTTCTGTTTGAGAGTACTACGCTCCCCCGATACCGGAAATCATAATACCTGCAGACACGCCAAGTCCCTGTGGGATTAATAACAATAAGCCATACATTTTTTTACATACCTGAGATACGTTTTTGCAAAAGTACCAGATCAACGGAGATAGACTTCCTACCGAAGCGGGGCACAGTGGGAAATCGAGGCGCTGTCTTCATTCAAAAATCGGTGCCGGGGGTCAAATCTGATCGAATCGGGTTGATTTTTTTTTTTAAATTCTTGTGAGAGTTTATACTTTAATGTTCCACTGCCTAAATTACGAAATATGTAATTGAAAAGAAGGAAAATTCTATTATCTTTGCAACATACAAATTGCAGCTATTTGCGAACAGTTCACTGTGCCATTTCAGTATATTTCAACTAATAGATTTTCATTTAAATTATCATCAGATAGAAATTGTAGTTAGAATTTTCCGTGTTGCAGATCCTGCATTTCATCGGGTATGGTAGTTCCTATTCGTTGTAAAATAAAACGTTTTGTTCAAAAAGCATAAAATGTCAAGAATTTGGAACTTGGAGAAGCCAACACCAACAGTACATTATTCTTGTCGGTTTTTCACGTAGCGTCTTTTTGATGATTTAACATTACGATTCTTGTTTTAATAAGCCGTTAAAATTTTTAGAAACTCAAACAATGAATCTCGTATACATTCTCCACATTACATCCGATATTTGAAAGTTTAGATTTCTCGTAAATCCATAATTTTTTTCGAAATTCGTCCGCCATATTGGATCCGCCATTTTGAATTTTTGGATATCTGACTTCAGATTCATCATCAGGGTCTCTAAAAACATTAGGATGATAATTTAAATGAAAATCTATTAGTTGAAATATACTGAAATGGCACAGTGAACTGTTCGCAAATAGCTGCAATTTGTATGTTGCAAAGATAATAGAATTTTCCTTCTTTTCAATTACATATTTCGTAATTTAGGCAGTGGAACATTAAAGTATAAACTCTCACAAGAATTTAAAAAAAAAAATCAACCCGATTCGATCAGATTTGACCCCCGGCACCGATTTTTGAATGAAGGCAGCGCCTCGATTTCCCACTGTGCGGGGTCCAGACGCGCCATCCCTGGCATTTCTTCTGTAACTAGAGGGATCTCTCGGGACCTGTCGCACGCGGAGCCGGGAGATCGACCCTCGAGATCCTTCCCGCGGACGAAAATGTGCGTGGCACGTGAAGCGGACGGTATCGCGAGGATGCCTTTCGAGGATGCCTGTTTCGATCCGGAACGATCGCGCGTTAGTATCGATTCGCTTTCCTTCACCGATCGAACCTGAAAGCTTCCACCGAGATTACCGCGCTATCTTTCGCGACTGTATTGTCTCGTTTTTTGTAAACCCTAATATTTCTCGCTTACAAGGAGATATTGTTCTAGTCAACTGATAGAAAAAAATTCAATTCTTTATAATAAATTAGAATTATCGCTTTGCCTCTTTGCGTTTCTGTTTCGACAAAAGATAATTGCGTTCCTAAAATGCAATGAAGATACAGATAGCGATTTTTATATATTTTTTTACACTCGTTTCGTGAAATTATACAAGTTTTTTGCAATCACATCTTTAATTTCTATTTACCATCTTTAATTTATATGTATCCACTGTGGCGAAAGGATATTACATTAAATCCACGTTGGTGCTATTTTCAATTGTGCTTTCGACGTATCCCGGCCGATGGTCCGAGAAACGCGCACCTATAATAAGAGACGAAGCGAGTAGCAAGCGAACTCACGAACTTTTTGTTCGCGATAGACGCGCGCTGGGTGGTCGCACGAGCGATTTCCACATCACGGATGTACCGGGTCGTCTCGTTGAAATCTCGTATTTTCGCTTGTATCCTTGTTGAAATCGACTTTGACGATATTGAGTCGTACTTTTCAGTAACAACGATATACCACAGAGTTTCTACTGCTTGACCGTTACTGTGGCAGTCTTAAGTAGAAATCGTGACATTTCACGCATTTTTTTCTTGAAATCAAGAAATGCATATTTTGTGAGTAAATGCCGATCGAAAGATTAGTCGAGATATCGTCTAAATAAAAACTGGCACAACTGGTTTAAATAATACTCTATTCGAATTATATAATGCTCGTTAAACTCACAATTCTTAAGTTAACATCCCGGTTCTCTTTGTACTAAAATCTTCGTAACTAAAGTTAGTCATCCGACTCATCGTCGACTTGAGTTTTGACCAATAGCGTATCTTCTAAATTTCGCAATGTCATTAATTTTCGTACAGAGCGAGACATGAGAGATTGGGAATTTTTGAGATTCCGCCGACGCGGCAATTCGCGCGATTGCACAATCGCGCAAGAGCGCCGATCACCGAGACCGAAGAGAAGTGGTGACAGTCGGCGGGAGACAAAAAGATTAAAATTCGAGGTCAATGCTCCACTTTTCTTCCCGGCGAGGCAGCTCAGCCGAAGAAGAGCCTCTTCGTGCTTCGCGTTTATGCCGAATGAGTCAGTGAGTCAGTGGCCCCGGCCTCCACAAGGCGACCGTACGTGCGAGTGTGTGTGTACGTGCGTACGTGCGTGCGTGCGTGCGTGCGTCGTATGTGCGTTGTACGTGCGGAGACGCATGCATACGGGCTTGTCTCCTTTTCGTCTTTTTCCCCTCCACAAAGAAGGGAGACTGACTCCCCTGGGAGGATTTATGTGCAGGATGATAATGGAACGTGATGAATTAGTTTCGTCGGTGCCGGAGAATATTGAGGGGCGCGCGTGCATGTGGTAAGCGTGGCGTGTTTCGTCGAAAATAATGCTATCAACCCAGTTTTTGACGTTCTCATCTCCTACCTCACTTTCCTGAGAGCCAACTTAATTTAGAGCAATTGGTTCGACAAGATTCTTTTTTAATTTGATAAAATAAATAATATTTTAACGCGGAGAGAAAGAAGATTAAACTATACCGCAATTGTATACACTGAAACAAAACTTTCCCTACGACGATTTTATATTTATATTTACATTTATTTGTACTCATTATATTGTCTTAACATGCGTCTCAAAATTCTTCGTTTGATGATTTAAAATGATTAAATGGTATTCATGAAAATGATTTTGGGCAATTTTATTGATTGATATAGATTATTAATTGATATTTAAAAAACTTTATATATTTTGGTCAATAAAAAAGAATAAATTTATACGATTTAAAAACACTTCTTTTTCAATTTCTTTTTCATTTTTTTTGCAATACAAAAATTTTTGTACATATGCGTCGCGGGAATGTTTATTCTCGATTCGTTCGTCAATGAAATCTGGTAATGCAGTTTCGCTTTTAACGGAACGATCCAAACGCGCCGAGCGCGCTGATCAAAATTGATTTATTCTCATTGAGAATGCAACTCGATCGCGTCGTATCAACCTTGGCCTTGCATCGCACGCACGTATGTGTATGCGCGCACCAGTGCAGCCCGAATGTTTACAGAATACGTGGATCCGTTATCATCATCGTGTCACACATACGCACTCGCGCGCCGGAGTTCATTTACTCCAATTTGTTTACGTTCACCAGGGACGATTCAACCACGACGTCTGGCCTCGACCTGCTGCCATCTCCATGTTCACATAAACGTGTATACAGAGAGCGTTTGCTATGGATACAAATTATTAGATTGATGCGAAAAATGTTTTATTATGAACTTAAATATTACTAATTGCATTTTTTTTAATTGAGAAAATTTTCTGAAAATTATTAGTTATTACCGCAATTATCTTATCCTTGCAATAGACTTTTTTTTTATAAATATATACATATATTTTTTCAAAATGTACTCGAGGGAAAAAAAATTATTGGATTTCTGGTAATGCATCTCATTTTTGAGATTTTTTAAAAATGAAATTTATTTACTTATAAATATATAGAATTTTATTTTTTTAATTTACAATAATTATCAAAGAAAAAAAATATTTTCCTTTTTTGAATTATTTAGAAATAAATTTTTATTTTACGAATAAAACGAAAGAACACACTTTATTCCTTATAATAAGATTCGTAATAAAATTTCGAGGATGTGGAATGTCTGTCGTTAATGACCTAACAGGATCTTTTTGGGAATCCGATGATTCCTAATGTCGTCAATCGAGCGCGATGTTTACGATGGAAATCTATCGACCGACTCTCAACGCACGCATCGCGCATCGCCACTGTTGATCCGAGACGATCGCCCGTAAAGATCACAATCGAAGATAAATGTTGAATTCCAGCGGCACGAAATAGCGTACGAGCACACTATTCCGTAATCTGTGTCTTAATTTCTGGCAGCTGAAAGCGGTCGTCTTCAGTGCGGATCCACAATACCAGGCATTCACGCACGCGTATATGTGTGAGAGTGAGATTAAAGGGCGCCGACTCTACGTGTGAGAGACTTCCAACACTAATAATACCTACGAGAGGGTGGAGACGTATGGCGCGTATACCGCCTCGAAGGCGGCCCATGGAAACTCGTGTATAGGGTGTCTCAGAATGTGCTATCGAATACGAATACGAGGACGGAATACTGAAAGACGAGATAGCTGAATTTTTTTGTTGATAAAAATCGATAGTTGCATATCTAACATGATATTGAAGAACGAGCAATAAAGGGTTGACAAATCAATCTTTGATAATATAAATAATGATGAATATATATGTGATTTAATTTAAATGTGTATTTCTTTCTATTCAATCTTTAGCCTCAAGAGAGAAATTAATTCTTTAAATTAATTATAACTTTAATAATAACTTTTGTACGTTGTCTTTTGCTGAAAGAGATTTTATTAATATTAATTTTGAAATTTAAAACTTTTATGTATTAAGAATATATTGAACAATATTTATATAATATAAATTACTTTATATTTATACTTATATATATTGTGTATATATATATATATATATATATATAATTTAAAAAATTATAATTTTACATTTTTTATTTTTTGAAGTTTAACCGTTAAAAAGATTTTAAAAAATTCAAGTTAAAAATTGAAGATTTATGTTTTTCAAATTTTCGTCAAAACACGATTTAATTTAGAATTTGTTGTGTGTGAGGGGACACAGTAGTTCAGAAATACCCTGTGTACAGGGTGAGTCACGGAACTGGGACAGGCACGCTCCCTCTTTCCTTTGAAACAACTTAAGGATTGGGAGGGAAGGGGAGGCAAACAGTTTAATTCTACTTTTCCGAGAAGTTTACTCCTCTGTAGACTGACTACCAAGGAATGCGGTTGCATCTTCTTTTAGATAAAAACGTATCGTACATGCAACACGTGTGGTTTGCTTCAGGATTGTCTAGGTCTAAGTATATTATCCGCTTGATATAAAAACTTTTCAACTTAGATGTGTGTGTGTGTGTGTGTATATTTTATATATATATATATATATATATATATAATAGAGAGAAAGAAAGGGAATTTCATTGATACTTGTTACACATTTTGCTATTTAACAAGAAGATTTGATTCAATTTTGGCAACAATTCATATGAGGAATTTTACAATATAGTTTTTAGAATATTTAATTATAATAAAAAAATTGCTTGATTTTAAATACTATCAAGTAAATACATACAATGATATTTTTATTCTATATGTAGTCACGTGACAAGTAGAACAATTAAATACTAGTGAGAAAATGGTTAAACATTACAAAAAAATTATTTCTTGTTTGTTTTATTTTTTTTATCTGTCTCGTATACTCACTTCTCACTCCGAGAACCACTGTTAAATTCGTAATGTTAAATTTGGTTTAATTTAGTCATTTTAAATTACTCCTAGATCATCTCCTATTAAGAGCAGTAATGACCCAAGAATGAAATTTGCTACTAGAAATTTAATAGTGAATGTCACGATGAAACCTTAATATGTAATGCATGTATGATTATGGAAAATTATACGTTAGAACATAGGACTAACCTACTTTATTTATCTAGCTCATTATATGAATTATGGTACATGAAAGATCATCTTCAAAGTTTACAATAACTTTAACCTTTAACGTCATGTTAATGCACTTAAAAGTGTTTCATTTTTTGCTTTCTTCTCTATTGTTAACAATTTTACGAACTCGATATAAATTTCCATAATATATCGATAGAGATATCCATTAAGTAATTAACTCATTTTAATCATTCTTGTTTCTTTACTTTTTTGAATACGAGAATAAGAAACTGACAATTAAGTTTTTAAATTTGGCAAGTTAAAAACTTTGAGCTCGTGATGTTCAATGAGAATCTGACTTATTTTTTCGCTTTCGAAGGATCACAGTAGGAAGAGATTAGTTGAAATTAAATGTTTGCACAGGTGTAAAGTATCAGTCTTTTCAGCGAGTTTGACTTTTGTCAAATGCTTGGAAGCTTTCACGCGTCCTTAATGTGAAAAGTCTTAAAGACACCGACCGTCACGCTTTTCCTCGAGTTTCATAAGAAACGACCGAGGAGTGTGTGCTGGATACCGATACGCCCAAAGGTCGGCCCGTTCCCTTTCATCCTTGCTGAAGGATACATGTCTACATGAGCTGGCGGACGTCTTTCATCTTCCGTCCGTCATGATCGTCCTGTACCTGGCTCCTGTTGTATATATAATACACATGCATGCAGACATGTATATTTCTCAAGTTCCTGGAAAGTTCAAACAGAGTTCTCCAACTTTCTGACAACTTTCTTTTAAAAGATTATTTGAATCAGATCATTCTTTTTTCGGAGGTAAATTGAGGTAAATTGTCAAAGATTAGTTCCTTAGAGAAAATCTTTTATGTTTTTATTATTTATGGAAAAATTTTTAAAAATTTTTGGAAATTTTCTGGAAGAATTTATCTTCCTGATAATTTTAGATCTTCCTGATAATTTAGTTCCCCAAGATTTTGAAAGTGTTAAAATTGAAATCGATACTGATAGAGAGAATTATTATTAAATTAATTATTATCAAAGGAATATTATTAATTTCTAGCAAAAACATAAAATTGAAACTCACTATATCTTTGAACAGCTATTTTTCATGCGCTATTTTTTTTCAAATTTGTCGAGTGCTCCAGAATCCCTTAAGGAGATATCAAAATTGTTAATTATATGTTGAAATTCTAAAGACAGAGCGGTAAATTTGCAATGGAGTTGATTGTGGGGTTGAAATATAGGGAGAGGCAGTACTCGCGATTATAAACGACTCAAAAGCTCGTTACCGTCCGCAATTCGACCTTTGGATTTCCCTTTCGAATAGACATCGCCGTGGAATTCGATCGATTAGAGCGCCGGCCGGATCGAGTTTCTTGCGGACACTTTCGAGCCGTACCTACCGCAAGAATCTCTTCGTTTATCCGGCATGGCGCGGTGAGTTACGTGCACGCGCACGCGGAGTATTCTGGACTTCACGGAGCGACTGGAAGAAATTTAAAAAAAAAAGGAAAGAAACGCACCCGAGCCCGCAACGTTAAGTTGTATTAATTTTTGTAGTGGTAAATTTTCTAACTCTACAAATTTAACACCCCTTTGATATCTCTTTGTTAAAAAAAAAGAGATGTTATTTATTTTTTTTATTGGTTCAATCGTACAACTAATCCAAATTTAAGATCGATAATTGTGTCGATGGTATAATTGACGAATAATAAGAGAATCGCAACGAGAGTGAAGATAGGGGAGACACGAAGAGCCCGACGAGGAGAGAAAAGGGTGAGAGCGAGCGATCAGCGCTCGTTTCTCGAGGAGGGCACTCTCGCGAGAGAAGCGAGGCGACTGCCGCCGCCGCGTTTAACGAATTTATGTTACTCGTACTTTTAATGTTTTTTATGGCGCGACACGAGCTGCGCCGAGAGATAGCAGACAGCATAACAGGATCTTATGTCAACGACGGTGGTCTCCGCGCCGCGAGCTTGTAATATGTAGATACTGCCCACCACCGAGAGAAACCCCATAAGGCCCGCGGTGAGAGAGACCACTTACGCGGGAAAAAGGGGGGGAAACCATCCTTGTCCCCCCTTTAGCTCTCTCCCTCCCCTCTTCGTTCACCCTCCCGTTCCCTCTCTCGCGCGCTGCCGCGTGTGTGGACGCTATATAGACGTCTCGAGAGCGACTCGTGGCGTCTCGACTTCCTTTTACTTCTTCTTCTTCTTCTTCTTCGTCCTTTCGGTTTCTTTCTCGAAACGGTCGGTGAAAATACCGGTGTGTGCTCTCTCGATGATATACAGGGTGTCCCGTAATTCTCGATCGTAACTTTAATGGTAGTTTCTTGAGTAAATTCGAAGTCAATTTTGAGAGTAGTATCGTACATCTTTGTATCGTGTAAGTTTGAAAATTAAATTCTGAATTAATTATTAAATTCTAAATATTCAGTGCTTGTCGAAGAAATAATAAGATAATTATGTCATGTCATTTTACCGATGTCATTTCTACCTTTTACTAGGAGTGGTATTAACTGTTCTAAGCCCATATGTCAACATGTAAATGGATAACCGCTCCTAATGTACATTATCCGAGAAGACACATCACGTCATCTCACTCGTCCAACTCGTTTTAACTGCAGCGGAATATCAATATCTGTGTACTTATTTTTGTGACAAGACAATTTCACATTTATAATTTTATCGCTCTCATTGGTTTGTACATTGAAGATAACCTTATTACAGGTCGAAACGTTTTTATCTCACATTGTTGCCTTAACTCACAATATGTATGAAGCACCAACATACGACCCTTAATAACCGTTTACTTGTTTGTAGATAATTATATGCCGATTTCCTTGCACTTTGTATGTTGTTACCACACAGTAGAAAAGTTTTTTGAAGACTAAGCAAAAATATAATACTGATAAATGTATTATACCATTAGCATTAAATATTACTGTTGGTATGTCTATTTAGTATATTTATTTATATACTATTATATGCATGCGTGTGCGCGCACGCATGCATATAATAATGTCAATGTGTCTCAGTAGCTCTAAAATAGATGATATCTTTGAGCATCGAGGTACCGGAATCGCGCTCTACTGTACATCTGTACAGCGAAGAAAACGCCGGGGTACGCGGAAATGCGAAACTCGGGTCTAGGCCTGGGCGCGTAGCGCGGTGGACCCGTTGACGCGCGGCAGCGGCGGCGGTGACGGCGGCATGCCATGTGGCGGACGCGGATTGTCCGCGCGTCTAGAATTACCCGGGCCCCCTCTTCTCTTCCTCACCCCGTCGAGTCACGGGCCCGCGCCACGAGAGTTAATTGGCTGGAAAACCCTGCTATTTGATACCCCGATACCTGGCTACCGCCCCGAGATACGTGCCCGCGCGCAATCCATATTTTCGCCTCGTCAGCTGCGCGCGCGAACGCGCGTTACTCTCTTGAAACGTAACTGTATCGCAGTACGAAAGGGGTGGCACTATAGATCCTTTTGCTCTCTTCCGACAGTCGCTCGTGATCATAAATAATTTTATAACTATCGCTGGTTTTATCTTACTTTATGCATCCTCTCAGCGTTTCAAACATTTAAATGACCTTCGCTGGGAGAGCGTGCAACCAGATTTTTTTCAAATTATAATTTCGATAATTTCATAAAAATCGGAAGACGAATTGCGCAACAACTCGGGCGATAATTACAGCACACTCGCTGGTGCTGGCGCGTGTAACAAGTCCTAGCTCTAGGTCAACTACCTACACTAAATGCTTGTTTGTCACAAATGGACCGGTGTTTGTTTATTTAGGCGCCGAGCGAGGAGATGGTGTGGCGAGACTCCAGCTGACTTTTCTATCCTCGTTCTATCCTCTTTCTGAATTAGGCATCTCTCTCCTTTTCTCCTGACTTGAAAGATAGGTATTGTTACGGGTGGTCCACGGTACATATTGTCAGAGCGGCCACCAGGTAGTGTGCAACGTTGCCGCTTGCAATGTTGCGAGCGCGGCTTTCCTTCCCTCTTCTCTTCCCCGTAAGGCCCCAACTCTCCTTGTACGATTACCCCTCTCTTTGTACCTTCTCTTTTTCTCTTTGTATTTTCTCTCTCTCTCTCTTTTTTTCTCGGTTTCGTTTAAGCAGCCGTAACCTCGCTCTAAAAGCCCGAACTACCTCACCCTCTTTTCCCCTTATCCACGTTCCTCCTTCATTGACCTTCTCTGTCTCACTCTCGCTTTTTCCCCATTTCCGTTGCTTGTCATTCTACAAACCCACGCGTCGAATTTAAAGGTCCCGATGCACTTGCCTCCTCTCCCTTTTCTCTCCTTCATTTTAAACCCTCGGCGATGAGTGCATTCACCGATTTTTCCCGGAAACCGGCTGCACCCGTTCTTATCTCTCGTAATGCCGGCGGAATTATTCTGGAATACAGGTCGCCCCAAAATCGGTGACGATTCATAGAACACTCTCGGGAGGGAGATTTATTTAGTATGTGCTCAACCCTTTTTCAAAGATAAATAATTTGAGCCGATTTTCAGAAAGAAGGGAACATTAAACATATTACTCTTCCAGTTTGCACGAAAGCATGTTGTATACACGATCAAATTTCTCTAATATTTAAGAGACGTATATTTCAGTATACGCAGTATACTTAACCATGTTGTTTTGCGAAAGAGCAAGAAGAACCGTTGAGTCGTACACCGTTAAATCTCTTTATAAATGTGGAACAGCGTCGATTGTGCATCACGGAATTTTTTGTGCAACACACATCACGAGCCCTCGATCTTTTTTAGGGGAAGGCGGATGGCCAGAGGTCAGTGGTGTGGATTAGGGCGCGACTGCAGGATCAACTTAGCCAGTTGGGCTACTTCCTGCAGAGGCATGCCGGAAAAGTGCTCTTCGTGGCTATCCTCGCACTGGCGATTCTATGCGTCGCCCTCAAGTCCGCGCAAGTCAACAGCAAGGTCGAGCAGCTGTGGGTGCAGGGTAAGCGATTGAAATATCTTTTCATTCCTCTTCTCTTGCTTTGTAACGATGATTATGATGTAATATGTACTAAAAGCGTCGTACTTGAGGATTACGTTCTGCAAAGCTGTCGTGAAGATAATAATTGCAAATGCAGGAAAGAGAAACATGTAGAAAGTACTCAAATCAGATGAAGAAATATAATAAGGAAATGAAGTGCAAGTTTTTTTATCTTTCATATTTTTTCAATTAAAATCCTGATTTCTCGTAAACTGCTAAAAATAAAAGTATTAAAATCCCGTTTACTCGCTACCACTAGTCGTTAAATTGAATTGGTTGTGAAATTTCTCTAAAACGTGTCGTAAATGTAACGGAAACAAATCAGTGTGAAAAAACCATCAATTAATTGGATGCAGTTATGCAATAAGGAATCAACTCCTAATACTTCACGTTTGTCCTAATACTTCATGTGAGATTTGGAATTGTATTTAAGGAGAAGATCATAGTTCAATCATTCATTATATTTTAAATAACGGCGCAGAATTTTATTTTTAATGTTTCACGAAACATTAAAAATTTTTTCTAAAAATACGATTTTGGGGTTTGGTTTCGCATTGCAAACCGGTTTAATTATTTCCGAATAGAGTCGATTTTTCGTGGAAGCGCGACGACATAAATTTTCACGCGACGGCGCGTGGAAAACGGTTAGAGCGTGCAAGAAATACGGATAAATTGTCCGCGGGGAGGAAAAAAGGAGGATGCGCTCGCGCTGCGCGGGCAAAAAGAGGGAAACGATTCCAGCGGAATCTCCCCCACCATAGGTTACATTAGTTGCACACGCGCTGGGTGGCCCCTCTATATTTACCCATGGCTTGAACGTTAATTCAAACACCCGTTGCTAACTTATATATGCCAGCGCGAATGAGAACGGTCCACGAGATAAAAATGTCGAATGTTTCGTAAGGAACCATCGTTTTTACTTTGCCGTTTGCATGATGCAGCGGAATTGTTAGCTGTGCTTTTCTGGATTTCGATCGTTGTCGTGCAAGTTCTATTATAGATTAAAATCCGGTCGAATTTTTTTTATCAATTCTGTATGTTACACGTTTCTTCTTTCGTTGTTCGACTTGTTTCTTGTTTCCACGTGTTGAAAATGAACGATTGCGTAATGCAGACGAAAGTAGTAATAACGTAACACTGGGCATCTGCAGATATCATGATAGGATGTTTCATTGAAGATTCATTAATTTCTTGAAAAAAAAAAAAATTATTCCATTTCTATTCTTACTCACATAGTACTATCTGTAGATAAGATAATATTTTTTAAAAATATTATGTACTCTAATAATTTTTTTCTTATTTGGGGAGGAGTATGAGGATGATAAAGCTAAAATTAAGAGTTAAAATTTTCAATGATTTAATAGAGAATAGTAATAATAGTAACGGGATAATAAATGTGATAGATAATAGTAATAAATCGTTAGAAATGCAGGGCACTAAATATTCTAGTTAAGGTTGGTACGTACCTTTTGTATATATTTGAAACGAATATCTTCTGTGTAACAAGTTTTGCGTCATGTAGAGTGACGGAAGACGAATCGACGGGGCGAACGGACATTCCGTTTCATTGGGGCTAGAGAGAAGTGCCTCGTCGATGCCACGGGTAACTGTATAGAGATTCTTTCGACGCGCTCGACTTAGCACGAAGAAACGGCAAGTCGTGTCCTGGTTTTCGATCGGATAGAAGATACCGCGGACCTCCTAGATCGCGTCGTCGGAGACTAATCCATTCGAGCGGACCTTCCGTGACACTTGACCCCGTGAAACTTCACACCGAGGACAAGTGTTTCTCTCGTATTTGTCTTCCTGGTAATAACGGTACGATGAATCGGCGGATCGATCGAGAATACGTACGAAATTCTGCGAAAACCGAGCATCAGATTGAAATTTCTCATTAATAATTCTCGTGATAATTTTCGATAATTTTGCACTTGTACACAAATATCTTGTTTGAGGTTTTTTCTTGAAGTTTAACGAATGAATTTTTAGACAAAAGATCTGCTGCGATTGATGTTGATGCAAATTATCGAGACGGATTTATTTAGGATATAATGGGCTAATTAAAGACTCACTTTCGAGTCATATAACTGCGAATACTATGATCAGGTCGAAATTTTTCCGACGGAATGTGTCACTTCACGGAAATGCGCTTTGCGTAAAACATTCGGAAACCATTTCTTCCACCTTTCACGACCAACGATCGTTCAGCGATCGGTATGCGTCCGATCGGTTCCCGCAACTACGAAAGTCGCAATCCGATCGCCGTCGGCAGTCACGGCGATAAACTCGCCGCTGTTAAGGATTTATAAGGATCGTTAAAGGAGGCGCGGAACGTTGGATTTGCAATCTGGCCCGAGGCTCGCTTCGTCTTTCAGTATTCTTTTTTCTTACGCCACACATTGCACGATTGTGTGACTTAACATTTATCGCCTTTAAGGAATTTGTATTATTATTAATATTGCGTGATATGTTATCACGCACTTCTGTTACGCGATTGTCATGCGTGGAATTTTGCTCGCCGTGCAACTTACAATGTAATACAATATTACGTCTATATAACTTACTCCTTTATTTATTATTTATTAAAATAAATCGCCTGAAATTTAGAATATACCTTCTTTAACGTAGTAAAACTGAATATTTCGAGTGATACTTCGAGTCGTGCCGACACAAATGTTAAAACATTTTCAATTTGAAGAGTCAGTGTTTAATATGCTCATCACTCGGATTTTTTTTTTTGAGAAAAAAAAATAAATTCTGAATCATATAGGGCCAATCGTCGTCCACCGGACGCGCGCTCGTGCTTGATCGGCCCTTCTACAAAGGGGGAACTTTGCGCCCGCATATTCCGACCGAATACGACGCGCGGCGCAAGTCACCTCACGGATATCCGGTACCGATACAGGCGCGCGTATGTACGCACATCTTTACGCACGTCGGCCGTCCCGTAACGTTGGCCTGTCTCTGTTGGAGGTGTTATATCCCTCTATTGCCCTTCGACCTTCCGCACCGTGCACCATGTCGCATAACTCTTCCACTTTTCTGTCAGTACCTTCATCAGTAAATAATCCAAACGACCGCCAGCTCTACGTTCCGATATATCTGAGCACATTCCCTTTTAATGTCGTAATATCAAGCGCACTTCCTGTGTCGTCACTAAGGTAAAGGATACGTGACGATTATCAAGTGGGATTTATAAAAATTCAACTAATCTAAGCCCTCACAATATTAAATTTTTAGAATACTTCAAAAATTAAATTTGATCTTTAGTCACAATTTATACAAGTAAAAAATGGGTAATTCAAAATTATTTTAAAACTTTTTTTTATAACGATACTTATAACTGACAATGATTTTTATAACTAACAATAAAGTAGTTGTGAAAATAACATTAACTGTAACAACGGTCATTTTCTTTGCCAGTAGTTAAAATTCAAATGAAAAGCATTAGTTGACATCAAACTGGCAATGTGATTGGTGAGCTGCGAGCCGACTTTTTGTCAGACTATTAACCGCAGTGATTCACCAACTTATGAAATCGAAATTCGATTTACATTTTTTGGAGTTAATAAATGACACCCGCACGGAATAGAGGGGTTCCAGGTTCGAATCCTGGCTGAGGTAATATTTTTACGCAATAAATTCTTCATCTTATGAGTGGAGTTGAGATTTATTAACTCCAAAAATGTAAATCGAATTTCGATTTCATAAGTTGGTGAATCACTGCGGTTAATAGTCTGACAAAACCAAGTCGGCTCGCAGCTCACCAATCACATTGCCAGTTTGATGTCAACTAATGCTTTTCATTTGAAAATAATGCTTGTAACTGAGGTTGTACTCCAGCTTAGTAATAGCAAGTTCACTATTAAGTATCAAGCAGAGACACCGTCTCGTGTTAATTACTGATAAAATTCAGATACGATATTATCGCAACTTTTGCGGCAATATTGACCGAAGTAACTAAAGTACCGATACTTCGGTGCTTTAAAATAACACGACGTAATTCCGATACTTCGGTGCTTTAAAATAACACGACGTATTCTTGACTCTTGTAATCTTGGCATTGGACAATTTTTTTTAGAAAAATACATTTTCTCAAGAATGATAAGATAACAAAGAAAGAATTTGTAACCGTGGCAAGTGTGAGGTATAGGTAGAGAAAAATTTCGATACCTGACGCCTTTGGAAGCCGAGCAATGATCGGTGCATGCAACTGCGTATGGTATAAGCATGGAGTATCGGCTTTCAATCACCTGCACCCGTACCTAACCGTCGCGCTTTCTTTCGTTCCGAATTCGTTGCGCTATTTTCGATATGAGAAAAAGTGGCGCGCGGTGTGCGTTACCAATCGTGCGAAAAATATCGATTCAGACATCATCTCGATGAAGATTGTATTAAAAGAAGAAAATCGATAAAAGGAAAGAAACATTTTGCAACGTATTATGATAGCAGAAACAAAACCACAATGAGAAATCCACGTGTCGCTTTTTTTGTTAATATTTATATTTGTGTATAATATTTATGTTGTATAATATTATTGTGTATAATATTTATTGTGTATAATATTTATTTTGTTAATATTTTTAATTGTGCTATAAAATGTGCCGAAATGTGCTATAAAAAAATGAAGTACTGAAGAGATAAACGTTGCGTTGAGCTACGCGAAATACGTATCTTGAGATACAGAAGAAATCATTTACGTTCGTTATTAAGTTAAGTATCTGAATCACCATTTGTCTTTTCTCGAGGAAGAGGAAGCATGCTCATTTTTTGACTGAATTGCGGAATTCATTTCGTACACAGCATGATTGCCGGAATGTTAAATCGAAACGTGAATGGCACATTGCACGTGCCAATATCCGTCCTCTTCTTTTTCTCCATTCGGACAACTGTGTGTGTAGCAGGGAGCGTTTAGCATTCACTGAGAGAGGGACGAGAGAACAGTGCGGTGGAAAAAGACGAGAATAGCTTATTTAACGTACCTACCTCGAATAAGAGAGCAACAATGTACAGGACATTTCAAGAAAAATCTGCTTTCCCGAATCATCGTAACTGACATAACAAATTTCTCGTTACATTCCTGAACCCAAATATTTACTACCATATATTCTACTACCATACTTCAATTTGAAACAATTAATTGAAAAAAAAACGAAAGATTCATATTTATTTTCTTGGAAAAATTAAAATTTAATTTCCAAACACACACACGCACAAGTTATTAATTAGAGATTTTTATTAGTTTTTATTCATATTTTCAGCTGTTTGAGTATTGACTTATTTCAGAGACCTGGCTTTAATAAATTGTCCATTAATTTTTTGCAGTATAAATATCTTATTTGCAAACTTGTTTTTCACGTACAGATTTCCTTCAAGTTTCCTTAACGCGGATATCTGCAGCTATAAATTACAACTTCTTAACGCTCGTAACATGCCCATTAGGTCGTAATTTACATTTACTGCTACTAACTACAGGATGCAAAGTTGAAATGAGCGTTAGGATAACACTCAGCCGGTCTCGTCCGAGCGGTTTAATATACGACTTAATCCAGAATGTAAACCTTTAAAGATTTATTAAAATTCTTTATTAGATTCATCGTCACACTGAATTATTCGCATATAGATGAAGCAAGAATACAGATATATTTATCGTATCAATTTTTACCTCAAGTCTCGTTTTAGAGGAATCTTACAGATAAAATTCCTCGGTAAGTCGGGAAAATATAACTACTGATCCCTGATCCCTATGCGACTTGTTTTCTAACGAAATCATTACGTTACGCATACAATTCGCCACGTTTAGTAACAAGGATTAGAGATCCAGCCGGTTAACAAGCCGATTGGTTCCTCTTCCGCGCCGGAATATCGTTCGATCGTTTCAAGCGGTGATCCCGAGCGTGCGTACGTGTGTCAGAGAAATAAAAACGCCTTTGCATCACGCGCCTTTGCGTCACGATCACGGGCTCGAGCCGATTGCAAGCGCCCGACACCGGTCCTCCGCGCGATATCGTCGCGCCCTGTATAGCGGTCCGCGGACGTTCGCGCGCGTGCACAATACACGGCAAGTAGTAAACAGAAGATGAGATCCTCTGTTTATGCGACCATCCGTCCGTCCGTCCGTCGGTGCAACAACAACAACAGATTCCTGGTGGGTCTTTGCACGGCGATCTTGTAGCTCGCTCTTACCGGCCTCTCTCGCTCCTCTCGTCTCACATCGTGCCCTTTTTCTTCCTCTCGGCTTCTCCCCTCCGATCTTTCTCTCTTTTTCCCTTTGCTCCCCATTCCTCTCAGTCTCGCTCAGTGCGCCTGCCCCCCTCTCTCCTTCTCTCTTTCTATCTCCTCACTCTCGCCCACGGGAAGGCATGGAGGCCTAATGAAGATGTAAGCACTCGGACCGGCCCTCATGCACGGTCGTGCTTTCGTCCTCCGTCCGTCCTTGTCGCACTAACGCGACAAGGCGGCTTCCCTGGCCCTATACAGGCCGCTCCAAGTACTGATGAGCGAGTTACTTTTGTAGTTTCTGATCTTCCGAATTTCGAGTTTTATGAATCAGCGGAAAAAGCGGCGAAATTTCTTCTGACTTGATAAATTGTCTTCTGCATCATGATAAATAATAAATTGAATTTTGTGTCAAATAAATGATTTTGCGACGGTATGCATTTTCTTAAAGTAATATTTACTCTTTACTGCTAGATATTTAATTTTATCCTCGTACAGAACTCTTGTCTTTGCTTAATGTATTTTAATGATTTCTTGTTAGATAATAAGGATAAGAGAAACGTTTATCTTATAGAGAAAACTAATTTAAGTAATTTATAAGTTTCTCTTTCTCTCTCTCTATTGTTTGATCAGGTATTTAATAAACTGTTCATAAGTTTCATCACAAACATTTAATCTTTGGAATTCTTTGATATTCAGTTATTATGTACCATTAAAGTTTTATTAGTTTTTCAATAAAATTCAGATTCGCTGTTTCTGTTAGGATCTTGAATATCCTAATATTTTTTGATAAAACTCTTGAGATATCACTCAGAAAGAAAATTCCAGAGATTTTCTGAACGAACCATGAGAACTTTGGAAATTTCTATTTGAAATAAAAAACAAATTACTTTGACTTTCTGAATTTTCAAGAGAAAAAGGCTTGTTTTTAGGAATTGGCAAATTCAAATCGATTCTGATCGAAACAAAAAAAGTTATGCTGTAATTTTCGTATAATAAAAATATGCAGTTTTCATATTTAACTTTTCAAACTATTTTCAAAACATTGAGAATTCTCAAGTTTCGTGATGAAGACAGTACTCTTTACTTATATCGAAATTCTAGAAATGAGATGATAACTTCACAGGTCATCATCATCATCATCATCATCATCATCATCATGGTATTATTGTATCACCGACAACAGACCACCCCGTAACAAGATAATAGCGTCCTGCTATTAGAGATCTCGTGATCTCAAGTCTCGCTACCGCACTATGAAACTAATAACGTTAACCTTCTACTGCGCGCTTTCATCCTTTATCAATCATTATAGCTTTGAAGTTGCAACACTCATTTCTATTCATTTCTAAGACTCGTGCTTTCTGGGAAGGGCACCGATTCATTTCAGTCGATTTATCTCTACGTATATTGAACGCATTTATCAAACTTAAAATAATTCAAATCAAGTAATAGTCTCGAGAATGTTAAATTGATTTCCCGCTGAAAGATTCGTCGAATCCTCTATGAAGCTTCTGCGGATGAATAGCCGGTACTGTGTGTTCTCTCGTGCGATTGATGCGCCGGACGGATAGTAGAGAGGAACCGCGAGATGGAGAAAGGAAGCAGCGGTGTGGTGCGCGCCCGGGAAAGGGTGGGCCAGCAGCTACTCGATATAGGAACTTTCTTGTGGCCCCTTTTACTGACTATTCCTGACGGAGTGTGTCGAGAGAGCGACGAAGAACGAAGCGAGCGACTGTGAGCGACTACGGCGGAAGGGATCGAGCTTGGCAAGGGGGCGAGCCACGGGGCCCCACGACGACGACGAGACTGCTCGCTCTCCTCTCGTTCGACTCGGCTCGGCTCGACTCTACTCTCCGGAGAGAAGATCCAAGACTCGGCTCAGCTCAGGCACGCAGGCCCACCGCTGGTTGGCTGGCTAGCTGGCTGGGTTGGCTTGGCGCACAGAGAGCCCACCGGGCCACCCACCGCGACCATTCACCGGAACCGAGCCCCATCCAATCCCAGTGACTCTCATTCACCTGTGTACAGACTCGCGACCTCGACAGTGAGCGCCAGAGGGGTGGGGAGGGGCAAGGGGTATAAGGAGAAAACAAAAGACAGGGGATCTATCTGCGATTTTTATTTGCGTTTTTTTTTTTTACGAGATGCGTTGTTATGAAATAATTGACTGGAGGTTCTCTCAACTTAAGAGTCGCGCATTCTATAATTTACGTCTTCTATCTATATGTATACATAAATATATTTCTTTCCAATGTAAATCTTAATACTTGGAATTTAAATTTGGAAGTCTGTTCGACACTTCCGTCTCTTTTACCAGCCGATTCGGAGTTGGGAGAAGGAGGGGGACACACCGGCAGGATTTCGTTATAGGAAATGAGAAATTGAACGCCGCCGCCGCGAAGAACCGCCCATCAATCTCACGGAAAGCGGGCGGGTACGCTGTTCTCGCACGCAGGAATTTCTAAGCATTTCCTCGAAGATTCGAACTATCGCGCAGCCAGCCGGGGCGTGTCACAGGAACAAGGACCCCTAACGAGGCGGCCACGTGGTTCTTACGTTTTCACATGCCATAAAGCTGTCCGCACTTGCGCGCCGGCTGAAGATGAATAGATTTAGCCCTGATGGAGGATTGAGGACTGCCGCGATCGATCTAGAGTAAATAATTTGAATAATAACAAGCGCGAAAGGTATTTTTAATGTGGAGGTGCTTACGTCATCTAAGGAAGATCTTCGTTCTCCGTTAGAAGCTCTTGTCATTGCAGGCTGGTAAATCCAATCCTTCAAGTAAATTTACATCTCGTCACAGCTCAGGTAGTTTGTTATTATAGTTTTAGTAATATGTGAATTGTGGAACATAAAAGGAATTGTAAATAAATTGTAAATAAATTAAAATCATAAATGTTTATCAATCAGTATGAATATATTGATTTGATTGGTAATGTTAATAATAATATCTTGCGGTAACAGAGAACTTTAGTTTACAGTATTGAAGTAACTCGAACGACAAAATTGTATCACATAAAGATACAAATCTCTAAACGCAAATCATTGAAACAGATGTAATTGGTGTCGATACTAATTCGTATATTGATTTAAACTGATTAGCTTTTTAGCGTAAGACCGGGATGAGATGAGAACGGAAAATCTCCCATAATAAATGGAGGGAACCAACGTGCACCTGCTTCCCTCTCTCCGTGAGAGGGCGGAATTCGAGCATAGAGTGGGGGCTCTCTCGTTTTCCTCTTCCTGAGGAACCTTCGAATCTTGGGTTGAACATAAGTGTCAGTTCACTATCGAATATATCCATCGCTTTCCAGCGATCGAATAGTGCAATCATTATATTCCCGGCTTAATAGAACTCTTTCCTTTTTACAATTGAAAGACGCGATCGTGATATCGCATTAACGTTGACGGCTGACCCCTCGGTTTGACCCCCCTGGAGAACTCCCGAAGAGACAGAGACAGACATACAGACAGAGAGAGAGAAAGAACGCCGAGGACCCCCGAGGTTTCTGTCGTATCGCGAAAGAGAATTGAACGTCGTCGTCGTGGAACAGATGCAACGTCCTCTCACAAATCCACCCCTGTTCTCTGGGACGCTTGCGGGAAGTTCGCGGAAACAATAGAGGAGAGAAATGGTGAATGAGGTGCGCCGACAGAGCTGAAAGACGACGCGGCCATTCAAGGGTGCCCCGGAGCGAGCGGGACCGATGCGCGGAGAGATGTGAGCGCGCGACCGCAATCACGGTAGCCGGAAGGGTGCAGATAGACAGGTTGGAGGGGTGGGAGGAGGATAAAGGGGGTGCGAGAGAGTCGCTCGCTCCCAAGAGTTGGACGAGACGGAGACGGAGAAATAATTACAGAGACGCCTCGTCGATAAATCAAGCCCGGTGCCCTCTCCCCGTCTCTTTCTTTCTTTCTCTCCTCCTCTCTCCCCTTCGCGAATGTATCCTGCCTGCTAGCCCCCCTTTAACCGTCCCCTCCGTCGGCGGTGCTGCCCTTTTTCACTATCTCCGTCTCTCTCTCTTTTTGTCTCTCTTCCTCCACCTCTTTCCTCTCCTCCGCTTTCCACCGTTAAGCCACGTTTCTTGCTTCGTAGAGCAGAGAGTAGTGTCTTTATTACGCTCAGTGCCCGACCGCATTCTACAGGCCGACTCACAAGTGCATAAGCTCACTGTCATCGGCAATTACGTCACGCGAGTTTCTTATTGTTGTAGTGGTTAAAAATATGATTGGAATATTTGATGTTTATGCAGAAAAATTACAGCGCAAATTATGTTATTTGCTTCGTGCACTATAGGCCCTTCTTGTTGAATAAAACTGAAAATGGAATTGTCGAAATAATTATCTGTGACTACAGTAAAATTTATTTAATTTTTTCAAAGAAGTTTAACGATTTCTCTTTAAAAAATATTAAATTTTAAGACTATTTCTAAAATGTAGCTTGATCAAAAATTACCTTTTTGATAAATGACTGCACTAATTAAGTTTATTATTGTTTAACAATTTTTGTAAAAAGAGATTTAACTGGAGATTCGTTTTTAGCGAAATTTTCCAGAAAGAAATTACTTTATATAAAATTATTAACTATAAATGTTTTATTATTATTATTGATATATACATGGCTGTAATTACTCTTTTTTCTCATTTATGATATAGGTTTTCTTGATTAATCTTCATTTAGGTTTAAATTAATAAATTAAATTGAACTAAATTTTAAAAGCATTAATTAAATACTTTAAATGTCTCATAGTGTTATGTTTAATTTTCTTAATTAGCAAATAAAACATTAATACAAAATAGTATCGACCGTAAAATCGTGGTGTCTTGCTCGTGAACACGCGCGCGCGTGAGCTATTTTTTTGAAAGTTAAACGCTTAATTTCCAAATTCCTCCATCGTTGGTTGTCTCAAATTGCAGAAAACATTTCTACAATTTCTTATTCGCACCGTCCGTCCTTTCCGTGAGACCGTTTGAGAACCACTTCCGCGCAGCGAGCAATACGGGTGGTCCACGGCGACCGCGTCGTGGCGGAACGAGCAAATACGCCGTCGGCATTTTTGACGGTGAAATCTGACTAGGTGGGATACCAGGGTACCTCGCGCGCGCGCACAACGGCCATCATCCTCGTGTGCCCCTCGTCCATTACTACTGCTCGCTGTATATATGGTGTATGCTCCTTTAAATCGTAGCTCGCAGCGCGTCGTTCTCCGCAAAGACAGCTTTTGGCCTCCTCGTCTCGCTCCTTCATATGACTTATAAAAAGCGAAGTGGATCCTCGCGCGAGATGCTCGTATACGTGTATGCGCATTTTCGAGACAAAATATAACGCGTCTTCTTTTTTTCTTAAGACTCTGAAATCTCTTCCTTTTTGGAGAACGCGACCGTGATATCGCGATGTCAAAACGAAAACACACTTGAATTGGTCCCCTTAGTCGAAACCGCGAAGTGTTCCTTCCGCTCCGGAAGGCTTCTTTCAAAGCTTCTACGGATTATATCGTCAGAAACAGAGAATTTCGACGAGAATTCCTCTGCGTTGAAGATAAATTAGGTGTTTCTTTAACGTGCACCAGTAATCATTTCTGTTGCTTTTCTGCTAGAACGTTTGAGCAAAGTCTGTAATCGGTTTTAGAAAGAAGACAATAGGCTGCTAGCAGGAACGATCTCTGACAGCCAGATTGCGAATCGTTTTCTCCTGCCGCGTTTCGATCCGCTATTTTCATGCCCGTTTCTGGGAATGTTTTATTGGTAGACTGCCAGGAATTTTTGTCAGTACAAAGACGCGCAGAAACGTGTGTGTTACGACACCGTCTCGGGACCAATGTTTCCTTTCGGAGAACCGTGCTGATCGCAAACATCGTTCGCCGGAAGGCTTACAAAGTCACCCATGTGTCTGAAAGAACACCTGAAACACTCTCGCGACAATTTTTCCACATTAATTTAACCACGATAATTTTCTCGTAAAAGTCCAATTTAAACGAGTATCACGAATCCTACTTTGTATCGAACGGTGCAATAAGAAAGAACTCGACATAGAAATAATACTGTATATGCCAAAAATAACAGTTGTTTTCTAAGAAAACAGCTATTCATCCGTCGAATAACCATTCATCGAATATTTGAGTGAAAGAGGACAATAAAAATACAGGCGACATTAATACCAATGACTAAATAGTTTTCACCGACTTATATGTACTTGATGTTTTTTTTTTTTTTTTTTTTTTTTTACAATCACAGAATTATAATCGAATTATCATAATTTGCTAAAGACTCATTTTAGGCATCGCATTTTGTATTCTTAAAGCAGATGAATTAATCGTTCGCTGACTTTTGTTTGTTAGAAGGTGGAAGGTTACAAAGGGAGCTTACCTACGCGTCGGAAGTGCTCGGCGAACCATCCGCCTCGACGCACCAGCTCGTCATCCAGACGCCAAGGCATTCTGGAGCGAATATCCTGCACCCGGCCGCGCTCAGGGAGCACTTAGCAGTGCTGGAGGCTGCGATGAATATAGAGGTGCACCTGTTCGATAGGTAAGTCCTTTCCTCTGTTCGCTGTGCTTTCTCATTTATTATATATACGGAAAGGGAATGTCCGGCACTTAATTTGAAAGTCGAATTAATGAGAGAGAGAGACTAGACCGCTTGGCATAATTAATCTTCACGACGAGGTCGTAGCGTTTAGGGTGAATTATTATCGACGATACAAATCGGGAAAAAAGGAATTATACGCGAAAGAGAAAATAAATTTTGAGAATGTTCTTTTTTAAAACTTTTTTTAAAGAGAGAAAATTGAATTGGAAAAGAATTAAAAAATTGATAATGTTTATTCTATTTTGAGTTTTTGTTTAATAAGTGTTTAATAATTGTGTTTAATATTGCTATCTGAATACCGATGAATTCATTTCATCAGTCGAGAATATGGATGAATATTTATTTATTATAGATTTTTAAATTATATTTCGTAAGTAACTTGTTATTTTCCTTAAATAGCTTGTTAAATTTCTTTAATAAACATATTTCTTCGCGTTCTTTGACTGTAAAACATTTATGTTGAAAATTCTTAAAGATGATCAAAGATTTATTAATTTTTCGATTTCCAAGCTCAATTTTTCGGAAGTAAAACTTCGTGAAAGTTTCTTAACATTTTCGACTTCTTCATATAAGACTTCTTAATTTATCACTCTCTCCATCTCATTAAGCGTTTTAAGCATTGATATAATTTAACCGTTAGCGAATATTGTTTCACAATCACATCGATATAATTATCAACGTCTTTTTATCTTGTTTAATTCACGCAATTAATCTTTACTTTACGTCGATTGCCTTTATTTTAAGAATAAAACGCAAAGACTCTCATAGTCATGAATGCAATGTGTCATTTGCAGCACGTGGAAGCTGAAGGACTTGTGTTACGCGCCGAGCATACCCAACTTCGACATGCACTACATCGACCAGGTAATAGCATATATACGCTAGCATATATACGCACGTATACGCGCCCGAGCGGATGCACACGCGCGCGCATGTACAGCATGAATGACGCGCGCGAGCACGTGTTTACGCACCGTCTCTCGGTCCCATTAGACCCCTAGTGAAGGCATCAATGCGCGCACGTGACACGTGCACCGTGTAATAAGCTATCGATGGACGTCGTTAGCGAAATATCGCGTACGTCCGACATTGAAAAATTTTCGAGCACAATAAAAAGTTTTTTTTATCAATTTACCATTTTATTTTATTGATAATCTAAATAAATGCCGTCAATCGTACATTGAATTTCTATTTTTTGTTGCTTGATTTTTATATTATTTATAGAATTTATGCAATAGTCGAAAAATTAATTGACATAATGTACGTTACCGATTAGAATTTTTTCTAAATTGATTAAGATTTATTTTTTTTTTTTTTTTAAGAGAGATATGAAAGATAGTTTAAATTTATGACTCCATCGATATCTCTCCGCATCGTCGAAGAGAGATCGACATGCTTGTATATGCACGTTACATCACACTTTGCGCGCGGCTAACGAGTGAGCGCGTTAGAGAACGGCGGTAGCTATGGTATTTCGAGGGCAAAAAACGCGCGTGTCTTGAGATCTCATCACGAATGCCAATCTTTCGCTTCCGGGACATTATAAACGTGTTTCGCGCAAGGGACTGCTTTTTTATGCTGTCGAAAACTTATGCATAGCCATGAATCTGGTTCTCCCTTCCTCTCTTTCTCCTTCGCTTTCTCTCAACATTACACAATGCGTGCAATTCTATTATCATTTAATTTCAACTAAAAACAGGAAGGTCCGATTATATCCTCTATTTGCACTACAAAACGTTGGTATTGAAGATCGAGTCGAGATTTGAGGAAACGCCTGATAGGTTGCTATTTTTGCTAGCAGTCTGAACAATAGCAAGAAATAAGGGAGCGAGCGAGAAGGGTTTTCTCCGTATAGAGCGGTAAACAAAATCCGATCCGACTAATGTCCGAGTCCGACATTAACGATCGTCATACGGGTTTTCTGGGTACTAGGCCATTACCAAGGGCCCACCTCTGGGTTCCAGGAAACTCGAATAGGGCGGTCCGCGCACCACGTTCTTTCGTAATCCTCGCGCGCGTTGCATCCAACGGCAGGATAAGATCATCTTACATCTTGTTAGATTACATCCTGTACAATATCTAGGCGCTGCTTAAACAGAGCTCGGTGCTTGTCGCCGTTGCGTTTCCTGAATGATACTTGAAAAGCGGTCTCGCCAACTCATAATTTGCATACGTTAAAATAGGCTCTCGCGTTCGCCATTCGTCCAGTTAATTCGCCGCTTTCGATTTTATCAAAATGACGATGGAGAAATTGCAATTGAAATGAATCGAATTTGTGTGAATTATAGCTCGAATCTGGCATCCCATAATTTGTTCGCGGATTATACAATATTTCATGCGCAAATGCGTTTCTTGCTCTCGATCGCTTTTATATCCACTGAAATAAGTCAGCACAAATCTCTCTAAATTAAAAGTGGGAAAGTTTTACTGTTGCAAATAACAATAACATATAAGAATGATAGCAGTAATAAGCTGCAATAATAATCTGAGATGTGTCGGATGTAATTTTCATTTCAGTTATATTCGGTGATCAAATCGAAATATAAATATAAATAAACAGAGAGATTTGTGCATTTCCTCTCTTTCTGAAGGGCAAATTCTCTTATGCGTATGCAATTGCGTGCGGATATGCACGCGCCGTATCGGTTGCGTACACACGGGGCAAGGTTGCGAAGGGCTCGGGAAAAGAGAACAAGCAATTAGCGTTGAATAATGACGCCGGCGTCCCGCTGCGGTATGCGGTATCACGTTAGTTATGGTTCGAGCCGAATGATCACTTTTCGGAGCAGAGGAAATAACCTTCCGAGTTTTAATCACTTTGGAATTTCTGTTATAGTACAGGAAATTCTATGACCGACATTTAAACGCGCGTGAGAAGTTTTATTGCAAGAATATATTTTTTATCATAAAAAAGAATTAAACGTTAATTAGCCAATTAATGATGATATCCAAACGTGTTTCGTTTCATGTGATATTAAAACGTTCGGTGACCTTAAAACGTATTCGTCTGTTAGCTAGAAAAAATGTATTTATTTATTTTTCATTCACAGATCTTCGAGAGTATTATTCCTTGCGCCATTATCACCCCACTCGATTGTTTCTGGGAAGGTAGTAAACTCTTGGGTCCGGAGTTTCCTGTTCACATACCGTAAGTATTATCAACTTTTCCACGATTTATTGATGATAGACAACAAAGAAGTGTTTTAGACAACAAACTCTTATATTCTCCAGTCCGGCATTAATGCTTCGACGTTTAAACGCAGCTTAATTATATTAAATACATAAATTGATCTCTTCTATACGATTAATTTCTATAATTTCCATTAATTTTTGTGGTCTATCGTGGATCGATCGCATCGATCGTTCGTTCGATCTCTATTACAAATTTTAATTGCTTGAACAAATAAATTACTCACATCGACCATTTAGATTTCTTTTTCGATTAAACAGTGGCGTGAAGAGTAACAAACGCGTCAAATGGACGAATCTCAATCCCTCCACATTGTTGGACGAGATAAAGATTTTGATGGAGTCCAGCAAGTTTCCCTTTAAGACACTCGAGGACTACATGAGGAGGGCCGGGATAACAAACGGCTATCAGAGCAAGCCCTGTCTGAATCCGGCGGATCCCGAATGCCCGGAAACCGCACCTAACAAACGATCCCAAAAGGTAAAATCCGCTAACACGGTCGTTCGTTCGACATCAAAGTCATTATTCAAATCAATTCTATTGAATCCTATGACATCGCTCTAAGTAGATAAATAGAATCGCTACATAGAATTTGTAATACAATTCGCAGCGCAAGAAGCATGATAACTGCTAAGTACGTGCTTCGGTTAGAAGTAGATTTCGGGACAGGAATACCACGATAGTCGGTCTGTAATTCGATGAGCGCACGATCGTGTGCATTGCGTGATTGAACGAGAAAAAAAAAAGGTAAAAACGCTGTGACAAGATAATATAAAGACTGTCACCGACGGGACATTCGTCCGTGCGACTCGCGTTGAGAATAACAAGCGATCGTTTGAAATTCTCAACTGGATACGATGGGCGGTTGTGCGCACGTACATATACGCGGACCGGTGGGCGCTTTGATGTCCGGCCCACGGAATGACGACAATGAATATTTAACCGCGCGTCTTCGCTGAGTTTCTTTCGCGCGAATATGCTCGCGAGAGAGTTCAAATCGGGTGTCGTTGTTGCTCTCATTACGACGGCTTCGATTTAAATTACAGATACGTGTTAGTGGTTTATGTTAATTTTTGCGATTTGATTTTTGATTCCGTTTGTATAGAATTTTGATTGCTTCGACAAATGGTGATGGCTCTGTTAAGTCGATGGAGAGAAGTCGATTTTCCACTTGTGGTCTTTATTCGGGAAACGAGAAGGCGATTTAAGCTACTTGTCTTCGGTAATTAATCTTGTATTTGTCGCGATATTTTCTACGAATAGTCGCAGTCTCACAGATCACCAATTTTTCAATTATTTTTTTCTACTTCTTGACAACAATTCTTCTTTCTTAGCATGGCTAATAGACACTAAGGTACATAAAATATACATACGTATGAAGGACAGATTGACAAATATATTAGAATAAAAAACTTAGAAGAATTGAAAGTTAATAATGATTTAAAATAAATGTATAGCCTAAATATGTGTCTATCGGATAATCGGGAATAACGGAGGGATAAAAGACGTGTTTCGTGACGAGTCCGCGATCGATCGAGACCCTTAACGCGAGTTAAGAATGATGGATCGGTGACAAAAGGGCCTCGATCATGAATCTTTTCCCCTAGCGTGAAAATTCAATACTCATCAATGAAACTTTTCACAAGTTCACGCTAGAGGAAAGAGATTTCACGATCGACTCCTTGAATGAAAAAGGACGGATCGCCGCGCGAAAACGGCCGATGAGTATGCGAGTCGCGTGGGCCGCGGCGCGGCGTGGCGGCCCATTAAAATAATAAAATCGAGTGACGTGCGTCATTATTGCGCTACGCCGGTGGTCGCGGCGGAGCATGCCCGGGCCCGGCCCGGCCCAGCAGCGGTCCCACACACGCGCACCGCGCATCGCATTACGCGGCCGTCATTTCGGTGTCATTAACATACGCACGGCCGGCGTGCTCTGACACGTGCACAACGTGAATCGCATCGCTACGCGCCCGTTTGCGTGTATTAGCATCGGCGAAGATCCCTCTCTCCCTCTTTCTCTTTCTCTCCCTTCCCTCCCTTTAGCTTCTTTCTCGTCTTCCTTTTCCCTTGTCCTTCTCTCTCTCTCTTCTCTTTCCTCCCTCCCTCGTTCTTTCTCTGTCAGACGTACACCTATTTCTATTTTCATAACGGGTATGCGCGCTCTCGTACTTAAAGTAATTGCACTTAATGGCCGCGCGGCATGCATGCGCTTCGGAATATTTCGAGTGTAGCTGCAGGCGGAGCACGTTGATCGGGTGTTTAAGTCAAGAACCGGCATCGCGTGTTCCGCGTATGCACGGGGTGTCCCGAAGGAGAGTTGCGCACGGCGTCACGACGCACACGCGCGTTTTTCCCTCCGCTCATTCAGCGTGCTTGTTGATTCGCGATAAGACTAAGGTTGCCAGATAGCCGGGATTTCCGGGAAAGATTTCCCGGAATTCTTAAGCTTGTCTCGTGTCCAGTAATTGAAGCCTTCTGTTCCCGGAAAATTTCAACAAAATCATAACTTTCATGTGTCTAACTGGTTACCGTATTTGTTTGCTTCGAGTACACTGTACACAGCTAACACAAGCAGTACCCCTCCACTGACTTATATATATAATATATAGTTTTTATCTAACACTAATTTTTATTTAGACAGTACAAATTGTACGTACTATACTTTGTCAGCTCTGTGCAATAATTATTATGATTATATTTTTTTTACAAAAACTTTTGTTTTTTTTTAATGTGTTCGAGGTTTATAGAATCGAAAGTAATTAATTAAACTAATTAATTAAAAATTTAGCTAAAATTGTCCAACCATTTTCCGTCGCCTAAAAAATGTCCCGGAAATAGTCATTTCGCATCTAGCAACTCTAGATAAGACGCATTTGCTACTTTCATGGGAACGGTGATAAAAAATTTTTATTACGTCGATTCGCCGATAATAAGACAATTTTCCTGCGTGTCGCAACCGACAAGTCTCATAAAACGTTACTCATACCCACGCGCCGAGCTATTTTTCCCTCGAACACGTATCAACGGCCGGAACGTGTCGCGCGCACGAGTAAAAAGCACGAAAAGCGTGCCAGCGGCTTGGCTACATTCTACACGCTTCTTCGTGGAATTACATAACGCCGGCCAGGTGTGAGGTAACTGATTTCAATCACACGTGCGATCGCGGACGATTACGAGGCTTTATTTGGCATGCCTTGCCTATGCATCTCATTCGTACACTTCCGCGGCACTTAATGACGCGCTTTCAGCTCAATTAACGGCTATTTAGTCATATCCTTATTCTATGACTTCACCCGATTGTATTTAATTTTCTCTCTTCAATCTTCTTAGCATTTTGTCAGATGCGTGATGATCCCTCTGCATATATCTGTGTGTCAGATATATGGGACCTACAATTTAACGCCGATTTTTTGAACGCTTCTCTTATAGAGGAATGCTCGTAATTAGATACTCTCGATGATCAGTACCTTCCGATTGCGATTCAATTAAGGCTCCTGTTTACTCACTGCTATCTTAGATTGATGACGTCAGAAGCGAGAAAATATATTATGAAAATTCTTGCAGTATACATTAAAATAAAAATTTTTTTCAATAAAATATTGTATTATAATCGTTGATAGTCGATAGGATAACGTAAAAAATATCCCTTTTTGAGCAATCGATAAATAACATAAATAATGTTACGATAAATAATGTTAAATTGAATTGTGCGCCTGAAGGACGAAAACAAACTGTTTGAATAATAAAGTAATAAAGTTGCTAAATTGAAATAAATATTTCCAATTAAATTAAATTATAACAAAATGGGAGTCCTCGGTATATTTTAACTACGGCAATTATTTTAAATATACAAACATTGTACTAACAAAATTACGAAAAGTGATTACGCAAGAATAATTTAGCTTTTTGACATGTTAAAAAACATATATACACACATTCAGACAGTTTGGAATAAGATTCTTGTTTCCATCGTTTTGAATTGAGTCGCTACTGTAAACGCGGACTTGGCAATCGAGTCAGCAGGAGCCTAAAGAAAAAATAAAATCTTACATACATAAAGCGGTATGATAAAAAAATCTTCGATAAATCTTTTAATCCTCTATTTTTTATCTATCGCGACCTTTCTAATATTTTTTTATGACGTCTTACATTAAAATTCTAGTTAGACCTTATAGTGCACGGGTGCTTCGATACTTTCGTAAAGGAAAAATCGCGATTGAGATTGGTCAGAGTCCACAGTTCAAAAGGAAGCGATGGGCACAGCATTTGTATTTCTATACGTAAGAGGAAAAGGGAAGGAAAGTCTTGCTCGAGATACGTCCAGATACAGTAATAATTCCGTTGTTGAGATTCTATTCTTCGTGCTGCGTCGTGGTGGACACTCATCTGTTCTGGTATGATATAAAGGGCAGTGGACAAGGCAACTTGATCGTCTAAAGTCACGGCCGGTATGCCCTTTTATAGGACCCTATAAAGTCTCTCGGTGTGGGGTCCACGACACCCCCGGCTACCCTATAAGAAAGAACGTCGCTCGAACCCCCTGTAATAATTCTTTGCCGTAGGAATTCCTAGCGTGACTTGACACGCTTCTGCCTTCAGTCACGCTTGAGAAATTCATAGATGAAAAACAAAATGTTGCGAAAGAGCTCTAGGTGGCAGAAGCAGGAAAAGAAACGCGTTTCTACCCGGTTGCAGTCTCTTGTGCTTGAAACGGTTGTCGTTTTGTAAAAAAATCACGGGGATTAATTTAATTTTTAATTATCATTTTCGTCGATGTTAATTATCATCACGTCGTCGAAATTGAATTAATCAAAGGAATCGTTGCTTCGTACAGAAGTTCATTATTTTATATTTTTAACTTTTGAGAGAGAAAGTTACAGTTTTACCTTTATTTAAAAAATGATTTTATCCGGAGAATCATTTTAGAGTTTCCTTTTAGAACGTAACTATGTCCTGTTGACTCACTTTAGATTGATGACGTCAGAAGCAAGAAGATATATATTCTTCCTTATAATAAAATTCTTCCTTATAATAAAATTATAAAATTATCTTGTTCAGAACAATTTTCCATTTTATCAATTTTCCAAACGTCATTGTTTTCTGTAACAGGTACCTGATGTAGGAGCCGAACTGACAGGTGGCTGCTATGGATTCGCGGCCAAATACATGCATTGGCCGGAGGAGCTGGTGGTCGGCGGTGCCAGGCACAACAAGACAGGCCACTTGACTCGCGCGGCCGCGCTGCAGACTGTGGTACAGCTGATGGGCGAACGTGAGCTGTACGATTTCCTGGCGAACACCTACAGGGTCCACCATATTGATTGGACGCAGGAGAAGGCGGCTAAAGTTCTAGAGACCTGGCAGAGAGTGTTCAGCAACGAGGTGAAGAAACTGGTGGAGGTCAACGTGTCGGCGCCATACAATCTGTATGCTTTTAGTACGACAACCATGAATGACATCCTCGGGAAATACAGCGAGGTGTCCATCACGAAGATTGCGATCGCTGGCATGCTTATGGTTAGAAATAACTCCATCATTAATTATGTAATTGTTGTGCAATGTGAAATGATGCGTAAAGTTCGAAGATGCTGACACCAAATGCAAATTATGCGATCCATTTTACCTATTTATTTTATTTACCTATTTATTGATGTAGTTTTGTCTTATTTTGTCTAGTTGCTGTATGCCGGTATAGCCCTCTTTCGTTGGAAAGATCCGGTGCGTTCACAGTCTGGGGTGGGAATGGCCGGCGTGATGTTGATTTGCGCCACAATAGCTGCAGGATTGGGCTTCTGCGCACTTCTAGGGATCCCATTTAATGCCACTACGACGCAAATAGTGCCGTTTCTTGCCCTTGGTCTGGCCGTACATGACATGTTCCTGCTAACGCATACGTACGCCGAATTGTCGGTAAACGAAGTGCCTAGCAGTGAGCAAACAGGAGTTGTTCTCAAGCGTACCGGCTTGTCGGTGTTACTGACAGGCTTCACCAACGTTGCTGCTTTCTTCGCAGCAGCGATAATCCCGATCCCGGCCCTTCGAACGTTCTGCATGCAAGCCGGTATTTTACTGTTGTTTAATCTGGCCGCCATGCTGCTAATATTCCCCGCGATGGTCAGTCTGGATTTGCGACGTAGGCGTTCAGGAAGAAAGGACATTCTCTGCTGCTGCTTACCGGTAGCACCCAATCTCAAAAAGAATAGATACTCGGTGAAAAACAACGGTACGGTCAAGCAGACAGTTACCAGGGCAATACCGCCTGAAAGACGAGAAACCTGCACGCAGATTTTAACACCACAGAATACGCATAACGAATCCTGGGTATGAAATGACGTACACGTATGCATACATATCGTATATGTACTGAATTGCATTTTAAGCTATATCGCGAAATATTATATATTTTAATGTTTAATTTATCAAAGATTGAAAAAATATATTTTGATGAATGGTTACTTGATTAAAACAAGAATTGAGGACTCGCTTTTACAGTTAAGCAAAGTAAAACAATATAAAAATAGCAATTGCTTTCTATGTATGCTTTCTATTATATTTCTGTATCAAATTCAAATTACCACAGAATCACCTATAACTATCCCCCTCGTGTTGCAGATAGGTGGAAATATTATCGACGCGGAGCTGGACAAACAATGCACCGAGGAGGACGCGCTGACCGGCTGTTCGCAAGATGATTGCCTGAGCTTCTCCTTAACGCAACTTGCATCTCGGCATTACGCACCCTTCATCAGTCGACCGGCTACCAAAGTGTTCGGTATGATAATCCTAATCGTTGTGCTGGCTGGTAGTATTTGGGAGGCAATACGTCTACGTGACGGCTTGGATCTAACCGATCTGGTGCCACAGAACTCGAACGAGCACGCATTCTTGTCTGCCCAAGCGAAGCATTTCGGTTTTTACAATATGTACGCGGTCACTGGGCGAGATTTTGAATATCCAAATAATCAACGATTGCTGTATGAGTATCACGACGCTTTTATGCGGATCAAGAACGTCATCAAAAACGACAATGGTGGTCTGCCCGAGTTCTGGCTTAGCTTGTTTCGTGACTGGCTAAAGGGTCTGCAGACGGCATTCGACAAGGACTACGAAAATGGTTGCATCACCCAGGAAAGATGGTTTCCGAACGCGAGCGATGAGGCGATCTTGGCGTATAAACTGTTTGTACAGACCGGTTATGTGGACAATCCAATCGATAAGTCGTTGATTACTGAGGTGCGACTTGTCGATTCGGAGGGTATCATCAATCCACGCGCTTTCTATAACTACTTGAGCGCATGGGCGTCTAACGATGCGCTTGCTTACGGTGCTTCACAGGCAAATATGAGACCCGAACCGCGCCAATGGATCTACGTTAATGATCACGAGCTCAAGATCCCTAAAAGCATGCCGCTCACGTACGCACAGATGCCGTTTTACTTGCACAAGCTCACAGATACGCAAGATATCACACAGTTGATTGGTAGTGTCCGGGAGTTGTGCAAAAAATTTGAAGAACGGGGTTTGCCGAATTTCCCAACCGGTATACTATTCCTCTTCTGGGAACAATATATGAATCTGAGGAGCTCCATGTGTATTGCTCTTTTGGCTGCATTGGGTATGAGCATCATTGTGGTCGGACTGCTGTTGTTGAATATATGGGCTGCCGTGCTGGTTGGCATCTCTCTTCTCGGTGTAATCGCGCAATTACTAGGCATTATGGGTCTGTTCGACATCAAATTGAGCGCGGTGCCTGCCGTATTGCTAGTGGTCAGCGTGGGAATAGCTGTCCATTTTACGGTGCACATCTGCCTAGTAAGTAATTTGAAAACCTTCATTAGTATTTTATTCTTATATTAGTATATTTTTAATCTTTTTGCTCATTGTTTTGGATATATTGAGCTTATACATAATAAGAAATTTTTTTGAAGATTAAAAATGATCGAATGTTTTGACTTTGTTGCAATAGTTTTATCAATTGTTATTGACATAGAGTATTATTGATATATTTATATACCAACATTTTTGCTTTGATTCTAATTAATTCTTCTATTGAGTCTTTTATTTTATATAAACCATGTTTCCACTAGCATGTGATATTTTTTCAGAGTTTTGTTACCAGTGTGGGCAGCAGAGATCGCAGGATGCGCTTAGCTCTGAAACACATGTTTGCTCCGGTTGTCCATAGTGCACTCACCACACTGCTCGCCGTGATCATGCTCGCCTTCTCAGAGTTCAATTTTATAGTCAATTACTTTTTCCTTGTATTACTCTGCGTGATTGGCATCAGTCTGGTGAACGGCGTCTTCTTCTTTCCTATTCTGCTGACCTTAATTGGACCGTCGGCGGAAGTGATTCCGAATGATCATCCGGATCGTATATCCACGCCAACGCCGCCAGCGTCGCCCGTCGTGAGAAGATCTAAACCACCCACACCACCGAGAAGATTTCACAAAATCGAAAATGCCCGGCTGCATGCCGAGCCGTCGCTCACGACTATCAGCGAAGAGCCCAACTCATGGCACAGCACGCAGGAATCCTGTATTATTGTCCAGCCGGAACTCAAGGTGGAGACCACATCCACATGTGGCAATCAGGTACGTTTAAATTCGCGATCGATTGTTGATCAGCATGGGAGCATATACTTTCTCCAGTAAATTTGTCACGCTTCCCCGAGCATGACTAACGAGCGTGTCTTTCATTTTGACTAACAGAACTGTAGCGGATCAGATACGAGTGGGTCTAGTCGAACGTCGCCGATTCCGCCCACGTCACACATCACCACTAAAGTCACCGCAACGGCGAACATCAAGGTCGAAGTTCACACACCGTTGGCTGGTGAGCATTTATTTTGAAAACTTCTTTAAAAAAATACTCCACAATATTCCCTTTAATGTTATTCGAGGCTTTAAACTAATTCGAAACGCTTTTTAACTAATGCATGTGATGAAATGTTGAAAATATTCACTTTCAAATTATCTCAATGTTTTTTTTGTGAATTTTAATAATTTTCTTAATAAAATCTTGCTTTGAAAATTTGGAATAAAATTATATCGCTGAAACCTGTGCACATTGCGAGACTCAAGGTCTATAAAATACGCGTTGTACACCTTTTTTAACTTTCTGTGCTCTACTTTTTTTACTGTGCAACTATGTTTACGTTATATATCTTTATATATTTAGTTATATATCTTGTTATAGCATTTCTTCAAATTAATACGAAGGGTAGGAATGGTAAAAAATATGTCACTTTCATGAAAATTATAGGTGGAATGGATCGTGAAAAATGCCGGCACTCGGGCAGCAGTAGTCGACGGAGCTCGCGCTGCAGTGCGAACATTAATGCTGGGGAGTCTTCCAGTTCCAGTTCTGAACCAGATTCAGACTCTAACGCAAAACATTAATAATAAGTATCGGGGGGACCGGCAGCTACTGCTCAAGTACCACGCAAAGCGGGAAAACACAGAAGGCTGATTAGGATTAGATTAATAGATTTTCCGTTATCTCTTCCTGTTTTCCTCCTGTTTCCTCTCCCTCTCCCTCATCCTTATTTAGCTTCCTAGCTTCTTCCACTCTTTTTCTCTGTCTCAAGCAACATGAGTTGTCCTTACGGACTTTAGAAGCAGAAGTATTATCTCACACAGTCGCATTTTTATACAATAGTATATATGAATATTTTTGGAAAAAATTTTGTTGCCTGTTTATCTTATGTTCTGTACACCGAATTTTTTGAAATTTTCAGTAAACTTTATCTGCGTAAGAATCGACATTGTATTTATTTAATTGGGATTCAATATTAAGAGCGGATATTACATTTATATTTTATAGTATATATATTAACGAATTATACTACAATGTTTTAATTGTTAAATTTTTTAAGCAAAAACAAATTTAAACTGAAATGATGTAAAAACATAGGATGCTATTCAAATGTTTTAACAGTGTAATAGTATTTATCGAATCAGTGTAATAGTATTACCAAGGACAATAATGTATACAATTTAAAAAGCGATATATTAGATTATTTTAGGTAAATACTATCTAAAATATATATTTTAGATAAATTTATTTAATTAGTGACTGCGGCGTCACAAGAATAATTTGTGTCTTGTACTACTGGCAAGCATAAGGACATTGTATGATTTGTACTCTTTCGAGAGAGAGGGAAGGCAATACATGCCAGTGTGCCTTTGTTTATCAGAAACTGACACTAATGCGTCTGTGTCGGTGAATGTATTCGTAATATTACTTAACGAGAAAAAGCATTTAAGGTGTATATATACATACAGGGTGTCCCAGAATCATAGGCCAATACTGATAGGGTAGGTAGGGGATGGGGTGGAGATGGGAATGAGATAGGACACCTCTGTCCGATCATGCACCCCCGCGGAGATACAGAGGGTGGAAGTTGTACGAATCCGCGGCGCGCTATGACAAGCCGCTTGTCGGTGAGGCTAGTGGAGACAACACCGCTACTCGCACGCTCGCCTCACCGACAAGCGGCTTATCATAGTGCGCCGCGGATTCGTACAACTTCCACCTTCTGTATCTCCGCGGGGGTGCATGATCGGACAGAGGTGTCCTATCTCATTCCCATCTCTATCCCATCCCCTACCTACCCCTATATATTGGCCTGATTTTGGGACACCCTGTATATTCGTTATTTAATTAGCTAAAGATTTTACCGTCACTAGGACGCGACGTTTTTAAGTGTAATCGTGAAATTTTGCGAAGACGACGCTTCATTGTGCGACAAAAGCGACAAAATTTCCAGATATTACTATTTATTTTCTGTCATCATTGATCATATGTAACGCGCAGTGTGTATGTATGTGACTAGGAGCGACTACGATACTGAATCTTTGAGATCTATTTATTATTTATTTTAATAATATTCGGCGTTTCTGCGTGTGTGTGTGCGCGAGCGCAATATTTTGTACGCACAAACATATGATGACTCTTGTAAAAATAATTATTTATATCGGACTATACGAGAATATTTGCATTGCCTTCGACAATAACGGTACTTAATTTAATGGAGTATATATTCCTATTCTGATATTCATACCTCTAATGTGTACAAAGTTGTAATATATAGTACCAGTGACCAATATAATGCGTCAAGCTGCGACACACATTGTCATGAGATGTGAAACTCGTGAAATTATGTACAATATAAGCGAGAAGTATTTTTTATGCCAAGTCAATTTTGTATACATATGCGAGACTCGAGGTGTGTATTTAAAGTGTACGAAAAGTGTCCTACGAGACAACTTTTGCATTTTGTATAAAGTACATGTTGTATAAGCTCGGATGGGAAAAATAGTCAATATACCTCTAATATACGTATAAATTGTGTCCATGACTCTCTCTCACATTTTTTTTGCAAACTTTATTGTAAGAAATTTAAATTTTCTTTAAATTTTTATTGTAAGAAATTTATATTTTCAAATACGTAGAAGCTAGTACTTGTACGTTTTTAAATCCCTTTTTTATTAATATAAATAACACTGTAATAAAAATTATAATGAATTTATTGCCGTTATAACATCGGCGATCGTAAATAAAATTAATTGTATCACTGCAAAGTCGAAAAAATGTGAAAAAATCAGATTAAAATATCCAAATTGCATTAAATTATATTAATTTTCTCTTATATTGATATTTTTTAACAATCTCGTGAAAAATGTAATTTATAGTGTCTTTTATATTTATACAAAATTCGTGTACATGCTTTACCAATCTTTAGAAATTTTAATGTTGAAATCAGGTTTAAAATTCTTAAAATTTTGAAACTTATTAGCAGTATTACCACATATCTAATTGTAATTTCCCACCTTATCTTTTTGACATTTTAAATCTTTATGATTCGTTGATACCGAAAGCTAGACAACGTGCGTTTAAATGATATCTAGAGGAATATCTATTGGGATAGCTAAGACTTCATCAAAAGATGTCCTTAAGATGTCTTTCAGATAATGTTCTCTGGGAAAGATCTGTTATAGATTATATATATTAGATTGGGATATCGATAAGCGGTAAAGTTTATTGTTTATCGTCGATCTTATTAATCGTCGATGTTTTATTTAAATTTCAATTTAAATTTTCAAAAAAATTTGATAGAGAAGAATAATCGGATAAGATATGGCAAAAATAACATACAAAAATTTCAAATATTTTATTTATCATGAGTTCTCTTACATTACCTATATTAATTACACACTACTTATATTAGTTACACACACATTTATGATACATAAATTTTCATTAGGCAGTGAAATATATTATCAACAGAGACATCAACTTCGGGGAACCAGAACATTTTTTGCGCTCTCAATAAAATTATTATAAGAGGAAAATGCTACAATTTAGATCTTTTTTTGGTTGTTTATCAAATAAATATGTCTAGCTATAGCAGGGAAATTGTCAACATTTTTAAATTGTATCTCTCCTCCACAACAAAAACTTGTGAACAGAAGCTTATATAGTGTAAATTTTCTTCCTCAATTTTGAATGTGTTTTAACCCTTTCGTGCCTGGTGGGACGTATACGTCCCAGAACTTCAAAAATTCATATCTTTCGTCAGAAAAAAGATAACGACCTCTATCCGGATTATTTGAAAGATCATGTCAAGAATTATTGAAGAAAAATATTAGCAATCTTATAAGTTTTATCCCTTCGTGTATATATCCCCTTAAATATTAGCAAAATGGGGTAAAAAAGAAAAATATACATATCTTTCTGAAATTTGATTCAATTGGACCGAAACTCATTTCCTAGGTTTCTGGGTTGCTGATTATAAATATCCGTAGTCGAAATTTCAAAATTTCAAATGGCGAATAAGAAAGTGAAATATTGTCAAAATTTCAAAATCGCAAATGGCAAATATGATAATGTTTCTTGAATTTTATTGAAACCATTCATTTCTTAGATCTTTGGTTTTATTCATATTTCGTGGAATTTTTTGAAGCATTGAATGGGGCAGAGTGGAATCTTACATCCTGTACATAAACAGTTAGTTCTTTTTTCTATATTATTATTTGCACATAAACGGTAGAAGTAGCCGTCAGAAAATTAGTAAATATGCACTGATTCGAAAACGACTAATGAAAACCAGCAGTTGCAAAGACTATTCAGTAGCCCTTGTAAAAATATCTAATTTCTAATTACCAAATTTCACTTTTTATCCGCCATTGAATCCGCATTTTGAATTTCGAAATTTTGACTACGGATTCGTAATCAGCGACCCCAAACACTTATAGTAACATGTAAATCATACGTGAAAAAAGTAGGCAAAGAAACCAGACACGAAAGGATTAAATATTCCATTTGTACTAACATTTTCACAAGTAAGTAGATAGTACATCGATTGACGTTTGGTTAAAAGCAAAAAATACGACTCGAGATGTTCGCCTCTTGTTTCACCCCTCACATTTTTCTTACATTAACGTCTAATTATCAGTATTACCATTCTTTTTTTTTAAGTTTATGTTCACAATCATTTTCATTACATTACATTTTATCTTAGTGTTTAACTGCTCATTACTAATCTCATTGTTCGTCCAATATTTATATTTTTGATCTTCCCATATCTTCCCATTCATTTAAATCATTTACAGTCTGTAAAGTAAGAGCGTGTACAGGTTAATGTGTAGAAAAATTTATTTTTAATGATTTTTAAGTACATGGATTTATTGTACTCCATGAGAAGAAAAATGCTATACCATTAATAATGAGTCTAGTCACCACCGGCATGATTGACAATTGCCTGACATCGCCGAGGCATACTTTCTACTAAGTTGACTACGTATTCGTTCGGTAAAGACCTCCAAATGAGACGAATTTGTCGTGTCAGCTGCTTCAAAGTGCATACTCTTTTTCCTCGAAGCTTGTGCTTGAGATATGCCCACACATTTTCAATGGGATTTGGCGATTGCGATAGCCAATCAAGTGTGACGATGCCAGACTGCTCTTTCCACTCGGTGCAAAGCTTGCTCCGGTGTTTTGGGTCGTTGTCTTCCTGTAAGATCCAGTCCTCGTTTTTTTTTTATGAAACATCATTCAGCAGTCGGCAACAAATACTTTTCATAAATTTTAAGCATTTTCGGAGCATTTTCAATTTTTTTTTCCATGTTCGGCGTCACTTTGCCTATCGAGCCACGTTCTGGCAAGTCGTTGACATTTTTGGTCTTCTTATATTGCTGAACTCACTTAGCGACGAACAATTTTGACTTTCCCATGTATTTAGCAGCCGCTACATATGACATTTTTGGTTCTTTCGGGTGGGAACAAAGGAACACAGCCTCGTAACGCGAAACAGGTTACATTTAATATAAAACATTCTTTTGGAATAACTAATAATTTAAGAAGTATTCTATCGTGCTATTTATATAAAATATTTATAAAATGTGCTGTACTGTTCCATTGTTTTTTTCTATTATAAAGTATTATTTATTACTTTATTTGAATATCTCACAAGCATTTTCTGATAGCACTTCGTTCTTTTGTAAAAATGTCTCAATAATGTCAATAAGTTTAGTAAACGTTCTTCAAAACGTTTATTTTTTTGCTGTAAACATGTCAATTTCTGTTGTAACATTGCATTACGTGCATTAGCTTCTTGCAATTGTTTTTGCAGCTTATTATAATTTTGTGAATTTTCTTTATCAATAAATATAACATTCCCTCTGAAAATATAAAAAACTTAAGAAATTTAAATTATAAAAAGTATCTTGCATTTTATATAATACATAGAAATATACATACATAGAAATTACATTTGTCTTTTAAAATTAATTTATAGTTTTTGCTGGAAAATTTTCTTGATATTTATATTACACACACGCACAATATAATTCAAAACTAGAAAAAATAAGTAAGTTTACTAATTATTTTTTCGATTAGTATTTGATTTTGTACCTTCTCTCACTGGATATGTATTGCGTTTCAGTTTGAGGTACAGTTTTAGAAGTAGATAGTGTTTCACAAGCTACATCCAAATTATGAATCTCATCAACTGTATCGGATTGTGTTGTCATTGTAGATGATACAACCTTAATAGTAGGTTTAGTTTCCTTGTCATATTGTAAGTTTTCATAAGTATCATGGCTTTCATTTTCAGGATAGATTTCCAATGTTGGTCGCTACACAGATTTTTAAATAAATATTTGCTTATTACATATTTTTTGCATGTATTATACAAGTATACATTCACAAATTAATAGTATAAATTATTATTAAACACAATTTAATATTATACACAATATAAATTTATACTACATATAAACATTATGAAACAAATTTTATAAAATCTGCCCAAATACATACCGTTATATGAAATAGTGTTGGTACAGCACTTGTCTTTAAATGACGCCTCTTTCCATCTATAGACAAATAAAACGAGTCTTGAGTAAAATGTTGACTGCAAATCTTCGCCCATGAAGGAGCTTTGAAGTTTTTTATTTTCTTCCCAATGGACTTCAGCCAAATTAATCTTCTACGTTTATTTTTTGGAATACTGAAATAAATAAAGATACTATAGTTACCTTATTTACTTTAATATCACAATAACTATTCTTCGATAAAAATTTTTGACGATTATCACATTAATGAATATGCAGTTTATACATGAATGTACAACCAATTTTTCTTAATTTTTATCAACTACTCCTATATAATCTGTTTATGAGAAAAATAAATCCACTTGCCTATGTATATATACTTACCTATGAAAACTTACAGCTGTATGAAGATTATATATTTCTCCACATATGTTACATATATAAACCATGTTGTAAACAATTAAAATTTAAATTATAATGTCACTGCTACCTTATATTTAGAGTTATATTTCAGTTCATCTTACTTTAATTTTTGTAAAATGTAATATCAATATTATATAATTTCAGCAAAACGTAACAAAATACAATTAATACAAAGAATGTTTAATTATAAAATATTATATTATATAATTTTTAAAAAAGAAAAAAGATTAGCAAAATAATTTAAATATAAATAAATATATTATATATTACGTTAAAATAATAAAAAATTATTCCTTTATTTAAATTAAATGCAAAATTAAAATTTCCCTTGGTTATTTGTTTTATAAGTTACTTTTTCTGTGAGAGTTTTCCAAGATAAATTAGCTTCTCTATAGGCAAAAACACTACAATATTCTAACCTGACACAACAAGTCAAAACTATGGAAGTAAAGGAGTTGGCATCAGCTTGTGGTATGGAGGTGAAGCCTGAAGGATTGGCATTGGGGGATTCGGTCGTCGGTCATGTTTTTATGAGCCACTCGTGCTGCCATCTATGACTCTTAGCTGTATTATCTGTATAATATTGATAATGCAGAGATATTTTTATAATATATTACATATATAATTATTTGTTATTATATATATTATGTTATATAATATATTAATATTATATCTTTGATAATTGTGAAGGAGAGGGGTTTTTATATACGCGTATTTTTCAAGACGCGTAATTTGTGAGAATCAATCGTAAATCAGTGTAGAATAGGAAGTTAACATTACAACAGAAATTCTGATCTCCAATTGGTTGTATTATTTACACATTACGCGAAATACGCCCCCTGTTCCGTTCCGCTATTTCTTGCTCCATGGGGACGCACCCTTAAGGGCTATCGCACACAAAATGCATAGCGTTGCATAAACGTAACATAAGACCGCTGGACCAATGCGCATCTTATGTAAATCAATATGGCGGCTTTTTTCTAGGTGTTTATTGGTCCAGCGGTCTTATGTTATGTTTATGCTACGCTATGTATTTTGTGTGTGATAGCCCTAAGCCCATCGCACACGAAATGCATAACAGAGTATACGCATAACATAAGACCGCTGGACCAATGCGCATCTTATGTAAATCAATATGGCGGCTTTTTTCTAGGTGTTTATTGGTTCAGCGGTCTTATGTTATGTTTATGCTACGCTATGTATTTTGTGTGTGATAGCCCTTACGTTCTGCACCATGGAATCGCGGCCCAAACTACGCGCCATTGGCAAACATATGAATGTTTACTACATACAAAATTGACATTTTTACGAATAGGTTATTATAAGAGAGAAAAGTTTTATTATAAGCTAGCGACAAGAATCCGATAGAACTTCATAGGTATTTTTCTTATACTACTTTGAACAAATCGTCTATTTTTATTTCTCATAAAGTTCAGAACTTTATTATTATAATAAATATAACTTAGTTAATTAATGTTCCTTACATTAATCAATTTTCATGTATACTTTTTCCAAACTATAAATGTTATTCTCTCTGTAAGTCATAGCGAGAGAATTCGATTAAAATTTGCAAAAATTATTAGCATTAGTAATAGCACATTAAACATTTGTTTCTAATAATTTTTCTATGTATTTTTACAGTGGGATAGCCAAGATTATTTAATTGTTATAAGATATGTGGATGAGTTCATGTGTTGTTGAGTTGTGATGTAATAGGATTTGATTAATTTTTTTATTAATTAATGCAAGAAATCATAAAATGTATCACGCTTATTTTTAGATGCTCTTTATACTAAGCAGTCAGTTTCTGAATGATATGGGATCAGGAGTTTTCTGTGTACTTTAAAGAAGAAGGAAATTTATTACTTGGATTCTCAGCTAGAGCACAGGCAAGTCGGATTACGACTTCTTCTGAGTATCAATTATATACATTTTTTCTAGGATAGAGTTGTGAAAAATGAAAAATTTCATGTAATAAAACATGATCCTTTCATTCACATAAACGTTCTCTTTTCATGATTCTACCCCAGAGAAAAATTATAATTGGTATCAAACAATAAATGGTTCCTACAATGAGTGATTCTATTAAGTGAGGTACGTTTGAAAACCCTATCTAGTACTATAATACTAGAAATTCATAGCCCAAACTTATATTCAAGATCTTAAGCACTCAAAACTTTTTATGGTCGTTGGTTAGATGAAATCAGAGACTAATCATGTTCTGGCTTAAGATGACTCGACTATAAAGCTGGAGCTACACCGCACAGATTTTATTTCTGCACATATGCTTGCGCAGGCAAAAGTCTTTTGTCCACGTGGACGAATGTCAAACGTTCACGCAGGATGTGAAGCTGCGCCAACGTCCACACGCGCGAAAAGTGTAAACTTTTTGTCTGTGCCGACATCTTTGCAGATACGAAATTTGTGATGTGTAGACTGGGTATTAGATCAGAATTCCATCCTCCTAGAAGTTACACTTAGTTGTATAAGTACTTGTTAGTGCTTCTAGCGTATAACATATCTGAGTAAGATTTTTTAACCTATCTAAAGTGGACGTAAAGAACGTAAATGGACGTCTAAAATTAGATAATACAAATTTGAACGTATCTAAGATTATTTATCATATGTGTACATACATGTATAACAATTTGTAGGATTTAACAAAATAAATTTGACTAAATGGTCAAAATGATACTCAAATGTACCTGGAGAAAGGACACATCAACATCTAGAAGCTCCCCCCCCCAGCTCATAAACTTTTTTTCTTAGAGAGAATCTTGCCCTGATTTAGAAATATATTGTTGAGGACTTGATATTGATAATTGGTATGATATTAGTAAATTTTAAACAATTATATAAAATAATTATATATATTTTAGACTACATTGGATATTTAATTCTACATTACTTGTGTGTATTTTATATTTCAATTTTTATTGTTCTCTTTGATGATTTACAATTAAATTAAGTTGATAATAATTCTGTGTTGTCTTTTAGATAAAAGCAGTGACATCCTCCATTCTTGGCATAAAAAATGGCAGCAAAGTGAGCAATCTAGTTAATAGGAGTTTGTAGAAATTTGTGTGTTTGTAAGTATTTTACATTCTAACAGAGACTTTTGAATCTTTACACCGCGAGTTGTGTAGAGTTAATATTTGTATATCCGTCCATTTACATTACAATCTGGACATATTCCGTATATAATTTGTCAAGTGAGAGGGGAAAATATGATACATTTTTCTATGAACGATGGTGTTAACTTTTATTATTTGCGTTATTTTAGATTATATAGAGAATCCATGACAAAAGTTTGATTCTTTATTGACTAAAATACAAACTATTTTTATGCAATCTTTAATTATTGAAAATAAAATTGAGTTAATACGTTTTAATGCATGTAAGCATATACATATTTAAAATGGCGCCAGCTCCCCACTCATCATACGATTTACTTCGAGTTCTTTCCGCGATGGAGCCGAAAGCTGTTCTCTTCTTTCGAAGTAATTTGGTTATAAAGGTCGTGGTTGTATCAAGGAGTGAAATTTAAATTTAGCAGTACGGCACGTGTTCCAAAATAAAATTATTTTACATTTTTCAATTTAATATTCAAAACTAAAATTAAGACAAAATAAAAGTGGGGAAAAAGCGGCTTGTTGTGATATAACAATTGCTTTCTCAGGCTAATACTCTTTCATAGAAACTGATATTCCTATAAATTTGGTTAATATTTTTTATACACATATCACACATATCTGTAGTGGAATAGGAACAACTTCTTTATTCATTTATATATATTTATATATTATTATATTCTTTATATTTATCGTATTTTATATGTATAAGGTACAAATTGTGTATTAATTATCTGATGTATTGTCTGCAGCAAGCCATGATCGATGAAGATAAATATACGAAAGAGATTGAGAAAGATAATCTGGAACATATAATCAATAGGCAAACCAAAAAACTTCAAGAATTATGCAACGCCACAGTATTAATAAAAGGTATGTCGAATTTGTAACACTTATATCAAATCTTTATGCTTATTTTAGTTGTGTTAAATAAAATGATAACTATACTAAACAAGAGATTTGCTGTTATAGTTTGACATCGTTTGTTGTTGTATAGATTTTTGTATAATTACATATTGTTGGCACTGTCACCTGGCTTTGTTCGTTTTTAACCTTTGATTTATAACGTTTGTTTTTGAAGAAAACTTGCGAATGTTACACAGAATATTTGTTTTTTTAAATAAAGTTCTTTAAATACTAGTATATCTTAAGTATTTTATTTAACAAGTATGTCAAGTGAACTACAGCAAGTCAATATTTATTACCAATTTATCGTTGTATTGTGCAGTGCATATTCTTATTTAGTTTTTATCGTCTGTTTGCTGAATTATGATAAATCTTGTACAATTTTGGCGTAAATTTTTTATTTTATAAGCAATAAATTGTGTTACATTTCTACTGCTGTTTCAAATTGATTTAATTATTTTGTATCAAATTTGTCGTCTTTCTGCCAACAAAATTTGTTACAGACTCAGTAAAATATGCTCTCAATATACTTCTCAGTTTTGGATAATTGAACAATAAAGCATTTATCATATTTTACATATTATAGGCAAGCAAAATATAAAAGATGAACTTCAAAGAGTGCGCGAGGAAGTATCGCTACTTTCATGTAACATCAACGAAACGAAAAACATGTTGAAAAGATTAAATGATCAGACTGATCGTTCTAAAGTAAGTGTCAAATTATATTTCTTAGAATTAGTTTCCATTTAAGAATTGGAAATAAATTATAATATTTTTATTTATGTGAAGGAACTATTGATGTTAGTTGAAACTTTAGACAAAAGAATTCTCCACCAAGAAAAGAATGTTCCACCCGAGCTCATACAAGGCTATCAGAATGCAACCATCTCTTCTAATATATTAGACTGTACTGTAAATTCAATGCATCAATTGACAGTACAAACGCCTGACAGCACACGTAATTGTAGCAAAGTAATTGAAAAGCAAGAAATGATGAAAGATTGTAAAAGAACGCTTTTCAAAGAACCAGAAGTATGTCCAACAATACCATTTATCACTGCAGAAGAAATCAATAACATACCTAAGTACATTATTGGAAGGCAAACAACTAATACCTTAGAGACAATAAATAATTTTATAAGTGCTATAAATCAGACACTAATTGCGAAATATACGATATTATCATTGGGAAAGGCTGCCGCTCAAAAAAAGGGTGAAATTAATCTATATTTATATTATAAGAAACAGGAGTTTGATATCCGAGAAGAAAATGGTAAATTAACAGTTTAAGTTAACGTTTAATATAAAAATGTTTATAAATAACCATAAAAATAAATACATAATAAGCTGTGTATATAGTAATCAGATGAGAAGATATTTTCAGCATAGTATGGACATTGGTCACTATAAATTTTAAAATAATTTTCAGGATACCTCTATTTTTTCACAGCTGAGGATTATTTTAAACAAACGAAAACGAAGATTGATAAGACCAAGTTGAATTTGATAACTGCATTACGCCATTGCAAACGTTTACGAGAATGCAGAATAAAAAATGAATTACGATATGTTATAACACCACATTAATTATATAATCTGATCTTCTTTAGGTATATTTTTAATTTTATTATGAAAGAATACTGATATTACTAACATGATAAAAATCTTAGTATATTGAAATAAAGTGTGTAAAATATTTTCAATATTTTTTAAAACATTCGTTTCTGAAATATTAATATTTTTATACAAAAATACATATTGATTCAATACAAGTATATTGATGTAATTTAATATGTAAAAAAATTATGTAAAATTGAAATAAAATTAACTATGTTACCACAATTATAATTACTTCTTTATCTTTGATGAGATTAATGTTTTTCGATCTATATACGCACGCACGCACACACACACACACACATTTGCGCGTGCATACACACGCGTGCACACACACAAAATTGTATTTATTAAATATTTTAAATTCAGTTTAATAAATATTTCTATTCAATTCAATAAATAAATATTTGTTAAAATTCTAAATTTTCTCCTTAATATATATATGGATGAAGAATAATATATACATATATATAAATAAAAAAGATTTAATCATATAAATATGTATAACCTCTATATCTCTGTTATATGTATTTGCATTAATTTGGAGACAAAAGAGAAGCTACAAAGAAATAGTCATTTGTTTCAGAAGCAGTTATTTCTAGTTAACTGGTGTCTTTGTTTATCTTTGAAGAAGCTGAATCGTGGTAGCACGAAAATTCACTATATCAAGAATATTGAGTTTGCCATGAAAGAATATTTGAATATTTGTATTCTTTTTAAAAAAAGGTAATCTGCTTAATTTTTTTATTGGAACATTTAAAATACTTCTTACAATGTATAAAATAAATTTGATATGATCAATATGCATTATAATTTTGTTTCAGATATTTTATCATAAATAAAAATTAAAAAATATTATTAAACGATATCTACTGTAAATAGATAAGAAACAATTATAGGTATCACATATTTTATAGTATCTTATAAAAGTTAAACATAATGGTTAAATATGTAAAATAATCCCTACGTTATATGAATTTAATTTGCAGCAAATAAAACATGTTAAAAACAGAGTCAATTAGTACATTAAGTGATCATGAAGATGATATTGATGATTTGGATGGTTCTATGTTATGGTCTCAAGAGGAGCCACTTTCTTCCAACGAGATATTGGAATTATCAACACAAGATGGAAAAGAAAACAGCTTATTTGCTTTCTGTCGATTGTGTGCTGGTCAAACCACTGACCCAATATATATCTATTCTGAATTTGGAGAATCTATGAAACTAGCACATAAAATAAATACATGTCTAAGCATTAAAGTAAATATTTTTTATGAAAACTTTGTAAATATACATATATAGCACACACATACACACGTACATATGTATAATGTTTGTAGACATGTGTATTTTGTTGTAGATTAAGAAGACAGATCCATTACCAAAACAGCTCTGTTTGACCTGCGTTGAGAAAGTAAACTGGTGCGACAAATTTGACACACAATGCATTAAAGCAGAGGAAATTTTGTCAACGATGTTAAAGGAGAAGCATTCTTTTAACATTTCCAATCAATTTTTTTCTGACCAACAATCCTGTCCATTATGCATAAAAGGCTTCATGAATATGTGTGAAGAGACATGCCAGAGTACGAAAGACATGGAACTATACGAGAATGATATAATTTTAGAAAGCAGTGACGAGGAGAATATATTTAATAGCGCGAAGGTCAATGAGGAAGGTGGGAATCGTTCCATCACATTACAATGCCTAGGAAATAGACAGACATATCTAAAGTGTGGAGCATGCATGAATCTTTATCATACCGAAGAGACACTAGACGGTCATAAATGTAAGCCTAGTATACAGAATACAGCAAAACTGTACAAGTGTCTCGTATGCGACAAGGCATTTATGTTCGAAGAACGATTGAATTTTCATATGCGATTTCACAAAGGCGCGAAAGCATTATATTGCGAGGTCTGTAAGCTAACGTTCAGTAAGGAACTGAAGCTGTTCTATCACCATAAGAGACAGCACTCTAAAGGGATTAGCGTCTCATGTCTGCAGTGTGGGAAGCTATTCGAAGATCAAGAGGCGCTCCGAGTGCACATTTGCATCGACGGTAGAAATCGGCCTCATATTTGCGAAGTATGCAATAAAGGCTTTTTCGACGGTTACACCCTGAAGCGACACGTAGTAACGCATCTGCCAGAGAAGCCTTACAAGTGCTCGGAATGCTCCAAGAGCTTCACACAGAAATCGAGATTGAACAAACATGCCGCGAGCCATTGCATAATCATCGAGGACAGTCAGACAGTCTGGAAGTGCATTCAGTGCGGTGAAGTATTCACCTCTTGCGACGATGCAGATATTCATTACAAGATAGTACATGAGGATAAGGTCATACTGATTGAGGAGCTACCGACATCGAAACTGTATCATTGCGAGTTTTGCAACAGCCACTTCACCAACGCGGACAACCTGAAGACTCATCAACAGCGTCATGTTGTCGAAAGACCCTACACGTGTAATACATGCATGACCACTTGCAAATCGTTCGCGGAAGCTGTTTTACATTGGAAGGAACATCCCAAATTGTTTAAAGTTCTCGTCGTTTTCCTATGCGACGTCTGTAACAAGGATATAAAGGAATTATCCCTGCTGTACAAGCACAAGCAAACCAGACACGACCGTGTGTCCAGATTATCTGAGTCGGGTGGCGCGAAGTTCATCTGCGAACTCTGCGGGAGTGTCTTTGACAAAAGCGAGGACATACAGAATCACGGACGGGATCAATGTTCCAAGTTTCCCTGCGACATTTGTGGCAGCCTGCTGCCCACGGCAAACTCGTTAAATTCACACAAAAGGCGGCACAACGGATTGAGGCCGTACGTCTGTAATATTTGCGGAAAGAGTTACACACAGTCCAGTCACATGTGGACTCATAAGAGATTCCACATGGGTATCAAGCCATACGCTTGCGAATATTGCGACCAGCGTTTCACGATAAAGCCGGACTTGGCGGATCACGTTAGGAAGAAGCACACGAGGGAGAGACCGTTCAAGTGCGACGTGTGTAATAAGGCTTTCCTCACCGGGTCCGTGTTTTACCAGCACAGATTAATACACCGTGGCGATCGCAGATACAAATGTCGTTACTGCGAAAAAGCCTTCACCAGAACGGAGGCCTTGAACAACCACATCAAGATACACACTGGGGAAAAGCCGCATTCGTGCGACGTGTGCGGCAGATGCTTCAGACAAAAAGGAGACATGAGGAAGCACAGGCGTACTAAGCATGTTTCCGAACAAGACAAATCTTGAGAGTTGTCGCTTCTCAGATTCATTACTTTGTTTTTACAATTTTGTTTTAATTATTATACTGATAAGTAACTTATATGTAGTGGGTAGTATATTTATACAGAATATTACTGTAATGTTACGTAGATGCATACCGATTATAGCTCTGTCAATAAAACAAAGTGAGAAATATAACATAAAATTATTATAAGAAACAAATAATAAAATAAATAAGAATACATACTGTATATATTATATAGGGTGTAAAGGTGTTACAAATTATTATTTCTGAAACTGAACGAAATTTTTTTTAATGAAATTTTTTATCAATCACCATTTGTTAACAAAGTAATATTATGTGATAACATTTTTTTCTAAGAGGAGTTGTTAAAATCACTTCAAGGATATGTTGATCTTTTTATATTTCGCCTAGAAAGCAGTGTAACATCTTTAACTTTACACTTCGTATAATTACATGTAACTACATATATATATAAAAAATATATACGTGCCATTTAAAAAAATTGAGGTGACCTTCACGTGACCTTCAAATGACTCTTCAAGGTCAAACCAATGGTACCATCTTATGGCCCCCTCGAAACCAAACAACTTTTGTCTGAAACATTTCTTTCTAAAATGCATAGTTTTCCGAGATATTTAAGGGTTTCCATACTTTTTCCTTACCCTGTATAATAAATAAATTTGTAAATGTGTAAAATATCTTATGTATAATATATTTTGACATATAATACACAAGTATATATGTATATAATAATAAATATAATAATAAAAATATATTACACATAAGATATTTTATAATATTCATATATCATATATAATTAGTATAATGTCATAATATGTATCCAACAAACACACCAACTAACAGTATTAACATTACACCAATATTATAATTTTCCACTCGACAATATAAATGCAACATAACGTGTCATTGTATACGTAACAGTATTGTCCAGTAGGAAATTGTATCTATAGAATATCGATCTAATATCGTTACTGTTAGTTGGTGGTTCGCTAGGCTCAATATAAATCTTATACATACGATATAAAATATATTGTACTAAACAATTATAATTCATATTACGGACATTAAACCATGTAATGTTACACCTTTCTGAAAATTATTCATCTATTCATTTATTTACTTTACATTTTATATTTGATTTTACATCGATTACAGAGATTTTGAACGGCCGCTCTTCAAGTGCGCTACGCACTTGACAGGTGCGCGCCGTTACGTTGCGCACGCGCCCGCGCGTCCTGGAACAGGTGATGTTACATACCTGCGATGTCTCATGACTGCCGTCATCGTGCATCCAATCGTCACGCACGGACGAGCTGCTGCTGGTCGACTCGATATCTGGCTGTGATAATTACCTAGGCTCGTCGCGCCCGTACACACGCCGCGATGATTGCCGAGATGACGGTACCGAGATAGAAGTGTGCCAACGGGCATCCCGAGATCCAGCGGAGCGGATTACACTGGTACGTGGTGGTAACTGGTCCGAGAGCGAGAGTGAAGACAACGTCGTCGTCGTCATCGCCGTTGTCGTCGTCGTCGCCGTCGCCGTTGCGTGACAGCGAAACTCGCCCCGAAACTCTTATCCTCTCTTCGGCCACGGGAAAATCCTTCACGAGTCCGTGTCCGAGAGTGCGACTTAACCTTAGCGTGTTTGACATATGTAACGGACGCACGCATGGAGAAGAAGGGACGGCGTAGTTGTAAACAAAGTCCGTACACGCGACCGAAGGTGCTTGAAAGCGGAGTCCAGGCGGATCATTTTTACACCTGTTACGCATCATTTTAATGTAATCGAGGAATCTTCATCGTTCTACATTTTTTCTCTAATTTCATTGATGCTTGTTAAAAGATAAACGTATTAATAAGTGAAATAGGTCCGATATGTATGTAACAAATAACTAGAGAGAAGATGCCATCCTCGGTCCTGGTTAGATTTTGGTAATAATATTTCTGTGTGAATATATTTTGCATATTTTTTTCAACTCAGTAAACTGGGTGCTGATTGTTTGTCGGTCTTGAAACACAGCTTTTTGTTGGAACTGACTTTACTGACTTAGAAAAAGTGTACAAAATTTATGTAAAAATGTAATTATTAAGCTACCAAGATCCAGCTCGGACTGAAAGTGGCATCTTTTCTCTAGTTTTATTTATTTGATGAAACATATTGTTGTTGATGTTAAAACAGGGAAGAACCATGGCTTTCCCACCTTTAGTCAGTTCCACGCCACCACCCTTAGACAACTTCGGAGAGTCTGATGAAGATGAATTTGGAGACTTTACAACTGGTGGAATAGATGGTATTTATATAAATTAACAACTATTACGTTTAGCAAAATATATTCCATATTACAGCACATAATCATCTTCTAATTTATAACAATTGTTATTTTCACAGGTATATCTGTTTCATCAGAGTCTCCACAAAAACTTATTACTCCGATACAAACACCAATAGTATCACAGAATGTGTCTCCTAGAATAAACGGTATTAATGAGTCATCAGTATTGGATAATTGTCCTAAGATAAACGAAGCTTCGAAATGTGATGTTATCGACGATCTCTTGGTCATTGAGAAGACAGAGAACAATGTGAGCCACATGAGATTGAAGGATAGAACAGATAATAGTAACGTATTGGAAAATAATTTTGAAGAAGCTAGTATAACAGAACACAATGTATTAGATTCACATAGGAATGATGAGTCGCGTAATGTTGAGACTAGTAATAGCGTTTGTACTCAGAATGTTTTAGCTAAGGAAAATTTTGTTGATACGGATGTAATTAGTAGCAACAATAGTAGTTTAGCTGATAGCATAAAGACGGTCAGCGAGCAGGAAGGTTCGTCGAACGATTTGGAAGCGAATGACGAGATTGAGCCCGTGAGTTTGGACCTGGAGGATCCTACGAGTACGCCGGATATTCTGCAACAACTGGACGACGATTTTTATAATTATGAACAGTTTAAAGATTCCACCGAATGGAACGGTACTGTTTGCGATAAAAAGATGGGTGTGACGGATTACTTGAACGATAAGCCTAATTCCGTGGATACAGAATGCAATGTAACGGTTGAAGTCGGAGAAACTTACACGTCATACGGCGAGAACGAAACCTGTGTCAATGATACTAATGATAAATCTGCCTTTATCCACGATGAAAAGAAAATTTCCAGTTTTGTTACCTCGCAAGAACTTAATGTAGACGGTATCAATGTTTTTAGGCAGTCGGACTCTGAATTCGGTATTCAGCCGAAATATATAGAGATGTACGATGTAATATCCAGCACTGACACGAGCAATGAGAAGTTGAGTAAAACTGTAAATGATTCTTTCAATTTTGATTTCACTTTTGACGATGATGCTGTAAGAGAGGAATCAAATCTAGATCATACGTCCGTACGTATGCATAATGAAGATATCCATCTTTGTAACTCTAGTAAAAAAAGCGACGCGAGTACTTTTTCTAATAATTTCTGCGATATAGCTGATGTAAAAAATACTATACAATCAAAAGGAAGCGAATATGTAGCTGTAGAAACGAAAAATCAAACTGTTAAAAAAGTAGATGTGAATGAGGCAAATGAAGAAATTTCTACTTATGAGGAGACAGAATCGAATAATGAAGAAACATGCAAACAGTACATTCCGGAAGATGGTTTGGATGCACACAACCTAAAGAATTCCGACTTTACAGAATTTATAGAGCATAGAGATCTTGACCATGTATCAGAGCTGACAAATAATTACAATTCAGTATCCAGTAATAGTACATACGAGACAGTACAAACTCATGATTTACACACATCTTCATCTGATGTGTCTTGTATACAAAAGTTTTCATCAATGAAAGGAGCTTCACTGCCATCTACTAATACATCTTTCGACTGCTTAAAGGATAAAGTTAATATTACAAGTACTACGAGCGAAGAATGTGCCACATATGAAAGCAAGAATTCTGTAGTATATTTTAGCGATGGTGAATTTTATGATCTTCATTTACGAACGAACGAGCCGGCAGCAACTAAAGCACAAGAAAATAGTTATCCTGGATTTGAAAGTACGGACAACGAGGATGATGATTTTGGCGATTTTACTAATTTTTCGAGCACGACAGAATGGAAATCTGACGAGGTTGAAGAACTGAAGGTACCTGAGGACGACGATGATTTCGGAGACTTTAGTAATTTTGAAACGTCAACGGACACAGTAGTAGAGACACAGCAGTTTAGTTTAAAAGAATCTATATGTCGGATAGAAAACAAGAATGTGAGTTTAGGAATGTTTGTGTAATACAAAATTATTAGTAGTTTATTAGAGTAACGAGTGTTACTTTGATTTAGATTCTTAGTCTTGCATTATAATATAAATAATACATTTATTTAATATATTTTAACGTATAATTTGATCACAACAATTTCAGGCTGCAAATAAAATAGAAGATATAATAACAAACATGTTTTCCGTGATTTCTGAACATCACGAAGTCGAGTTGAAGGCCTTAATAGATAAGACAGATAAAGTTTGGCAGAATGTGAAGAGCGTGGAAGAAACTAATGCGCTCACTTACCAATGGGCAAATAGTAGTAGTAACAATGTTCTTTTAAATGCTCTTGGCATCGATTCTCGGAACATTGTAAGTATGCACAACTTGCTCATTATAAGATTTTTTATACATTATGAAAAAAAAAATTCGAAATTAAAGCTATTTGGACCGAGATGGAACCCGAATATACCAAGATTTGCTGCAAATCTTGGTTTTACTCCGTTAGAGCCAATTAAAGCTACTACTGAGCTTCAGCAGCCTTCTGCAACCAATATCAGCAAGACACAAGGTGCAGCTTGTTCAGATGTAAGTTGAGATTTTATTTATGTGTGCTGCGATGTATGTGTAAGTAATCTAGATATTAATCAATATTGTAACATCGTATTAGGAAGTACCAGCTGCCCAATTTGATTGGAATAGTTCTGGTCTTGTAAACCCTCTAGATGCTAGTAAGTATTTATTATTGTAGTTATGTGTTTGGCTTGTGGTTAAGATATATTGCACTGAAAAAAAAACATTGCTACATGTTTCATAAATCATATTATGTTTGCTAAGTGGAATTTTTACGTTTTTTTTTTTTTTTTTTTTTTAAACGAGATAGAGAAAAAGAATATTTTTAAAACAAATATTTTAAATGAGTATGTAAAACTAATATGGTGTCGTCTTATTACATGTAGACTAAGTGTGTTGAATTCTGTCCTAAATGTCGCAAAAATAACGATACAGGTGGTGGTGGGTTGTCCGCTCTTCTACCTCTGGATTTGTTGTGTCCATTTGACCCTCTACTAACACCCCATTGCTCCACACATTCCGAATCCTATCATCAGTCATCTTGCTCAACGAACTCCGTTTATTACTGTAAGTGTTCAAGCTATAATGTCTTTGTTTATGCATGTATGTGCGCGCGCGCGCGTGTGTACAGAAAACACACACACTATTCTGTATAATTATACATATATTGTGTAACTATAACTCTTATTTCAAATAGAAAAATATCCTTTCTATTGTAAGTGTGTTAGAAACTAAGTAGCTTCCACTTATCTGCTTGGTTTTAAACATTTGTAGTATTTTTAACATTACTTTATTCATAATTCTGTACTAATTTATTTTAATTAATATTTTAGTTAATAATTGTCAATTTTTATCACTGGTACAGATTCATTAGAAGCAGTTGTACAAGAATCAGGCAGTCAACCCTTGAAATCGCAAAACTTGTCCGACTTTACTAACAGTGCGCTAAAGCAACAAAAATCGTCTCAGACATCCAAAATAATAGAACCATTGCCAGGACCCTGCACAGTAGAATGGAAAAAGAAGACCGAGCAAGATTTTGGAATTAGACAGAAAAGCAATCCATCGCATCGGGCATTGAAACATGTTCCTCTGACCAACAATAAGTTTCCAATAAGCAATAATACCTCCAAGGTACACGAGTATCACAGAAAGATATCGGTAGGTAAGAAAGAGAACACACAAGACACGGAACACGTAGTCATGGACCGATACGGACGACCGATGACCGTGCAAGCCGAGACTGTGAAAGTTTTGAATCAGTTACCGGATCTGTCGTTTTTGAACGCGAGAACTTTGTTGTTCAATCGCGAGCAGAGACAAATCGTGCCGGATTTGGGCGCTATGATAAATCGGAAAATGCCCGGCTGAGTAACATCGGTCTGAATACGAGTTTGAAAGGGCAAACGCGAGAGGAAACTTCCCAGAGAATCTGTCGCGAACTGGATGTTTCTAAGTGACCCATACAATCAAAACATACTTCTGCTACCTTTCAAACCTGTGTTCAGACCAACCTTTGATCCAACCTTGGCTCTTCCACGTCAGGAAAAGATAACGAAACGCCACGTATGAGAGACACTGTCCTATATTAATCTATTCGCTTGCGGCACCGAGTAATGCACTTCGACATTCCGAATCATCATTGTTTTGTGATTTTATACCGCTACTGATGTTGTTACATAATCCTTCGAAGTTTTTACTTTGTTGTACATTACGATTTAATGTACTGATAACTTCAGAAATTATGACACGTAAGTTGTTTCGTTAATTCAACAGTTGTGTAATCTTTACTAAAGACTACAGTCCTTAGTAAGATAGATATAAGACTCACACATTCGGCCATATTCTAGTCTACAGTTCTTAATGATAATTTATGTATTATATTAGAAGAGATTCGCACGTTCAAGATATATATTTTCGACGATAATTGCAGATAATTAAGCAGCGCCAGAGTATTATGCTCGTTTGTATCGTATTTCAAATTTACCCATTAACATTCTGGAACTACCTTTAGAGCAAACCTGAATATTCATGTTATACATTCAAGGAGCGTACTTTGCGCGTGTGCGTACGTTCATCTGTTACAATTTTAAACAATCATAAATATTTCCAGTCATATAAAGAACACACATTTAACTACCCAAACCTATATACTAATTGTAAGTCAATTATCATAGATTGAATCTGACAAGATTGATACCTGTAATGAAATCGTCGAGTGATACGTTTGTCAAATTCGCTTGATGCTTTTATTGCACATTTTGAATTTCTACTGTGAAACGTGATGTACTTAATTATGTAAATCTCGGCATTTGCATATGATTAGAGTGAAGCGATAAATGTTATTACTATTCGTTATTTATTAATAATAACATTGTAATATATATTTTATGTAAAATATTGTAGATAACACTAACACATAGGCAATCTTTGATGATCGAATAGTTGTTATTTTTCTTAACTACCTCTACCAAATCGTGCGATTTTTAAGATCCTCGATCTCTTTCCCGATCCTTGTGAAATCAACCTTTTATAATAACTAGGAAAATTTAAACGTTAAAGATGCACACAAAGTAATATTATCTCATACAATCGTTTTAATATTATATAAAATATGTAAAATATAAAAGAATTTGCAAAATACTGATTAATTTTATAAAAATCTTTATTCATTAAGATACTTTTATCAAACATACTCATCATTTAAAATACTTTATTACATTATATTATTCATTATATTATATATATTTTGTAAAACTTTTTCATCATCTCAGTATGTTAAAATATATAATTCATCATATTAAATAGTGATCACAATGTACAATTATATACAACAATTGCTGTCCTGTGTCAAAAATACAATTAAACTCTATTTTAATATATTATCAATTACTGTATAATAAATTTTTTCTGATGTGAATATATATCTTCTATTAGACTAGAACACTTTATTTAAATATATAATTTATCTATGTACAAATCGAATATGTATTAGATATTTTCTATTTGATTCTATTTTTTTTCAAGAATAATTTGATAATTATATTAAAAATTATGTTAAAAATTATATTAAAAAATTGCATAATTTTAACTTTTAATATGAGGAGAATGCAATATTACTTTTGTTATTAAGAAAACATATCCTCCTCAGATTCTTCTGAGCTGTTAAGAACTTGCTTGGATTTTATTGTATCATCCATGTTCTGTAAAGTTATATTGCCTTTACTTGTTGAAGGTTCAGGGCTTGTATCTTCGCTAGAAGAGAAATTTATGCATCTCTTAAGATTTTTCTTTGGTATAACTTTCTGTTCACTCTCATAATTCTCGTGTACTCTTGTCTTCAATGATTTAGTATCATGTACTTTTTTATTTTCTACATCTGATCCCTCGCTTTCATCATCAGTGGTTTCATCATACACTGTTTTCGTTGTCTCTTTGGTATTATTTAAAAGTTGCTGAAGCTTTCTAATCTTTTTCTTTTTTGTATTCAGAAGTAAAAGAAATTTCATATAAAGATCTTCCTCCATAGTGGTCTTTATATTTGTCATCTCTTCTATGTCTGCAATCAGCTTTGTATTAGTCTTCTTTAGATGTTCGTTCTCGTTCTCCAATGCCAGTGCTCGCTCTTGACATGTTTGATAAAGTTCTAACGACTGTTTTAAAGTGTCAGAGAGAATCAATATATGCGAAACAGGGCATACTGTAATTTCTCCACGAGTGAGAATATTTTGTTGTTTCCACGTGAACGTATCGTCCTCCAGGAAGAACTGAATATCAGTGTATTTACCAGAGAATGCACATTTCGTTTTCTCTAGATAGGTTTCAAAGGATTCCTCCAAGTGATCTAGAAAGTAGTTGGCATTCTCTATATGCATCTAAAATAATAAGATAACTCAGTGTGATTTCATTCTTTGTGACGAATAAAATTGTTCACAGCTTCTAAATTTTATCATACATATAAATATTTTGTAAGACAAATATCAATCAGTTATGTACCTTGCCACTTAATGGCACTGTGGATGATCTCAGTATCATTATCTCGAAACATGTATCCTCCCATTCTGCGTACAGCGTAAAGTTGCTATTGTCCACTTGATTCACGAGCTGACTTACGCTCACGTTAATCATGCTCTTTCCTTTTGGTAATCTAGAAAATATGTGAAGCAACCGAGGGAAGTCGTGACACTTGATGCGCAATCATCAGATGGAGATTTTGTCAACTTATTTGGTCGAGAATAAAATTCTCGTCAAAAGAAAATACATTTTGACATTTTTGACACACAATGCGGCATCCCATTTAAATTTTCAGCCATAATTGACCAATCACATTGGTTAGTCTCCACATATTCGGCGCGATGTCACATTAAAGAAGGGAGTTCTGTAACAGGTTTGTACTTATAGTTTCAAATACGATTAAAAGTTGATAATGTTCGTTTTATGAGGATATTGTCGTCACAACAGTACTTGTTTTTCAATTTTTTTTTTATACATACAGTTTCTTTTCCTAGGTACCCTTAATCTTGTGTGATTACGAGCGAGAGCATTATTATTATAGGTTAGAGATACCATCACAGGATATTAGATAAAAAAAAATATGACAATACATGCGCATGCGCCTGCAACTACAGTATAAAAAAATTTTATTTCAATACCCAGATAGCACAACTGATCCTTTTGATTTCAAAAAGAATTCACTTTCTTGAGTTCTTTTCGAATTCGCGTAATCTGTTCAAAATGAACTAGAAAAGAATTCCTTTTCATTGCGAATTCTTATGGACTCGAAAAGGAATCCTTTTTGAATCTAAAAAAGAACTCACAAATGATGACATAAAAGTGAAGTCTTTTGGAATGCTGAAAATACTTTTAGAACAGAAATGGGATGGAAAAAGAATTCATTTTGTAAATCGGGGACAAAAAAAGAATTCTTTTCGAATTCTCTGTGCTATCTGGGTATAATAGTATTGTTGTTCACGTTCATGTTAAACAATAAAAGTTGAGGTTACATCACGCCTAATTATGATTCTTCTTTTATTAACGACACAACAATACTATTTCTCATTAAAAGGCGTGATTTATAGACGAGGTCGTCGAAGAGTAAAATTAATAAATCTCGTTTCTCGCCGATGGAGTGTTTAAAACGCGAGAAATTAAGTCCAACAAGAAGGAAAAAAAGTTGAGAGAAAGTTTTTAAAAATCATTTGAAACTACTCATCTCCAGTGAATATTCTGCAAATAAAATGATGTATATGACTCGTAAAGCTGGTAGTACGGCTGCACGTGTAATTGGTGTATAAGAATAGAGTTTTGAATTATAAGTTACTATTGATCTTCCCTTAGATACGTACCTCAACCCTAATTTAAAGACTAATTTAATAAACTAAATATATTTTCCCAGTCCCATTTGTGCCGTCATAAGTCTCAGACGCGTTTTCTACACTTGGCGGACTAAAATTTCTTGTTCTTTATTGTTTATTTTATATATAGACTCTATTTAACACACAGCCTCTTATATAACGCTGTTGAAAAATGATGTATTATATCGCTTGAAAAGGGTCAGAACCAATGGTCAAAACGTCGTAAACATTAATATCACATGGCCAGTTTGCCGTCAATTAATACTTTTTTTGGATGGATTTAATCACTGAAGAAAAGATTTGTTTTTATAGTAAATATATTTTGCCAAAGGCTCCTGGTGGGGGGGGCGAAGTCCCCCCATTACCACGAAATGAGTTCTCTATTACGAAAGAGAATTTGCCGTCACATACGATTGGATATCGTCTATCTTAAAGCTATTACCTATTGTAAAAACCACAGCACATTGTTTATTAAAAATACTGAAAAGATCAGCGAGATTTCTACGCAAGATAGGATGCTTTTACTTGTGACCCGAAACCCCCAATCAGAGGACTTAGCCCCCGGGATCCCCCTCGAATAATGAATGACCTAACAAGTTGCCTTTCAATTTCGCGCACTTACGTCGCTGCGCATGCTCAGACAGCGCTGTCTGTGTGTACATCATCGGTATAACAGGTTTCCTAACCCCGCAACTGTCAATTTTTAATACGTTATAACTTTTTTTCCAATGAAGAGCGACGATTTTAACTTTCATATTCGTATTTTACGGATCAAAATACGCAATATAGTGTAGTTTTAACGAAAACGGTGAGGAAGTCCGTCTTCTTTAGTATTACCAAAATGATGTATCTTGTTAATTATGATTACATATTTGCAGGTTATATTTTGTTGAGTTCCTAAGGTAATTATTTAGCTACAGCGGCATAAATACCGATGAAATTATGCTTATTCGACGCATTTTTGCACAAAATGAACGAATCTGACCGAAAGAAGCATCAGTCTGCTCTACGAAGCGAAATATCGTTAAAGTTGACTACTTGACAGGTTAGGAAATCTGTCATATCGACGAAATGTGACGACATAAAGGTGCTATTACATAGGAGCATCAAGCGTCGAGCGTCGAGCGTCAAGTTGCGCAGAAGATTACTGCGCAGCTTCTTGACACTTGAATGTGGATTTGCAGATTCCCGCTTTTTCGCTACAATCGGTCTACTACTTAATTGACATTTTATTATTTGCTGTTCGCTACAAATATACTGACGGGTCACCACGTTTATGACAAAAGGAGCAAAAATTTATTTATTACAGCTGACAGATCTAGAAAATTATCACTGCGCATGCTCACGACGCTCGACGCTCGACGCTTGATGCTCCTATGTAATAGCACCTTAAGCATGCGCTGCGGTCACATTTTTTGCATGCGTGGTCGCATGCGCATGCGTAATCATGGTTGAAATACGCACGAAATTTAAATTATAAGCTGTAATCCATTTGATGTTACAAATAGCGGCGGCTAAATTTATAAATTTAATTTAAGTATTAATGTACTTATTATATGTGTTTATTTTGCATCTTATTAATTATAGAAAGCTGACTTCGTGTCGAAAGTTACAAAACTCATGTGAATCTCGCTTCTCATTAAAAAGTGCGTGCGTAGGACAGTGTGGGTGCGTTCCGTTTCACGCATATGCGCGCATTTATCTATAGTACACGTTACGTATACTATAGATCATGCGCGCATCATGCGTGAAACGGAACGCAGCCTATGTTCCGTCTCCCCTGGGCTCCGCTACTGAAAGATAGAAAGATAACCTAACCTAAATTCAGTTTTTTGCATAAAATGGTAAAATGTATGCGTGGTTATAGAGAGAAGTTGTAAACTTATGTCATATGACTTTAGATATATATATATATCTTACCTGAATAATTACTCTGAAATAATATAGCAGAAACATGGAACGTGTACCATTGCACAAAGCATTAGAATCGCTGGCTTGGCTAGAAGGAACGTGGCAAACGGAGATTCAAGGCAACGGCAAATATCCAACAATTGAAGATTTTAGCTATTACGAGAAGATGTACTTCACGTCCCTAGGACAACCCATGTTTAATTATACCGCGCAAAGCTTTTCCAATTCTGATTTAAAGAAGCCTATGCATCGAGAAACAGGCTTCTTGAGAGTAAAGCCGGGAACTGATGAAGTAACTCTTCTCTCAGCACATAATTTTGGTTTGACAACCATTGAGTGTGGCAAGATAACTGACAAAACCATCATCTTAAATAGTGCTCATATAAGTAGGGTAGAAGAGGCAAAGATACCCTATGTAACTCAGGTACATATCAATTTTATTAATTTTATAGTTGACATTTATGTAAACAACTTAATTAAAGTATGTTTTAAACTTCACGGCAGATACGCAGAGAATTTAAACTCCATGATAATTGTTTGGAATATGTGCTTTATATGGCGACGTCAAACACCCCAGAGCTAACTGAACATTTAAGGGCAAAGTACGTGAAAGTTAGCGAAGAGGCATAAAAGGAGGTGTGAAGAGTATATTTGTTAACCTCAGAACTCTGAACTTTACCTAGGCCAACTTAGAGAAAGCTTTTAAAGAATTTTTAAGAAACTTATGTTTTGTTTTTACTATTAACTTTACTAACTTTTTTCAACTTTATTTAATTGCAAAAATATTAACAAAATTATCTTCCTCAATGTTTTCTACATCAGTTTAAAAAAAGTATCGATTATTCCAGGAGTTATGAAAAGATAAAAATGAAGTAAAAATGCGCTGCTACAATTTACTTAAGTTTACGTAAGTTTCAGATGTTATTATTTAAGCTTCTAGAGTTAATAATTTTACAACATGTTTTTGACCAATTTTACAAGCACTGTGAATATTTTAGAATGCTAGAATGGTAGAAAACACTTTGAATTGATTATTTATTATCCGATAATCTACTACGATTGTAGCATTCGTGCGCACATTGCATGACGAATCTTTTATTTGCGATCATAGATCATAGATCATAGATTCCAGAAAATTACTACTACTAAAAGTGATTTATCGTTCGTTATGTAACAATTTGCGGATCTGTTTTTCATGATTGTATAACATTACGTTTTTGCACTTGAAACATATATACACGGTATATATATATACGTATATAATTACGCATAGAAGAGAGAGAGAAGATGAGAACTCTAGAATGAAAAAAAAATAGATCTTTAATGATATATGGAACATGATATGTGTTTTTTTCCGATAGCGATTTCCGTTGCGAAATAAGCGTTGAGTGGTTCGGTAACGTTACAGAGCATTACGTGATAGCGTATGAGTTTTGTATAATAAATGAGATTGTGGAAAAGTATAAAATACTGAAAATCTCGCGCTGCGATCTCAGTATAAAGTGTAGCGTGCGGTGTAACAGCGCAATCAGGAATCTTGTAACTGCTAGACTGCTAACTACAACAGGCTGCAGAGATGCAGATGAACGTCTTACCGCTGCACGAACTGTTGCACGTGCTGGCCTGGTTGGAGGGCATATGGATAACGGATGATCCCGGAGCGGGCACGTTTCCAACCACCCACCCCTTTAACTACTACGACCAGATAAACATAACGTCCATAGGTCAGCCAGTGTTAAACTACATCGCACAGAGCTGGCACCCGGAAACGGGGACGCCGATGCATCGGGAGACCGGCTTCCTGCAGATCTTACCAGAAACCAAGAAGGTCGCCCTTAGTCTGATTGATAACATAGGATTGTTTACTGTCGAGCAGGGTAATCCAATAAACGACGACAATGGTACTACCATCGACTTGATGAGCACTAATATAGTGACGACGGACGTAACGTTATCGGTTCTTCCGACTGTAACACAGGTACGATCGCGTTTTCTCCGCAAATTTTGCACGTTGATAATTATGTAAGTGTTAATAATTATTTATTGACGTTAATTTCTCCCCTCCGTGACAGACGCGTCGAGTGTACAAACGCAACGGCGACTACTTGGAGTTCATCTTCTACATGGCGACGTCGAAGACACCCGAGTTGACGGAACATTTGCGTGCGAAGTATAGGAAAGTAGCATAAAGATCCGCAAAAGATGTATATGTGTCCGTGAAAAGACACGAAAGTAGGGAAGAATCTGTAAATCTATGAATTATTATATTCTTCACCTCTTTTGTAATTATATATTTAAATAGGAAGCAAAAACGTGATAGTCTCGAGAAACGAAACACGAAACTGTACATGTATTTTTTAATGTAATGTAACTAATAAATAGCAGCATAGACTTAATTTATTAATGCAGTGTATTCGTTTGCACACAGTTGAACGCCTTCTCTTATTTCGCTTTTATCAAGGTGAATCAACCAACTGGGAGGTTGGAGGTCGGGGCATACGATAGGAGAAAATTTGCGACTGGCACGCGACGTGACCGCATAGAGAATGCGCCACAGATTGCATCCTTAAGCGTATCTTTTCACGCTCGATCGATGGAATTTAGTTATATTTCGTCGCTAACTACCGCAATGTGATTGCGATATATTTCGGTATTGCGATTGACGTCGAAGTTACGTCGGAACGCTAAAGATCTCAATTTAGTCTCTCTACCACTTAAATCGCGTTATATCTTCGTAAAATAGAATGTAAGTATACAAAAATGGAAACTTTGTAGCATCCTATTTTTTATAGTATCTTAGAAAATTGTTTATAATATTCAATACAATAACAATGATCGATAAATTTATTTTGGCCTCCAAAGACCAGCTTGTTTTAGCGAAGAAATTTGATTATTTGATTTGATAAAAATTTCTGTTTTTAAATTTAACGAACGTTAAAAAGATCGTTTGCTTTCCGTGAAACTAGGTTCTATGTTTAACTAACTGTAAACATGATTCATTTCATTTTAAAGGAAAAAAGGAGGAAGGAGAAAATTAATAATTAAACTTATTGTTTTTATATGGTTAAAGTTATAATTTTCTTATTCCTTTAAAATTATATTATTGATCAAAGATTCGAGCTCGAGTTCAACAGTACGAAGAATCGTCACTGGCACAGGAATCGGAGAGGATAATCGCGCGCGTACGCGTCCACACGTGGCGAAGAACGCCACAGATCCATTTCGTAACATCGTGAAATTCAAGTTAAACGGTCACTACTTGGTTAGAACGAATTCGCTCGGCATACAGGGAGTAGGGAACGTAACACCTGCGTGTTTACCCGCTGAAACAGCCCCGACCTACCACGGCGGACGATTCGACCGCGACAGTTGCTCGTCGTGTCGACATGACGGAGGATCGTTTCCTCGCCCTGGGAGATCGGACTCAAATACCGAGTATCTCGTGTACATCGAGTGTTCGTTTCGTTATCATTATGTCGGTACCGCCATTGTGCGCGGATAATTCAGGGTAATTCGAGGGTCCTCGACTTCAACTAAATTTCCATTAACTTAGTCAGCAATTAATTCAAAATCGTTTAAAGCAACATTTTTAACATACAATTCGTCACCTCTAATTTTTTTCTATATGTTAAAAATTTTTGTAAAATACTATCTGAAACTAAAATTTTATAGATTACTAATATTTTTCTGTGACTTTATATACTTTTATCCCAAGTGGAAATGAAAAAGTATTTAGATCCAGGATTTGAACCTACAAATGAGGTACTCCTTCAATAGTAAACTATAAATATTTTATATCAGCCAAAAATAGTATGTCTTTATTTATTTGAAAATCACTTATCAATCAAAGTTTCACTCATTATTAATGTTTATTCACATTGCAACGTTGCTTGAAGGATGTTCCTCTTAAAATTTAAAATTGGTTATTGTGTCACAGAGAAATATTATGTCATATGTCTCTGTGATCAAATTGATGAAGATGTCTCTTGAAGGAAAATCCAGGTTCTCGGATCCTAGCTGGAGTATGTTTTTATATTTTTCACAATGAATTCTTTATAGTGATTTAAACGATGCTTATTAGCATCAAAAAGTTAGATCAATTATCGATTTAAATACATTGAATTTATTGTTCCAAGAAAAAATTGTGTTTTAGTTTGAATGGAAAAAGTATATAGTCATACAAAAATATTAAGTTTCAAAGAAATCTAGCTTAGTCAAACATAGCATATTTTTATTTGTTTATGGGAATCATTTGTCGCTCAAAAAATTATTAATTTTATTAATTTTATTAATATTATTTATTATTAATTTTATTTGTATTAAAATATTATAATACAGATTTACTAAATAAGTTGATCATCGATTAAGTGTTAATTTGAAGTCGTTGTTGTTTCTTAACTACTTTATTTTCATCTTGCCTTTTCGAAATTTTATTTTAAAATAGAGATATATTTTTATTGGAATAGAATGCTAGTAAAGGATAAAGTACATGACATTTTAGTTCTCGCCCTGATATAATTTGATCTCCGTTTGACTCAAGCTTATTCGATCATTATCGAATTCAAAAGTATATATGCATCGCATTTAAATCATCATATTGAATCTTTAATTTCCTGTCCCTTTTCATTCTTTTATCCTTGTTTCTTTTTCAGATTTCTTTTCAAACATGTCTTCAATTCTTTTTAGGTAACGTCCACTTTTACGATTTCAGTATTTCATGTTCTCCACACATACACGTGCGCACACACATACAAACGCACAAAACGACTTTTGTTCATTTTTAATATTTCTTCGCATAATCCACCACTTCTAGAAACTTCCTATGTTTTTTCATATTAAAACTTCGTCCACCAAGTATTTCTTCCATCCTTTCTTTCGTTTTGAAACGTTCATATAATTTTTTTTTTCAAGGAAACAAATATAATTTTCCAGCAAACAACAACTAACGGTGACATAACATCAGTTTTATAATTTCTCACTTTATAATTTCTTTTATAATTTCAACAGTATAACAAATGCAATGTAACGGGTGTATTATATCACACAGTACATTGTTGTTTGCTGGGTTTCACGGGGGTTGCTGGAAACTTATGGCAAACCGAAGAGTGTAAAAATGCATTTGTGCACGGTTTGCATTGTTCTTTTTAATTTCTGTATAGAGATGCTTAAAAATTGTTCGAATCACGATCATCGGCGTCGCAAGACTCTGTCGTCTTTCGAACTGCACCGTACACAAACCCGTCGCGCCGTCGCGCGAAGCATTTAAATCGATTGTGCATCGATCACCTCGATGCGCACAATCGTCCTTCGACTTTTCGACCTCTGAATGGCGCGCAGCATGGCACCGCTTTACGACTATTACAAGCAGATGTTCGAGCTTCAGGAGAAACTGCGGAAGAGGCAAGTACACAGCTTCCACACCGGGATAATCGCGCGTACGCGCGACTATCGCGGGGCCATGATTGTCGATAACGTCGCGAATTTTCCAGCGAGGAGGAAAGGATACGACTGGAGGAGCGATTCAATGTGCTCGTACGAGAATCTCGTAATAGGTGAGTGAGTCTTACGCCTGTAAGCCGAGGATTTGAAGAACTTCCCAATCTGTCGTGTTGGAAGATTTAAATTTGAAATACAGAGTCCACAATGTGACACTACCATGATTACAGTGAAGTTAACAGCGAACCGTAGTGAAGTTCGCTATATTTAAAACAAGCAATTACAAAAATCTTTTGACCTAAACATGAGCTATGTACTAATTTATAACTTAAGGTGGATTCACCTACTTATGAAAGATTCACTTTAAACTTTGATAGGATGCAGGGATAGGCGATAGAAACAAATGCTCAAAACTTCAGGGTAAGTCATCGACCTAAATAAAGAGTAATCAATCGATGACAATGAACATTTAACACGAGATTACATAGGGGTCACGTTCATGACGGTAATTATTAGTAAATATTATTGGTTATAAGCGGCAGATATCATATCAGGAAAAGAGTTATGATATGGAATTCGATCTGCTGAACATTATTTTATCGAAAAAATTGCATGTTATCAAAAAAGATATTCAGTTGCAAATAGTAAATGTGACCATATTACATAACACAAGATGCTGCGCATGTAATTTGGCAACGTTGTACTTCTCTATTTCCATTATATCGCCAGATTTAAAATCTATATCTGGATAAATAAAAAAATAAAATAAAATAAAATTTTTTGTAGCGTTTTTTGCTATAATCGGATATTGGGTTTTTTTATTATCTAAATAACATGAATGCAATAGTTTTCCGATTAAGATTCCCTTTTTATGATCAAAAAAAACTGAGAACCCTGTGGCGGGCCCCCGCTAGATACGGCCTACCGCGGTGAATCCACCTTAATGCAATCTATTATTAGTGTGTTATTCTAGTTATTAGTTAAGGATCGGGAAGAAGTGGTAAAAACGAATAAAAAAACAATTAAAATCTTTTCAACTCAATCTTTATCTTCGAAGGATAGCGACACAGGTGTTTCAGCAATCAAAAGATCTGCAATCGACGAAACTTACTTTGTCTGGCTACATCTTTTAAAGCTTTGTACACATTTTTTAATTTTGAAAGTTAGAATGAGTCGTTCTAGCATTTAGGGTAGCAACGATATAGAGAAATTACCTGAAATACTCGATATCGATCCAGTGGCAGTCTAGTTCTACGGAATGTCACGATCAATAAACGCTGTGAGCGTGATCCCATTCCCGTCGACATCTTCGCGGTCAGGACTAATTCCGACTCTCTCGTTGTTTACGCGTCCCAATTCGTGTCTGGTCGAGACATCCGAGCGTTTCATCGATCGCGAACATAGGATAAAAATATTCGCCTATTTCATGCCGCACGCGTCTCCGTTTTAACGGCGTTGCGTTCGTCATATATTGTCGCGAAGACTTTGGTGACTTTACCACCGAGGTCACGGTGCTTCCTTAATCGTGAGGGAGTCGTGTTAACTCCTTAATCGATCGCTTAACTCTTATATACGTACCTCACATACATACTACTTTTTTAAAGAAGATATGACATATCTAATATAATCTTAATTTATTAATTTTTCAATTGCAATTTTCAAAGCTGCTATTTGTAGAACTAATAATATTATAAATATAGATGAGAGAAAAATGCAAGAAAGTCTTTTCCTTGGCCAAGGTGTTCTTGGAGCTTAAACCATTCACAATGGCAGTTCGATGATTTTTTTAAATTTCAGACACGACGTTTGTATAAATCGGTTGCGCATGAGGTATATACAATATCTGGAGGAGCAACGCACGAGGGATGAGAGGAATCACAAGCTTCTCGCAGCGTTGGACAGAGTTATGAATAAACTTGCGCTGATAAGTGCGAAAAAAGATAGACTCAATGTTCTCAGAGTGAGTGTTTATTATTTTTTAATCGAGGCATCTTTAATTATTTTGTAGAGAAATTGTTTTATTACTATTTGTCATTTTTGTCTCATAACAATATTATATTCATTATATTAAATAAATTACTGAAAAGAGTCATAAGAGACAAAATTAGTTTGTTTTCATCCTTTTTTAAAATTAACTTATTAATTGTATATATTAATAGAATGTAGTTAACTTTTATTATTCCACAAGTTCAAGAAGCTGTTTATATTATTTATTCATTTGAGATTATATCAATTTTACTCTTTTCTTTCTTTAAAATAAATGTGAAAAAAAATTGAAGATGCAAAAAAATAATTTTCTTGATTATCATACATATAATTGTTGTGTAAAACAATTATATTAAATATATAATTCAAATCTTAGATATATATTCTTCAGCGTTCTATATTACTTGTTCCTTGTAATCAATGAAATACATATAAATGATTTTATTGTTCTACCTACGTCGGTTTGTTCTACTTAACAAGGGAGAATGTTGACTTTTTTTCAGAAACAGTACGAGGCTTATCTACTACGCGCTTATGCTAATCATCGACCACCCGGTAGCGTCACTGGGGACAGTGGCATCGCCAGCCAGAATGAGGATAAGTACACGAAGAAAACTGTCGCGATGGCACATCCCGATTTAGCGTCTGCGGAAACGAGAAGTGTTTCATCACCGCGCGGGCATTCGGTGGCTGATGCTCAGCCAAGGTCTTTCTCCGCATCAAAGTTTCATGATCAGGTTGCCGTAGACGCTTCGTTAAATAATCCTCCTTCAATTTTGATGGCTGCGCCAATAGGTGCAACCCACGAACATCATCAGACGAGTGTTCTACACGGACCCCATGTTTATGCCCCCGTGCCAAACGCTCATCAATATCTGCGGATACCTTCCAATTATGACGGAAGCGCATCACTCAAACTTCAGCATGTTCCGGACATTCGCGTTTCATACACGGAAGCGCCGGTTTTGTCAATGGCACCTTCGGATAACATGCAGCTCCATGCTGTTCCTGCTAACCGATTCTTTAGGGAACATGTAGAATCGGCTCAAGCTGCGTCCGGTCTCTCGGCGGCCGCGCAGTACGAAGAGACGACGCGGAACGTGCCTGTTCCACGTCAATTTGAGCCTTCAGCCTTACTTCACGACGCCAATCTATTGCTATCCGATCCGCGATTACGAAGAAGGGGATACGATCCGTCCAATACTGCGATCATGGGACCGACTTTAGTAACTGGGAAATCGAGTACGCACCTCGACGGAATGGGATCCGACGTGAATATCGCTAATCAAATCGGTCCGCTGCCGGGATACATGGACTATGTTCTGGCGAGTTCGCAGAGGTCTGACGACGAAGGATCCACTCGTTCCATCACCAGCGACGACTTGGACGGTCTGATAAGACGCAACGAACGTTTGCTGTGGAGCAAAGCGGACATTGCCAAGACTCCACGATCGCCGGTTGCGAGAGCAGACAACGCTAATCTGGACGAGAACGACATGACAGCGATAGTGGAGAACGAATTGGATCGATATATCAGCAATATTCGGAAGCTCCATCGGGAGCACGGCGTGCAGAGCTTGGATGAGCTGGACCACGAGCAGAACACTAGCGGCGATTTGTTGAATGTCTCCTTATCGGAGGATGCTTTGGAGCTACCGGCTGAGGACCGAGCGAGGAAGGAACAAGTGCCCGAGGAAATGGGCAAGATTCTAGCACTGGCTAGCGATCTCGCGTCCAGGACGGCAAATCTGAAGGAGGTTGTGCGAGATTCAGCCGCGCAAAACGGCAGCGGTAGCTTACCCGCGGAAGGCGAGGACGGAATTAGACATCGCGAGATTGCAAAAAACGACGCGTCGGAATTTAAAGGGAAATATGAAACTGAAGGACGCGCGACATCGATGAGAAACGAAATTAGAGAAGACGTTGCGACACACTCGGCGAAATTAGAGCCGCTGCGCGGAGACATAGAGATTGCGAAAGAGAACGCGGACGAGTCGCGAGAATGTGCTCAGGAAGTATCTGTTTCGAAGAAAACCGTGAACGAGAAAATAGTTACGAATGACGAATTACAGGTCGATGATCTGAGAAATGGACCGAAGGAGAGACGACTCGATTTTGTAACTGGTGAAGAGTCGAATGTTGAAGGTCTATTTGATGTTGCTGATGAATTGGCGCCATGGGATCTCGCAAGTATGCAGAAAAAAGTTCGCGAGTTACGTTTGGACGATTCTGATGGGGACCGAACGAAAAAAGATGCTACGGGCCAAGAATATACGGCAGACAGAATCAAAGAAGAAATCGCGAATAATTCATCACAATTCGTCGAACAAAGCAACGTAAATGGCGAAGTGGAGAACGCACGTTCTTCGCAGGATACGCTTCCTCGCTCGGAAATGGAAACGAAAAAGTTGGACGCAAGATCCGATGAGGTGAGTGAGATTGAGGAGCAAAATAAAACACATGGACCTATCAAGGATGCTGAAAACTCTAAAATGTTGAGTCAGCAGTCAGCCGGTGAGATTGCTTCGCAGCCAGGTGAAGAATTTGGTGAACCAGACGGAAGTGACAGAAGAAAACAGGATAACGATGAGACGGCGGAGCTTCAAGTCGACGATCAATTCGAAGGTGCAGTAAAAGATAGTGAGTACAGTGTCGAGCAAGGATACGTCGAGGATCCGAACCAAACGCAGCAGTACGAGCAACAAGATCCAAATCAGCAATATTATGATCCAAATGTGCCGTATGAGGCTGATAACGAAGAGTACGACAGATATGCTGATCAAGGATACGCTCAAGAAGGTCAGGAATACATTGAGTACGTGGAAGGTCAGTACGAACAGTACCCCGAGGATGTCAATAATCAGCAGTACCAACATTATTCTAACGCGCAGTACGAGCAGGATCCGAATCAAACGTACGATTACGGCTACGATCCTAATCAAGGATACGGAGATCCTGGCCAGCAATATGACCCTAATCAAGGATACGAGAACAATCCTGATAATCAGGCGTATGGTTACACCGAGCAAGTTCCTTACGATTCTACTCAAACATATGATAATGCGTACGAACAGGAGTACAAGGAGGAACAGCGTCATCCCGACGATGATGTTAAGGATCGCGCAGAGGAGCCGGAAATGGAAGAAGCCTCGCAGAAACAAGCAGATCCAGAGTTGGAACACAAATCGGATGGAGATGGGGATGAGTCGCAGCCGGCGGACGTAGTTAACGAGACGGATCAGTCAAAGAAGAAGAAGGACGTGATCAAGTCCCTGCTGGATTCCGACACGGATACAACGATCGAACGAAATGTTTCGAACACGGAGAGCGATTTTGATTTCAATTAAGACATATGCGATGCGTCGGAGGATGTTGAACTTGTTACTGATGAAGACAAATTGCGACAATGAGATCTTTAACGAGATAAATGAGATCCTGTGTCCTTAAATGCCGACATGAATGTCTGCGATCGAAACAGACATGAACAATGATTCTGATTTTGATTGAAATATGTGTGATGAAAGAAGGATACATACAGTTTGGTAGATACAAGAGAAGATAAACTAATAAGCTCAGTAAGACAAATGTGATTCAAGGAAGAACATGATTGAATCTTGAATAAATTTCAAAAACGAATGTTAATTTATTTACGAGAAGAGTAGGGATGCCTGGAACATGAACAGTGAATTTAATTTTAATTTTACAGCTTTAATTTAAGCCATGAGAGTAGCAAACGGTGAGAATAATTACGTCCAGGTTTCGCTTGCTACCGTAAATATCATTTACATATGTAAGCGCAGAATAAAAGAATGGTGAAGCAAGATGCGAGTGGAAATGTATGTTATTTCGTGAAAGTTTCACCTATTTTTGAATAGCGACGTGATTGAAATGTAATTAATTATACATTTGTAAATGTATTTTCAATCACGAAGAAATTATTATAAAAATTTTATACGTTATAAAAATTGATATTTATCATAAAGACATTAAGTTCAAGAAAAAAATATTAAGACAAAGTTTGTGCAAACGGGAAAATACTAATTTTATTCAAGATTAATTAGCTACTTTTATAGATTTAAAGCAATGATACTAACTAAGTATTAAAGTAGGAGTACACTCGAAAGTGCATCTTTAAAGAATTGTTTGAAAGGTTTCATTTTCTCATTTAAAATACAATACGTGCAATAAATCAATAAATGAACATGTTTGACGAGTATATTCATATTTAATAGCAATAATCAATTCTAGACTCGCAGCACAATCATGCAATCGGCAGACTTTTATTTTCTCGTTTAATAACATTTTTTTCATGCGACATTGTGAAAATCCGAGTTTAGAAACTGGTCGAAGTTGCTCGTCGGCTACGTGTCCCCCAAGCTTTTTCATAATTTACGTGGAAATATTATACGTGTTCCATATCGCAACACGAGACCTCGGTTCCTCGTGTCTTGTATAATTATTGCAGCACGGTGGCGATCAGTCGCACGGTATGGATTTTCACGGGAACGACGGGAACGAGTCTGCGCCAATCGGGTTCGCAGCTGTGTCGCGCCTCCTCGACCAATCACGCTCAGTGCCACGCGCGTCACACCACGGGCGCAGTGCCGTAGGAGCCGTCAGTGGAGAGATTTCGTTTCGTCACGAGTGTTTCGAGAAAGGTAGATCCTTTGTATCTTCGCTACAGACTCACTGCTCTCTCTCCTTTCCTGGGAATTATTGTCACACGGAGTGGTATTGTTTCGCAGAACGTGACGCGCTGTCACGTTCCTTCCTTCGTGGCACAATCGGGCGAATTGGGTAAAAGGAGAGAGAGAAAGAGAAAGGTAAAGAGTAAGAGTGAGTAAGTGAGTGAGTATGTGTGTGTGTGTGCATGTGTATGACAGAGAGAGGTGGATATGCACACCAAAAGAAATTTCCGTGATAATGAAATAACGTAGAATTTCACCGCAAAGCAGGATTTTATTTAGATTGTGTTACATTGGAATTTACATTCGTAATATTATAGTTTTAAGTTCCGATAATGTCCGATTAAATCTAAATCCATACAGATTAAAAAAAGAACACTTAAAGAAATACTCAATATTGGGCAACATGTGTATAGAAATAGATATTTATCGTTTCAGAAATTATCGTTTTTTTTTTTTTTTTTTTTTACAAAAAAGGGTTGCAACTTGTATGGGTAGTTCATTCATGTCTTGATACATAAATTTACGTATATGCTCCGATAAGTGTTCAAATTCACGTGTGGAGGCATTAGTGACATCCGTCATTTCGTTACATTGCGGTCCGTGACTCGCGCAGCGCGCGTCAGACTTCGCGGTCATGACGACGCACAAGGTGTGTTTACGCGAGCGGCGCACCTGGAGTGTGCGCCGGCGGCGACGATCGTGCGCGCTCCAGATACTCGAGTAATCGAAAGGAATCTCAACGCGCAGTGTCCGTTGTCCGCTCGGACTGTCTGGCGTCGCGCGTAGTTCAAGCGACATCGAACATCCTGAACGTTGCCGCATTCGCTCTATGTCCTCGTCGTATAGCGAAGTGTCGCGCGTCACGCCGTCTCGCGAATAACTTCACTCTGTCGATCGTACGGATCGAAAAGCGTTGTCCGGACGGCGTTGTAGCCGCGCCGCGATTGGTCGAGCGCGCGTGCCACGCCGCCTCGCGATTCGCTCGCTTCGCGTCGCGTCCATTGTAGCCGTTTGTTCGACACCGACGATACATCGCTCGCGCGACGTTCCTCCTCGCAAAGCCAGCGAAACAAGCGTAAAATGTAAGTGAGAAATGGAAACCGTGATAAATTGCGCCTCCGTGGCGCGACACATATGTTGGAATGAGTCAATTTCGCATTTGCCACATGATGCGCGTTAGAAAAGCTCACGCGGCGAATCAATGATCAGCTGGCATGACCCACACACATGTGTGCTTCTTCTTGCATAAAAGTCTGTAACTATGACTAGAGAATGTGAATAAGAAAAGTGACGCGCATATTTATCAATACTGGCTGTTAAAACTTCTTAACACTTTTTATTTACTTCTTAACACTTAATGCCGATATATAAAATATTTTATCGTATATATAGAGAGGAAAGTAGTATGTAAATATTTTTTCGCATAATTTTTTCATATTTTGAAAAACCCTTCACGCAGCAAAACTATCAGATGTCGGTATGTATTGATATTTTTGATTCGAAATAGTATATTGTTATTTATTTTTACATGTATTATGGGGTAAATTAAAAGATTTATAAATTTGGATGTTTGATAATAAAAAAGATAATAAAATAATAATTAAAATTAATAATAAAAAAGATTATATGTACAAAATATGTCAAACATACATTCAAGCCAAGAAATTATTTATCAGTTAAGCAAAGTTGACAATTATTTTGCAAGAATCAGTTTTACTTTAATTTTTATATAGATTTTATAAATTTTATATATATTTAGATTTTAGAAATCACATAATGTAAAAAAATTTACTAATTACAAATTAGTTTGTTCTTACTTTTTTAGATTATAATTCAGTGTGTAGATATTTAACTGACATGTGTATCATGTAAACTGATCGAAAGATATACGTGCGCAGAAAAAAATGCGCTGTTGTATACTAATGAGTAAATTGCAACTTCATATATATAAGCATTAATAGTTAAATTTAAACCGCAAGCAAAATTCGTAACGACGAAAAAAAAATTGTACGTCGCTATTTTCAAAACGACCACGCTAATTACAATAAAACGGTGCAATTAATCCCTGTTTAAACGAACGTGACTTTAAGCTCTTAATTGGCAATTGTAGCGAGTCGAACGTTTAAACTTGATAGAATAACAAATTTGTTTCGTCAGAGATGCGCGATAAAGCTATCCAAGTGCGACATTAATAATCAGTATACAAATCAGATTGTAATATATCTTGTTAATATCTATTTTTTTTTGTTATCTATTTACATTAAATTAATCGACGATTTGTTTTGCCTTTTCCAATAATCTTTTATTATTATCTACATATTATGATCTGTGCATTTGTTAGTTGGACAATCAAATGATAATAATTAAATTCTTTCACGTTCAGAATTGTTACGAAGATTAATGTCGCAGTATAATTTTACTTTCTCACAATTAGCCTTTCTTATCGTACGATAAGAATTCTTATGCGATAAGAAGAGGTTTTTTGATATCATTTTCTGTTTTAGAAAAGAGAGAAGAGATTATACATATATGTATATGTATGTAAATTTACAACACACATACACACACATTTTATTTATCGTTACAATTAATTAATATAAATATTAGTATAACATAAAGTTCTCTTTTACACTAAAAATTGTACTTTATGTATCACACACGCACTAGAGGACTAGTAATGTTGTTAATATTTTATTTATTATTGTTTAAATTAATGTTTTATATAGGTCTATTGAATTACAAATTAGCAATGTTAAATATCGAAGAAAAATAAATCTAAAAACATAGAATATAGAAATCTAAAGATATTTTTAGCAAATGATAGCAAATTTAGAAGTATTGTAAGTACGTATATGTTATACATATATATCGTCTTTTGGAGAAATTGTACTTTATGTATCTTTGTCTACGAAACGCACGGCCTTTCTTGTATATTGTGCGCTTAGAGAGCTTATCGGCTCGTAACTGATAATGTAGCCACGTCAACACCGCGAATAATTAAATAAAGCCAGTACTCAAGATGACGAACGCATTTGCAGAATTATGGAGGACGTGATGGCCATGAATGGCGTGAAGGAGGTGAACGGTGACACGGACAGGATTTACTACGAATTGGACGGTGAGGGTGATGCTGACAGCTCGACAACTCCGAGCCACAATGTGGATCACCATCGCGATCGTGAGTACCATCGATTGTCATTTTATGGTGTAACTAATTCTACTTAATTAGTTGTGCAAGGAGTGAGTTGCATACAAACATAATTACAGGACAAGATAATAAGAGCGATGTAAAAATTACAAAGTTGTCAAGTTATTCTTTGACAGACGTTCATCCGAGTTGGGCCAATGTTATTCTTTAGCTTCTCGAAATGTAGCTCAATTTGGAACAGTGTTAATCTTTGACGAGTATTTATTCGTTGTTGTATCAAAGGTATTCTTTGATCTTCTAAGATCATAAAGTTGGAAGTACGGAATTATTTTTTGAAGGACATTTATTCGTCAAAAATACAAGTTATATTTTTTAACTTTTTGAACGGTGATGAAGCTGAAAATTACAAGAACAAGATCATTCTACGATTATATTGCAATTTTTTTCTAGGCGAAGCTTTAATCAGATGTTGCAGTTCTCCGTGATTTCGCGCTTTAAATGGTTGATTACCCCGTTTGATTGCAATTACATCGTGAACGCGAAACGTATCGTTAGACAGTACATTATAGCAGTCATGATTCTCGTATCGTTATAACGTTTTATTTGGCCGCACGAAAGGCGAAGTTAATTAAAGTTCGCGAGGAGGTCTGGAGATCGATATGAATTATATACGACAGCTGCGAAAGGAAGACGAATGCCTTGGAGATTCTCCTTCGCCAGAACTCTATTCTCGTCCCCTACATGTATGAAATGATAGCCTGAAAAATGGTAAATAATCGAGAAAAGGAATAAATTTCAAATAATCGAAGAAAATTAATGAAACCGTGACAACACGTAATTTTTTTATCAATCAGTAGAAACGAGATAAATTGAAACTATTGTCCGCGGCTCCAGTCTCGTCATTTTCCATAAAAGTTTAACAACTTCACATGACATACATGACCAAACTGGGACAATTCCAATTCCAATTACGGCGAACCATTCGGGTAGCAGAAAGGATTGTTCGCGTAAAACTCGCGTAAGACTCGCGTCTTATTTTTATTTCTGAATTGTCTGGAGGAGTCTTAACTGCGCTTTCGTAGATTGACACAAAATCCTGGTAATGGACGCGAGTGAAGCTTTCGGAAATTGGCAGGTAGCCTAAGACCTTCTGTCTGCAGGCGGCCGATAGTATTTTGGCCGTCGCTACAATGGTGCCGTCTCGTTTCGTCAGTCACGAGGCGAGACTTTCGGAACGTGAATAGAGGACAAGAGTTAGCTTCTCAGAAGTAAACCGCGATTCGGCCGTCACAGTAGTTTCACGGTGCTCCTCATTGAATCCGTGTTATGTGCTGTCGTAAATCTGACATAAAGTGGTGTTACGTAAAATTCTAAGCGTTCCTAGGAAAACATCTCCCTACAATAATCACACGGTTAATTCGAAGGTTGATAGTGAATTCTGAAAGTGACATACGTGAAGTTTAAGAAATTTCTATGTGAAATTGTTTCGATTACTGCACAATCGAGTCGAATGCCGGCGTTGGCTGGCGAAGCTCTACTCGCAAGAATCTTGTACATTTCTTAATTTCAATTTAATTCGATTGGGTGAGTCATAAATAACAAGTTCTTTTTTTTAAGTTTTTAAATTCAAGATAAGTGGCTTCTAAATGCCTCTAAAAATTAGTTATTAGCGAATTCTTTGTGAAAAAAGGACCAAGCCAAGTGCTCCAGAAAAAAAATTATAACTCAATTTAATAATTTCTTAGCGACTTATCTTAATTCTAACAGCGTAGCATTACTAAGACATTCGGAAAATTTTTTATTGGATTAAATTTTTGTTATATTTTGAAAATTGAAATTTTAGTTGAACTATTTTTCAAATAAATATTTATCGCTTGATCGACATCCAGATATATTAACTAGTCTCGTCGCATTTTGCGACCACATTGTGTCTCGTTCACCTTTGTGACCTTCGTACTTGGTGTTGGCACGTTTGATAAACACGATAATTACCACTATTTAGCATGACATCTTCGACGTAGTTAGAAGCGTACCGCAACGACGCTCTTTATATTTTTCAAACGATAGTACTTTTTTTAGAGTCACAGAGACGTGGTATCGCGAAAAACATTCGTGGCATTCTAGCGACTCTCAAAAATCTTTTATTATATCAGGAAGGATGAGGTAATAAATTTTTTGTCGAAGTAAAAGGAACCGTTGGTAGTGCAATTTACGCTGCATCGAAGATCGCGTGATTCAGGGAAACGCGCGACCTGGGAAAAATGTCGATCAGAGGTGTGACCACTTCGGAGAATGAAGCGTTCCTTGGTTCCTTGCGTCTGTCGAATTTTCTGATTGATCTGGATGAATTTTACGAAGGTAAAAGTGAGCGCGAAGGCTCATACATATATCTGTCGGTTGTGTTGATGTTTAATCGCTTGATATGTGTTGGAATCGATGTTATTGGCAAAACACCTTTATGTCGACGTCATTTTATCGCGATACTGTCTTAGATAACGACATTTGTACACCGCGGAAGGATTATTCCGCGTGTAACGTGTGTAAATAACAATGATGATGAATCATCTATTACAATCATTTCAGCGCGTTTCTTATCTTGTCAATAACAAAGCTAACAGTTGAGCCACTATACCTATGTCCTCTTAATTGTGAATGTATTATTAGATTATAATGTTTATAAGGTATGTATTAGAGAATTACAAGTTTTTACACCTTTCCGGGATTTTCCGACAGTGAGTCATGTCGCTTATCTCTTTATCTAGAACGTATATAAAGTAGACTCTTCATTAAAGCAGCAAATTACTCAAGTATACAAGTTATCAGTCAGTAATAAGTCGGAGATGTTATTTTAATGATTGGAGGAAACATTGTTCTTGACATTGTTTGGGTGATTATTATTCCATTCGAATTATCACGTTTCCACCGATGTTGAATTAATGTGTTTGATGTAATTCTTATAAGTAATTCGAGTAATTTAGATATTTACGATCAAGGCCTAGACATAAGTCGACGTTATCTTATTATGCAATCATAATGTGCTTGTGTGTGTTTGATGAAATAAGTAAATTTTTATATTTTGGGAAGGACATTATATTTCTTCCCTCAAAACTTTTAATTTTTTAAAATTGTGTACTAGAAGTATAAATTAATTAAGCAAGTTTTAATTATTTTCGTTTTTATACACTGAGAAGAAAGTGTTGAATAAAAAAATATTTCTTGATTCAATTATATGCAGCGGTCATGGGCTTGTTAAGCAAACATTTGTTAATTCAAACAAATATGTATTTCGGTAAATTAACTTAAAACATATTTATTTGAACTAATAAAAGAAAGAAATATTGCCAATTAAATTTCGTCATATTAATAACTTTTTGATAAAAGAAAATAAAAGAAAATAAAAGAACATTTTAACTGCAATACTGTTCAGAAAAATTATGTTTGTACCTTTTGTGTTTTACGCGAGTGTTTCGATGTAAATTTTAATTGCCTGCAAGTTGCATTCTATAGTATCACACAAGAATCCTTTAGAAAAATATTATTGGTGAAACAGAGTCGCGGAAAATAATTACAGCTAAGAATAGCCGAAGATTCAGTCACGATACTATTCACCAGTGCTGTTAGAGAGGATGTACGTTTAAAGTTAATATATCGTACAAATTACAAATTTTATTTATAAATCTTGCTCCGAATCCTTTGATTCCGCAATCACAGCAATAAATTCTGGCGATTTGTGGCCAAACGTGATCTTCGCGGACTGGATGTTAATGATGTGTTAATGAGTCGAAAATACTGACTGTCAGCTTATTTTCATCCCGCGACATGATATATTTGTCGCGAGAATTAGGTCCTATGTGCCAAACGAGGACGGGAGGGTGTCGATGTTCCCGATAGAGAAAATATTGGGACGTGCTTCGTGCGGAGATTCACGGCCGGTAACCGATAACCGTGCCAAGAAGGTGCGGTATTGATCTTTTCCGCGACTACGTCTATGCCACTCGTCTTGGCACGCGCTAACAGCATCGGTCGCGGCCGGTCATCAGAAATTGAATCACGCAAATTCACGCGATTGCCATAAATAGATGTAACCATGGCGTTCGATCCCGTTCTCTGACGCTTCAAGGAAATTTCTGCAAGCTACTTAAAGCTGGCCTTAGCTAACATGTTGAATATTCATGGAAGCCATTATTGTGAGAGAGAGAGATTCGTTTTTGTTAAAGTAATTAAATTTCTACGTCGTTGTATGCCATTATTTTGAGAGAGAGAGAGATTCGCTTTCGTTAAAGTAATTAAATTTCTACGTCGTTGTATGTCATTATTTTTTAATAGTTTGACAAATTATATTAAAAATGATGATTTCTTTGATGCTAATGTCATTTGTATCGCTGAACTTTAAGAGTACTTTGTACATTATAATAGAGACAAAAGGCATGAAAACTCAGCTTTTCAACTCACTCTGAGATTTGTTTTACACCCATGCTTATCAAATATTTTTATATTCATCGTCGCAATCTTATTTTTACTATGAATTTTTCTAGTGAACTTTATTTTAATAGAACTTCTATGGAAATTAGAAAATAATTAGTTGCAGAAAATTTAAAATTATAGATATTCAAATTAAACAAATATTACGAAATGAGAATAAGATTTTTTTAATAAAGAAAAGTCGATTTCGTATTAGTTGAAATATCTATCAATAAAAAGAAATATAGGTATTCAAAGACACTTTTCCAAAAATTGCGACTACCACGTATTGAATTTTTTTTTATTATAACATTATGACATTACTTTCAACTTTGACGTCGCGGAATCGTTCGCGATGAGTTTTTTGATAAAGTTTTTAAAATCCATTTATAATTAGTTTGGTGTGTAATGGACTTGATATAGAGTCGAGCATAGTTTTATAATAAGATTGACCGATATGATGCATATTCTGAAAAAAGTGTGTTCCAAAAGTGAATCAATATTTCTTATAATTCAACTATACGCGACGGTCACGGGTTTGTCAAGCAAATATTTGTTAATTCAAAAAAATATGTGTTTTAATAAATTAACATATGTTAATTTAATACATGTTAATTTAAAAACATATTTATTTGAACTAAAGAAATATTAACCAAATTAATAAAGAAATAATAACTAAAACTATTTAGTTATATTAACATTTTTCTCAATGTACGATAGCAACTCTGTTTTGGTAAATTAAACTTTATTATATCTACTTAATTCGCTTAATTTTAATATTGTGAGCTATGTTTTACTTTATTCACATTACTTCTTATATAATACACAGATATAATAAGTAAAATCTAGAAGTGTAGACACACTTGGTAAACTTTAACCTTATACGTTATAAGACGAATAATTACAAAAATTTATATGGTTTATTTTGATTTTGATTTACTTAGATAAAGAGTAAAGTCCTATTACCTTGCAAAGTCAGATTACCTGCAGTTTGAAAAGATCGCTTTTATATCATAAACTTCATTTAAAAAGCACAGTTGGCAAAATTTCATTCTGTATAGTAAATGTCAAATTAAAGAGGGTAGAAAGACTCAAACAAAATGATTACTGAAAAGAGCAGTATATAAAAATATACATAAAAATAAATACGAATAAATAAATATAAATATAACTAAACATGAATATTCAATGACAACTGTATATTCGTTTAACGTAGTAAAAATACCAAATTAAATCAAATTACACGTTTTTCTTTTAAATTTTCAAATAGACACGTTCAAATGAACCCTTTGCAGCTCATAAACTGATTAACTCTACTTTTTATAAATTTCTTGATTTTAGCGCCAGAATAATTATGATTAATTTATTATTTTTCATTAATTTTTTCTGCTTTTATGGAGTTGATTGGTTTAGTTTCAAGCAAAGGTTCAAACACGTGTCTCTCTCTCTTTTTCTCTTCTCATTCTAGAGACATAACATTCTCGTTATTCGTAATATAATAGTATGATGTCAGTGATTGGAGGAAATTTCTCGGATCGCGACAGTGAACTCTAATTAGTGAACAGCTGCCGTGTTCGACGCACGCGAAAATTGTTCGATGCGACAAGAATGACTTCAATTAAATCAGTATCATACGCCGCTAACAACAATCCACGAGTTTGTTAGTGATGAAAAGAACTAATGCGTGTATTGTGATGCACCGATGAAAAATAGTCAATTTGCCGAGAAAATTGTGCTCGTTCTTTATTGTTTATGACTTTTATTATACATTTTGAAATCACAGTTTCATTTAGTATTACTGTACGAAGATTTATTATTACATTTATTATTTATTAATACATTTTATATGACCATACCTTTCAAATAAAATGTAATACAAATTGAAACATAATTTAACATTGAAATATCGGCACATTTTTACTGTCTGAAATATTAATAAGTATTGCTATTGTGTAATTTTTAAAGTGTTGCATTGTGTAATTTTTAAATCATTTATTTTCGGTAGCCAATTCTAAGGAGTGTCCACAGTTTCCCTGATTGCTCCTCTATTTTTTAAGTGTTCCAATTTTTAAAAGTTTCTAATTTTGTAATTTGTAGAGTAACTAAAGAATTTTTGCATTTTAAATAAATGTACGTTTTTTCAAACGTACATTTAATTTAAAAAAATAGAGATTTAGTTTTTATTATTTAATTAACTCTTACACACATGACAGAATCATAAATTATAATAAAACACATTAAATTGCTAAAAATAACGCTAACACAGTATCAGATTTATATCTTGAGAATATCAAGTACGAGACAAAGGGAAATAAACATGCAACAAAAACGTTCGGATAAGACATGGCGAGCAAGCATATCGCTTACTTAACGCAGCTCCTAGAATTACAAAGGTGATATGTTTTTCAAACGGTCATGTATTATTTATAGTTTATACAATTGTCAACAACAAACGGCCTTTCGCACATATGTCCCTTGTTCTGTCCTCTGCTCGTGCGTAAGGTGTCCGCTTTGTGACACCTACGCAGTTACGCACGCATGTAACATGCGTATCGCACCGTGAAGATGTGGGTCACTGCAGGAATAGGCATAGGCATGCACACCGATCGTGAGCCGTCGTGTTCGCGAATGTATTATTATTGAAAATAACTAACGTGCGCGCGCGTTGCGAGATGTTTATGCCAAGTTTCCTTGGTATGTTTCATGCGCGTGTGCAAGTTGTGAGTAAGATCGGATATTAATATATCGATAATATGGGAATATGGCGTAAATCCAGTTCCAAAAATCTCGTAGAGTATATTAATAGCCTTACGTCGCCACATGCCTGCAACTTTCAATCTTAAAAATTGTTGCCTTAAGTTTTCTATCTTAGGAATTTTAAAAGTTTCCAAAGTGTTTCGCAAAAGAATTTTTGCGCGTAATTTCAGATTTTCATGCAATGTGAAAATGCTGAATTCCAATGGAATAACATTTTCTTTGCCGAGTGTTTTGTCCATTTTCTTTTGTTAAAATACGTTCGGAATGTTTTTTCATTCTGAACTTTTATTCACTTATAGCTATTGTTTTTGAGGAATAGTACACATCTTTCTTGCGAAAGCGAAGATTCATTCTAAAAAGTCTTCAACTATCATTTTTACTTAACACACATACGAAATGCATTCGCAGTCTAAGTCAAATTTGTTTTTACTCTCAATGGTATGTGTGTAAAATTCGAGATAATTCTTGTTTCAAAAAGAAAAATTAATTTATATAACTTACAATAAGAAAACCTATACTGATACAATATTACTAATTGATTCTGCGTCGTAAATACAACGTATTGAAATTTTGAACTTGAACTATTAAGGAAACTATTGCGAGCTATCGTTGCAATCCGAAAGATATCCTTTTACAAAGTCTAAAAAGGGTCTCGCTTTTCCGGAAAATTCTGGACAATCTCTAATAGTCTTTCCGGAAAGATTTGGTTAATTTAGATGATGATTCATCCTAAGGGGTTTTCTAAAGTTATATCTCCTGAAAGTATATACATTCCTGAGGTATATATGTGGTCACACTATTTGCTGTAAGAAATGTTTATTAAGAAATGTTTTGTGCGATGACTTTCGTATCAAGACTATCGTATCAAGACTATTCTCTCTCTCTCTTTCTCATGACATTAATTGGTAAATAAGCTCCTCTATTGATCTAACGAAATTTTATCATTCTGTCGATTTTGAGACTAAGCTTGCAAGAATATTTCCAAACGACATTCAAGAATTTGCAACATTACATTGTTTCACAATAGAAAAAATGAAAACTATCGAGAGATTATATATAATATATTATATATATAAACAATAGAAAACTATCGATTACAATTGAAACTCTTTGTCTCATACTATATTAAATGTAGTCTTAGTCGAATAATTATAATGAACTGAACTATAATGCTGCTCCGTACCGCACGCGCGGTCCCGCACGCGAGCGTACACACGCGGATTCCGCGATGCGGCTCTGCCGCCAAGATTCTACCAAGTATTCTCTCCCTTCCTCTCTCGCATAGTCAGTGCATTCGACACTCTTGCGGACCAGTCGGTATGGTCAGTGCCCCCCGACGCGTCGTCGACTAAACACACGTAGTAAAATCTCGCTCTCTCGAGGAAGAGAGAGTAAGAGTTCTCGAGAGCGAACTCGCATCTCGCGTCGTGCTCCGTTTTCCTATGGAGCTAGGTCGTTATAAACTTCTCGGCGATAGATAAAACGATCATCAAGTGACCCTCGAGGATCTCACGGAAGGCATCTCGTAAATTTGTGTGTTGGTCAGAGAAATATCAAATTCGCGTTGCATCGACTATGCGATTTATTCGATTCTTACAATTAGTATCGCGATTCTTGAAGCCCGCGATTGAAACGAATCGTATTGCACTTTTGGCAGTGCGCAGTTATCGGAATCGGTTTCAGAGATACTCAGTCTCTCGAATAATCTTTAGCAATAATAGATTGCGGTAATGTTACGAATGTTAGAATGTTTTATCGCGTTTTTGTTATGTTATTATTCTGATTTCGATAAGAGGAAAATCGAATACTATCTATCGAACGACATGTTTTGAACCGTTTCGAACGCGAATTGTACAAGCTGATGTAAGACTTCGAAACAAAACGCTCGTTTACTGAATGAATGATTTCTCAAGAAATCAGGAAAAAATTATTCAAGTTGCTCAATTTATTATCTTAATCTAAATCTTATATTCATTTATCTATATGTATCTATTTGTATTCATATATGTATAAGATAAATTTTTTTTTTAAATAGAATTTTCATATAATTTTAATAATTCAACGAGATTTCACCAAGAGATTTCAAACGTGGCACGACGGTATCTTTCGAAACCATTCTGAAAGAAAAGAATTAGGGATAAATTTTGCAAGGATAATGCCAAGTCTGTTGTATTATGGAGCCATGTCGACAGAGAAAAGATCCAGTTGACTAGAATTGACTTGCGTTAATCGACGTCGATGCAACGCGACTGGCTCTTCAAATAGGTCGATCGCTGTCGAAAGTCGTTCCGTTAAGTAAACATTTCACGCTGTAATGAGAAACGTTAATTTACTGATACGGTGGCTCTTTGCCTTTTCGAAAATGCGTTGGTGAGATGTATCTGCTAGCCCAACTAATTATCATCTGCGTCAGAGGCGTGTTTTTATTAACAATATGTCCTTAAATAAAAAGCTAAAGATACGCTTGAGATGCTCGCTGGGAGGAGCAACAAGCTTACGACATCCTGTGCGAGATTTAATTCGAGTATAGTTTTTTTTTCTCGTAGGCTTCACTCTACCAGTATCTACTTTGATAAGACGCAACATGAACGCGAGAGAAGAGATGTATTTATAGAAATTATAATACTGTCAATACGTATCGGACAGTTTTTATATTATTACTCGAACGCTCGAATATTTTTTTGACATTTTCGATTATTTGAAGCCGCAAATAATTGCGGACGTGACTCGCGTATCTTACGAAATATCAGTTCTACGTGCCGTTTATCTTTATTTCACAATACGTTTACCTTTGTTTCACTCGAGTCGTTCATGCGGATGTTCTTTCTATGCAAATTTTGTCATAAATTTAGCGATTTTGCGAATTAGAACGCAGGCCTTTGTGTTCATTTTGCTTTGTGAAGCACTCGAACTGCGTAGCGTTCCAGGAATATACTTGTTCAACAATATATAAATTTTTCCAGATTTGTTCGTAGAATCTATTTGTTCATTACAGAAATAACATTTCCTTAATTAGCGAATGGCAATGCGCGCTTATCTTGTGCACGCGGTTCAAGTGAAGTTCACGCAGACGTAACGTGAAAAGATACGAAAATAAATCCGTATGACGGTTAAAGTACAAATTGTACATTCATCAAAGGAGTTTTGCGTCGCGTACAATTCCCGTTCTTCGTGGAATTGTAAATCATCGACAAGGTGACTCGGTGAGCGGTGTGAATCACCACACCGACACTGAAAACGGTGGAAAAACAATGCTTTCTGAATACCATGCGGGAAAGATATGGAGATATTTCTTCGGATCAACTATTTATAGTGCTGATTTCATTCTGTTTGTCGCCATCGAATGAAAAGCGAATCACTTGTTGACATCATGTTGCTAATTCTTGCCTCCGACAGTTCGCTATTGATTCAACTATTCAGGTCTCATAAATTTTTTAGAACGAATTTTTTAAAACGTGTGGCAAATTCAACTGGTTTAAGAGCTACAAATCTGTTTTTAGAAAAATTTAGGCGTGAATTATGAATGTTACATATTGCAATAAATAATCGTAGTTTCTGTCTGCATCAGACGCAACAGTTTGATTTATGTTGGGACAGTCGAATCAAGTGTCATGTCTTATAAATTATTTTTTTTATAAAAAATTTTTATAAAAAAAAATTTTAATTATTTTAAATTATTATCTTTAAATTATTTTTTAAATTATTTAAGACAAATGGCGTGAATTAAAATTTTTAAGCTAGAAATAACCGTTTCTTTGTGTATAAGGAATGTGTAAATATTGTTATTATTAGTAAAATTAATAGCGTAACAAATTGTAAAATAAATAATGCGAAAGGAGAAATTTGAAAATTACTTTGAAAGGCTAAAAGTAGGATAAGAGTACGTCATAAACATAAAGAGAGAGAGAGAGAGATACTTAATTTGCTTTCGGACATGATCCGCCTACTTAGTTTACAAGAATACGTTCGTGTCAATTTCATGCAAACTAGACGCAGAGAAATCGTGTACGGGCGTAATCTAATCATCCCTGATGTAACCCCATTCACCCATTTCTCTGACGTAAATGTAGTGGTGTTATTTACTACGCGTAAATCGTAAAGCCTACGACATTCTGTAATGAGTGATAATTTCATCATAATAACTTTTTGTTCATTTTTTTTACGGAACCTGACTTTAATCGCAACAATGCGCGAGCCTCGTTGCCCTCTCGCGATGCGAACATGGCGACGCTGAAGAAAGATGAGACAAGTTCGTCGTTGGTTTTACGAACAACGCGGTCCTTGTCATCGTGCACCGCGCCGCGTTCTATTAATAACTCGACACCGCGGCTCTTTGTAGATTTGTCGAGGGTCGCGGCGAGCCTCATTGGTTCATTGATCATATCGTGGGAGAACGATGCGTCTCTTGCGGAAGTGCGATCGTTGTTAAACTACCCTCCCTAGAGTAAGAGTGACAAAATAACACCCAATTAAGAATAACCGGCGTTAATCACGTGAACGACAATAGAATTATTTATAGCAATTTCTAATTCATTACCATCAACAACTGTTAATTATTTGTATTTTGAATTCACGGTCAATCGCTAGTTGCGTAATTAATTTAAATTCAGTGAACCGGTAATTACTAATTACAAGACCAACTTACTAATTACATTTATAACTAATTGACAGTCAGTCACTGCTTGATGTTTGATAATGAATTGCTAGTTTTTCTTTTCATCGCATTTGTAAAGCCGGACTTGAACGACGCGAGGCTCGGCCATTCTTTTATATTCTTCTATATTCGTTTTATGAATTTTCTCTTTTTCTTAAAACTTGTTGATAAGCTCGCCGAACCACGCATCGTTTATCTGTTTACCTTAACATAGAGATGTGTATTTTCGGCCGACTATAACGATCTGCTTATCAGATTAATTAATCTTAAGTTTCTTATACACATATTTTATTTTTGGGCGAGTCAAGGGCGATCGATCATTTCGAGCCTTTCGAGTAGCGGGATCGTGTAAACACAAGTGTAGTATAAAACCGGAAAATGCTTGCAGGGACGTATAGCGATTCGCGTTAATGAAAACAATTGATATTTTCGAAATGGGAAATGAGAATGAAATTCTTGCCGTATACAAGCGCAATTCCATTACCGAGTGGTTGCAGAAAACTGGACAAGTCACGGATTATGTAAATAATGGTAAATTGACAATTATGAAAAGATTTCGATCTTCCTTCAATTTTTTTTATCGTGACCCACTCTATATTCTTTATCTTCAAAAGAAACAGAATTTTTTTTATTTTTACGTATGAGTGTTTGTATAAATTATTGTAAGACTTTTCTATTCTATCAAATTCTATCATATTTTATATTATATCATCTATAATATGTGCTTGAAATTTTCTAACTTAACACACATATGCTTTCTGCATATACAGTTTTCTCACTAATTCACGGCACATTTATGTATCTGTACGTGAACTTTAAGGTGCACCAAGAAGAGTGAATGGCAAAAAGCAATAAATTATGTTAAAAACAATAAATATTAACATCGAAATAAAATAATCCAAAATTTCATATCTGACTAAAAATAAAAATTTCTTGTTGATGTCTATAATAGATTTAGGTTCGATCATAAATCTTTTCCTCTGGCGTACACGTGTGAAAAATGAAAAGTTTTATTGACAAATTCAATATTCATCAATGACACTTTTCACAAATTCAGGAAAAGATCCATAATCGAGCCTTTGAATTTGAGTTTAGTATTATAATAAATAATCTAATATTGCCACACTGTAAATGGGTGATGCAGATCATTCTTTATTAGTCGGTTCTTTAGTAAAATTATTTTGTTTCTCGCAGGTAGTGAGAGCCCAGTCTTTGGCATCGAGGGTGGTGGTAGCGGTGCAGGCGGTAGTAGTGGCTTAAGGCTTGCATCTCACGAGTTGCCAAATGAGATTTCGGCACCCTACGAAGTACCTCAATTTCCGATCGAACAGATCGAGAAGAAGCTCCTGATCCAACGACAATTGACTGTCAAGTGAGTATTAATACATACATTTTACACAATTCAAGTAAAAACTTATTTTTACGAATTTGTTCTGTCCAAATTAACTTATAATTTTTTTTATTTGTATATTTGTAATCTTATATATATGATATTTTAGTTTCTTAAATTTTTTATTTTAAATGTATGTAATTTTAATTTGAAAAGTAATTTAAATGCATTTAAATGCATTTTTGAAATATTATCTCGTAAAAATTGAACCTAAATATTCGGACTGATTCGAATATATATTGAAATATTATTAAATTGAAAAATTTGCGAAATTTATCGAATAAAATTGAAATTTTGAAACCAAATCGAAACAAAACACCATCATGATTTTTAATATATTTTTTTACTCTAAAGAGAAAATTTTCAATTTAAAAAAAATCCAACTTTATTTAATATAAAATCTATTGGGGAAACGATAGACCGTTTACCAATCTAATATATCAGTTTTGTAAATATATACTCCTAACGTATATTTATGTATTTTATATATTTTATATATTAATATTGCATCGAATAAATATTAATTTCTTAAAGTTAGTTTACTTGAAGTTAGTTGAGCTTAGATAATTATTTGCTGAAATTAATCTTGAAGATTAAAATGATAAGCAGACAATACTAGAACCGATATACAATAGAGAGAGAGAGATCGCGATATACAATATGTTTATGATCGTACGGAAGGTACTAAAGTATTGTCGTCATACCAAGAAATATAGTACTCGGTTGTTTGAGGTAATATACGCACGATTGAATATCTATAATAAGTAAGACCAAATGCTATACAGGATATTGATAACGTGGACATTTAAGAGAATCAAACAACTTAAACTAAAATTCATTGAATTCACGAAGTATTCAAGGAGACAGAACAAAAGTCAAAATAATGTCAATTTGACATAAAGAAATTTACATCATTACGTTTTGGTGATCTCAATATTTTGATTTTCTGTTCTTCTATACAAACTAAAATTAGGTTTAAAAATAGCAATTTTAAGTAGCAATATTTAGAAAAATTTTTCAAAAAATATAAAGCACGTGTGAAAAAATGTACTTCTTCTAAATGATCTAAATATTCTAGTGTTTTTTTTAAAGCACGCTGTAGTATATTTAAATGTTGCAATCATTTTATCGGGTATTTCGAGCAAGCATCATGATATCGTGATCCGTTTCTTTTAGGAAAATTAAAAAACGAATAGTAGTTCACTTATTGTATTATCATGGGAGGCACCGTCATGTTAATCGCGAGATGCGAGGTCGATCTTTAAATGTGCCCAACGAGAGTATCCCGAATTAGCTTGCTTTTCTTTCAGAAGGAATATTAAATCCGCTTCACTAATTCTTTCTACCAAATTTAACGAGAATTCGCATGCAATGAAGGAGAGAAAAGAATTCATCGAGCAGAAATCTAAAAAATTCGAGAAACACCTCTATCTGCATAATTTCGCAAATATTCTATAGTTATAAGTACTTAGTTAGTGAAGTACGATTATATCAGGGATCCTGTATCTGTGTCGTATTCACAATATTGACAATCGAACGTTAAAACGTTATTTAGGGATAGCTGTTCCACTTCCTGTGGCATGGTGTAACAATGAGAAAATGTTTTACGCGCAATGTTTTATGTATACTAGATGGAACACGACTCGCAACGGGTTAGTTTGCGCCGCGCGAATCAGTTCGGAATTATCATCGTTAGATATTTCACCGGGTATCGTAATGTATTATGTAGATCCAAGCGAAGGATATAAACAGATAGATAGAGACTGGATAGGTCATGCCGCCCACACGTTTCACATGGAGAGGCCGAGGCGGACATTTTGCGAATTTTGCACGAGAAATATCACAGTTTCCGCGTCCCTTTTTTTTTCACGTTTTTGAAAAGTTACGTTTCCAGTAATAACGTCCGAGGTCAGTTTATGTTATAGGATTTGAATTATATAGAGAATTATATAGAAAATATTCTCTCTATAAACTCACACGCATATTTATATAATTTAATTGAGGTGTATAATTTAGTTTGAAATATATTTATAACACAATTTGAGTATCGCGGAAAATTATAAAATTTTAATTTAATTAATTTAGTTCTCAATTTTACGGCATTATTGGCGAGATTTATTTACGGGCCAAAGATTTAATTATCAATTTATAAATAAGGGGAACTACGCAACATTCATTATTTATGTTATTTTTAATCAGTTATATGTCTTTCTCTCTCGACTTGTATTGAATTATTAATCGTTTAATAAAACCGTAGCCAAAATAGAGGCTGAAAATCGAATACATTTGGCTGGACGAGTGCACACATATAATTTACATATAACCATGTCGCGACTTCAAAAATACATATATTTATATTTGTATTAATATCTCGGGACGAAAGGAACGCGTTATTTAGATCGACTACGCAATCTTTGTTTACCGATTGCATGAAAACCGTGGATTACCTTGAGATGGCTGTTGATCATCGATAAAATCGTAGTCATCGTTGTCGCTGTCGTCGTCGTTGTCGTTGTCATTGTCGTTGTCGTTGTCGTTGTCGTCGTCGTCGTCGTCTTCGTCGTCGTCGTCGTCGTCGTCGTCGTGAACAGAATTCTCATCGCTGCAGCCAATAAAGCTGCGATCAATAATTCAACGCGGGACGTATGCCTGTTTGGCCTCGAGGCGCTTAATGTAACACGATAACTCAATTCGGAATGTGTGTCATAATTGTTAACAATATTTTATTTAAAGATAGAACTGCTTCAGACAATCGAAAAATTCGGCAAAAAAGGAGATTCGTGAGCTCTGAAAAGCATTAATAAAACTCGGCAAAAAGCTTACCAGGAAAGACGCGCTTTTAGAATCGTCAAACCTCATTGTGAAACACCCCGATCTGAAAAATTGAACGTAGCTGGTCTTCGTCATGAAACAAAAGCCAATAAGCTTATTCAAAGTAGTTCTTTCCATTCATATTTCTGTCTGTTGCCTGTAACTGAAAGTATCAACGATATTGAAGCGTATCCCGGGAATCGGTATTACCTATAAAAGGATATGAATGTATTTTGTGACGGCGACATGATCGGTGATATTCTTTTTTTTTTTTAAATTAAATCAACGAACGTTACAATACAATATTAGAAATATATTATCGAATTCATTATAAAGAATATTTTCTAATGATAATTAAATTTTAATTAGATCATCTCTGGGCGCATCCTGCCACGTGACACTAATTTTTCGCGCCAACCGGAATATTAAAGGAAAAATAACGATGCAACAGATGAATTATTGGGAATCTAAGCTATTAATTAAGTAAATACGATGAATGCGTTGCGCGCTATATTTCAACGACGCATTTAACACACACAAAGAATACAATGTGCAACGTAGGGAAATTATGTCACGTAAGCGGAAACCATGTATCGGTTGTTTTTACACGCAATCGGAGAGCGTTGTAAAACGCGGCGGAACTCGCTGGCCGGGCGCGGGGGTGGGTTGAAGGGGTTGCCCGCGATCAGCCGCCCTCCTCGGCCACCCGCTCAGTTCTCGTGCGACCGTCGTTGATATCGGACGTATATTCGACGGCTTACGTACTTCCGGCACACGGTCAAAAGAGTTGCACGCGCGTAGAGGCTTAGATATCGTTTGCACACGAGGCTCGTGCTCCGTATTGAAACCGGTATACATACATATAATAAACCGGTAATCCGCAGATACGGGAAAAATAGATCTCACGCTAAACCGTCATTGATATATGATTATAGAGATTATTAAGATTGAACACAGGAATCTGACGATACTACATCGGGTTCGATTGCGGCGTGTAGTGCAGCTAATATTTCAGCTGGTTGTGGCGGAAAATTAGCGTCACGTGACAGGACGCACGCAGAGAGATGTGGTCCAATTAGAATTTATAATCACTAGAAAAATATCCTATAATGAATTCGAGAGATAATATGTTCCTAATAATTGCATTTTGAACGCTCGTTCGGTTTGTTAAAAAAAAAAGGAATACCTGATCCGCCTATACATATGTAATGAACTCTACTTGGATTACATTATTAATTCGATCTCTAACCAATCGAATTGGAAAGCAGAGAGATTTTGATTTATCGATGCAATTACATTACTTTGGAGCTCGAAAGCGTCTGTATTGCAACGGCACCAACAACACGTTCGGTCCACGTAATTGGTATAGCGTGAGAGCTGAAATGTAGCGAGTTAAGAGCCTCGCGTTTAAGCGTGATGTAATAAGACTGCAGCTGAGCCTTACGCGAACGACACTGTGGACGAGAAACCAAATCGTCCGATGCTGGCGAGTGAGTGAATTGAAGAGAGGGACGCTTCTCGTGTTTGCCGTTTACAACAACGCGTCGACAGCATCAATGACGCAGAAACGTGCAATATGCGATTCGAGGATCTTCCGAGAATTCGATTCAAATTCGCGACTCTCAATCCGTGAGATCTATCAAGCCTGCGCTCTTCCCGCTTACTTGCATGTTGCCCTCATAATTTACGCGATTGCGAATTCAAATCTCGCAGAGAACTAGATATTGATCAAAGATTAGCAAGGAATGGAAAAGGAGATTCGGAAAAAAATGATGAGAAGAATCTCCGAAATTCGTGCGCGAATCGATAGCGTTTGCCATTTTCGCGTTTCTTTTCTGTAAACTTTTTATAGCCGCGACGTTTAGCGAGATTTATCGCGTCGGGCAGGCAAGTACATATAAAGGCGTGATAAACGCGGTTACCGCAGCATCGTATAGCACACTGCTATTACACCGGGAAATTTTGTTGTTTCACTCTTTCACCACATCCCGCAACTGTTTGTTAATCAAGCGAAATAGGGTATAAAATGGACAAACACTGACGAAAAATGAACAAACTAGCAGTGACATTAATGTGATTGAAAAATTATATTTACTAATAAAAATGATACCATGCTAATTGTTAAACTAAATCTCTGTTTCTCCATACATGAATTAAGTTGACCTGCGCATCGAATAAGCTCTACATTATTTTCTGTTTTCCTCTACGAATTATATTTTGATTCGATATTTTCCGCTTTCTTATGACTCTCCGCTTATTCCGATAGAATAGAATATTTTTTGCGAAACGCATGTTATTTCTCTCGGCGAGATGATGATTATCGAGTGCTCGGCAATGAAACCGGAACGATTCATTTGACAGAACACAGCAGGGTGGTGAAATATATGCATGAGATTGTGGAAGAAGCCGGGAAAGGATCAGGCGGCGGCTCCCATTACGACGCCCTGTCAGCTTCTATAAAGAGAACTTATCGGGTGTTCCGGCCGACTAATCATGAAAGATCACGGAGATTTCCGGCCGGGTTACCGAAGATCGGGCGACACGGTCGATCCAGGAGCTACGGTCGATCTATTGTGATCGAGATTGTTAGGGACCAAAACGAAGACTATTCGTCGATCGCTGCACGGGATTACCACACGAGTGGAAACTCATCTTCAGCGATGAAATCCCGTCTATCGCGTCCGTGAAAACTCACGCTTGGCAAATGAGCGTGAGGAAAAGCGCAGCACGAATTTGCGTCGCGTTACTCGACTCGCGCTTCCGCACCGCGATCTATTCCCCGCGTAAGAGCGATCGATCTTCAGCACGTGGTATCGATCGCGTAACATGTTTGCCGGCGCAAACGAGTCGAAACGATGGACGAGAGATAATAGGATTCTTCTGAGGTAATTTGTACCTTTGATATTATGAGAGCAGAATGGCGAATCATGGCTTTATTTCTTAATTCTCGCATATGTAAATCTCTACTGATTATTATTCAATTTGATCTATTTATCGCTCTCACTTGTCCAATATGCAACATAAATTATGTGCTTAATGTCATATGATTGTATCTAGGACGAAGGTGCGATTTAATATAAAATAAATCTAAATAGCGTAATTATATAATAATAGAAGCATAAGATTATATTAATTTTGATAATGTTATTATTTAAGGATATATATCAACGATATATTAATTTTTATTAATAACCTTTTTATTAATACTATTACAATGCTAGTAAAATTTTTGAATATTTGACATATTTGACACTTAAAGGATATATTTAAAATTACCTCGAAAACAATTATTTCATGTCATTTTACAAACCATTTTAATAATATTTCTCGTCAGAGAATTATTTTCAATGCGAGTCTCATCTTGATAATATTATGAAATTATGGACATGAGGAAATAAACCGGGATATACATATACGAACATGCATTAATGGAACATTTCATGCGTGATGCATTAATTAAAGAGATTATCTCACAGAGCTTTTAATTTGCTCACATGTGTATAAAAAAAGAGTGTCGTTTCGATATTCATTGATAACCCTCGGGTCAAAAGTCCATGAAGTATCTATCACGACTTCGTCGAATTTAACCCTACTCTCTCGTAATTGAAGACTCTCGATCACGAAAGTATATTTTATTTGCTTCTGTCGCAACCTGTGAATTAACTCTGCTATAAATTCTCCCCTATCGGTGTTTGTAAGATAATTTTAGATACTTGTTCTGTACAGGGCAGCAGTTAACGTATAACGATATGAAAGAAAACTGCTTCAATCTGAAGTGAAACGAAAATGAGGTAGAATGTTGAAGCTTCAGAATTGCAAATAGATATACATATTGCATTTTATTATTTATTTAATTTTGAATAGGTTTTATATTAATCAAAATTTTTAAAAATTTAATTACTGAGATATTTGATATTGAGAATTAAAAAGTATAATATAAATTATTTCAATAAAAATCTTTGTCACGGATTTAAATTAAAAAATTGCACTTTTAATATTTCGCAGAATAATTGCAAATTATTTGTATACACTCCACCGTGAAATTTTATTTTATATAAGAAATAATAGGCTCTTTGAAAAGTCAACGGTTTTATTTTCTATTTAATAGAGCTGCAAAGGATCTCGAGGAACGTCGCAGTCATTATGAGCCATCGCTTCATCCAGGAGTTCCCGATGACATTGATCATAGTTTCAAGATCGAAGAAAATGATTTCGTACCTCATTTCCAACGGGTCTCCATATCCGGCGAAGATACTTCCGGAGTAAGTCTCAGATTGTTGTTTTTAGCTAATTTTATAATAAACTCTTCACAATTTTGATAACTATTTTTCCAAATGATAATTGTTTTATTTATTGAATGACGATAATATGGATATTACTGTATCATTTAATGGTATCTTTATCATAACTACAATTCGCCAAGTGTACAATAATTGAATAAAAATTAAGTGATTAAATTTATAAATGATTAAGATATGAAAAAAATTGATCTTTCGTAAGATATTTTCCGAGAAATAATTATAAGATATCACGAAGAGAGTAATCGACACGAGATCGATCTATTCGAGATGTAACTTCAGTTTTATGGTTTCGCGGATGCTATTATATATGATGTGTCTCTTGTCTCTGATGATTTTATGCGAAATGGAAACCTTGAAACTGCGGATTTATGCGAGAAACCCTTGGTCGTTTGGTTTTGCCCCTTCTCCATGTTACATATTAATCTATAATCGACCTTTATCTTAATCTAGTTTTATCGCTTTAAATTTACTGCTATTATCTTGATTTGTGAAATATATTAAAATCAGTTTAAGCTTAAATATTTATTAAAGTTTAACTTAAATTAGGCACATGTACATATTTTGCGTTATTTTATTATAAAGATTTTTATTTCATAATGAATGTTTTATAATTAACAGGAAAATTACTAAAATATTATTTAAATAGAAAATTATTTTTCTATTTAAATAATATTTTCTTAATTTTTAATTTTTCTTAATTTTTCTATTTAAATAGAAAATTAATAAAATAATATTGGAGTGCGGAAAACTATAAAAATCTGTGCGAAAAATGTTAAGTAACGCATTTGTGCTTCTCTGTTCCTTATCGGAAAGTGTCATGATAAATGTAATAAGTAAAGACATTTACTTTATGTACAATTTTTATTTATTTTTAATAAATTGAATAGAAACATTTTGATTATGAAACCTAATCAAGTTCTGAGAACTGTGGTAAACACGCATTATCAAGTTACTGCAGTGTCGGCATTTTTCTACATGACCAGAGTGCGATTACAAATGATTAATTTGAAAAATCGTTTCGTTACTACGTCTCTTGCTCCGATTAATTTTATATTACTGTGTTTATTTTTAAAAATTGTACATTGTACAGGTACCTCTGGAAGATCTTCAAAGAGCCTCCAAGATGCTGGTGCAGGCTTTGGCGATACGTGAAAAATACATGAACAACTCCAAGCAGAGCTTCCCCACTATTACTTCTAGATTCTTGCGTAGTATCGATAAAAGACCACTTACCACGGATGATGAGGTTCACCATGATGATCGCAAGGCTATCGAAGGTAGCTATCAATAATTGAGAAATGGCTCAAGTCTCAAAGTTGTATGTTGAAAATCCAATCCAATGTTCCATACCTGTGCCATATGTATTCCGGACGTTCTTTCCTCATGCCGTTATCTATCAAGACATCAAACACGTGATTGTAATCTCATAAAATATTCCAGTGCAATTAACATTAACGCTTCAAACGCTGGCAATAACGACGTCAAGCTATCGTTCGTGTATATGTGTGTGTGTAATTTTTTTCTTTTCTTTTTCGTCGAACGCAACGATGCGTGTATAATCACGCGACTCCTCGTGCGGAGCTTCATACAAAGCACAGCTTTAGTTTAGTGTGCCAAGCACTACATACTAGCGTATGAGTTAATGAAGAGTATACGATGCCAGTTTTATTACATATTTCCTAAGGGAAAGAGCTGCTGGATATTGTGAAAGAAATCAGGAGCACTCGATCCGACGCGGACATCGACGCGCTGATCAAAGACGTCTCTCGGACAGGTCTTCCTAATACCTATTAATATCCTTACCTTGAATTTCCTGTTGCACGCTGTTTTGAGTCACGTACTAGCTACTACTTAACCATCATAGAGTTTCTTTACCATGTGCGAGATAGTTATTACCTCGGAATAAATCAAACAGCGCTGCGGCAACAGACAGTTGGTGCGTTAAATGATGCTTCGCTAACGCGCGCCTTGATCAATTATCAACAGATCACCCGGTACATGCGCCTGCTTCCCGCGGCGATCCGTGGGAATGCGAATTTCCACCGGCAAAGAATTACAAGATCGTACCGGTCAATGGCGTGTTCAACCTGTTCGCAAATGACGAGGATCTGGTTAACAACAAGCCGCTCCCATATTCGTATCCGGACATGGCGGCCTTCGTCCAGGACATGAATCTCCTGTGCGCCATGATCGCCGACGGACCTCTGAAATCCTTCTGTTACCGAAGATTGAGTTATCTCTCCTCCAAGTATCAGTTACATGTGCTGCTGAACGAACTCAGAGAGCTGGCGAGTCAGAAGGCCGTGCCGCACAGGGATTTCTACAACATCAGGAAGGTCTGTGCACAAACAATTCGAATTCGTGTATTGAGACCATAATTTGTAAGATCAATATTTGTCGTTGTGAAGTTAGAAAATACAATTTACAAGCAGGAAATTAAAGATTTTAGATTTTTTGTGTATAGTATAGTATTCAAGTTCAATTTTTCTGCTTATTATTACATCAACGCGTGTGATTGAATTGTGTTATTATATGATTGAATTTATTACAGGTCGATACTCACATACACGCGGCTTCATGCATGAATCAAAAACACCTGCTTAGATTTATCAAAAAAACGTTGAAGAATCACGCCGATGAAGTGGTTACTTGTTCCAAAAACGGTGAGACTATGACACTCCGCGAAGTTTTTCAGTCCATGAATCTGACTACTTACGATCTGAGCGTCGATATGTTGGACGTGCATGCAGTAAGTATCTTTCTGAATAACATTTAAGACAGTCGAGAGGAAGCTAAAAAGTATTGCACGTTACTTTGCTTTTTTCTTCACAGGACAGAAACACGTTTCACAGATTCGACAAGTTCAATGCGAAGTATAATCCTATCGGTGAGAGTCGCTTACGTGAAGTTTTTCTCAAGACCGATAACTATCTGAACGGCAAATATTTTGCGCGAATAATCAAGGAAGTCGCAAGCGATCTTGAGGAGTCCAAATATCAGAATGCAGAGCTGCGTCTGTCGATCTACGGCAAGGGTCCAGAAGAATGGGATAAACTAGCTAAATGGGCGATCCAGAGTGACGTCTCTTCGGATAACGTACGCTGGCTCATACAAATCCCTAGATTATAGTAAGTGTGTTATATATGATACGAATGGCACTTACTTTGATGAGTTTCTTATTGCTTGCATTTTACTTTGCAGCGATATCTTTAAGCTGAACAAACTCATGACGAACTTCCAAGAGATTATCAACAACATCTTCCTGCCGCTCTTCGAAGTGACCAACGATCCCAATTCTCATCCGGAGCTGCATAAATTTCTCCAATACGTATGTTTTTCTATTTCATGTTATTCTTCTAATCTGTTTTACTGTTATTATATTATACTTTTCTAAATGCTTTAACATTCGTTATATCATTATCACAGGTAATAGGTTTCGATTCGGTGGATGATGAAAGTAAACCAGAAAATCCTCTGTTTGATAAGGACGTTTATCCACCCGCAGAATGGGACGACATAGAGAACCCGCCGTATGGATATTATCAATATTACACTTATGCAAATATGACAGTCCTCAATCACTTTAGAGCGTACGTTGATATCAAATTTTTCTATTCTATTTTGAGTAATTATTTCATTACATCTGAGACGTGAAATCTCTTAATAGAGAACAAGGCTTGAATACATTTGTCCTGAGACCTCATTGTGGCGAGGCAGGGCCCATTCAACATCTTGTGTGCGGTTACATGATGGCGGAGAACATTTCGCATGGCCTATTACTCAGAAAAGTTCCCGTACTCCAATATTTGTATTACCTGGCGCAAATCGGCATCGCGATGTCGCCGCTCAGTAACAACTCACTTTTCCTCAACTATCACCGTAATCCACTTCCAGAATATCTTGCTAGAGGATTATGTGTAAGCTTGTCCACGGATGATCCTCTCCAGTTTCATTTTACCAAGGTAAATGAAAAATGATTATATATTGCAGACAATATAATAATGTGGTATCTCTTTTTTTATAATTTATAAAACTCGTTAACATATAGCAAATAATTATTGCTATATATCTCATGGTTGAGTTAGTATGATATTATATAATGTACAATATTAATTATAGGAACCTTTGATGGAAGAATATAGTATTGCCGCGCAAGTGTGGAAACTTAGTTCGTGCGACATGTGCGAGCTAGCACGCAATTCCGTTCTCATGAGTGGCTTTCCACATAAGGTGAGTAATTATATTAGTTCTCCAGTCAGCTGTGCAAAGGGCAATTAAGAGATCAGATTTACACTTCTTCAAGCTCTCTACGAGCTTAGCTTATTACAGTGATAACGTAATTCTCGAGTTTATATTCCATACACTTGCTTAATACATGGATGTGATGGAATGCCATGTGATTTAATTGTTTCTTACTTTGCAGAGTAAACAGTACTGGTTAGGACCTAACTATACGAAAGAAGGAGTTGCTGGTAACGATATCACTCGAACCAACGTACCAGATATACGAGTGGCCTATCGATATGAAACTTTAGTTGACGAACTGTCCAATATCTTCAAGGTCGTGGAGAAACCCGAGTCACTTCCATTTTAATAACCAATTATTTGGATTTTATCAAGTCGATGAGTCGATTAACGTGTGAAATGATGTCCAACTTAAAGATCGACAAATTATGATTATACATGCGATTTATTCTTGTGATTCCTGATATTTTACACAAAATGTTTTTTAGAACATTACAAATTCACAAGCAAATTATTTTCTTGTTTTTATATAATCAATCTTTTTCTCTTAATATATCAAAAATATATACCTCTCGAAAATGAAATTTGAATAACATTGATCGAATTATGTTTTAGATAAAGTACAACATCAAACAATCTTAAATATGTATTTTATATCACAGACTTTCCACAAACATATGCTTGAGATCGTAATCTGTATCGCGTATGACACGAAGGAATGTGAGACCACGATGATTATAGATAGAGCTAATGCAGCATGAGGCCATTACAATTCTGTACTAAATATTAGATATTATATCATAATTTAATATTATATAGATATTATACTTAATATGATTATATTAGATATTAGATTATGAAAATAAATAATCTAATATAAAAATTCATATTTGCTGATACAAATTTTGTGAATTTTACGAATGTATTGTTTATCGTTCGTCTTGCATTTTTTTTGAAGATTTTAATCGCAAGAATAAATCAGAAATTATACATATACGTTGACCAATTTAATATTAGCTGTTAGAAGATATTTCTTCTATCGTTGCAACATTTATAATACATATTAGTACGTATTGTAATATAAATTAGATTAGAACCCCGCGAATATTATGTTCATTTATCTTAATGTTAAACTCGTGATAAAAATAAACCCGTTTTTCATATCTCGGCTGTACACGACGACAGCAGCGTACCCCTCTCTTGGATTTTAGTTTTATTTTCTTACATTTTTGTACATTTATATCATAATTGAATATGACATTTGTTTCGACGAGCATTCAGATAGCTGGCTCGTATGCGGATAGTTAACTCATGCTATTGTACATCCTTCTTTCTACAAATATACATAGTATACATAATATAAGTATGAAATTAATTTAGTTAGATATAACTAAGTTATTCTACGAAACTGTATATGCCAAGGTATGACGCAACGATAATGAGAAACATCGTTTCTCATTATTTTAACGGTTCTTTTACCGGTTTTTATGTCTGCTATTTTCCGAGAGAACTTTCCGAACAACGAGCCTAAGGGATTCAAATTGAGCGATCATTTATATATTATCTATAACACTTGAACACTGTGCCCTAATATCGAATTTAAATTAAATTGTTGCTAGATAGAAAGATATATATTTATTGTAAAATATATATATATATATTATACAACGGATAAAATATACTTGCATTGTTAAAACTGAACTTGCGGAATCATTGATCAAACTAACAATGGCCCTATTTTATTAACAAATATTATGCGAACATTAACAAAAATGATCCATCAGGTACATAGTGATCGAAAAAGAGAATACGAGCTTTTTTGCTCATCAATTAAATTATAAAAATATAATTGAGGTAGAATTACATTTCGAAAATCACTATTATTTTTTTTACAAAAGCATATAAATTTATATTAAACAATGGACGGGCATGATCGTCTCACGTCATACTTATCAAAAGAATTTTCTCTTCTGTGCCGTTTTCCATATATGTGTCGAAATAACACAATCACTAGAAAATGCCTTGAACAATTCGTAGTTATATAATCGATAGAAATAAAAGATTTGATTATTTGCCTGTCTTAAAGTTAATGCACCTATTCCGTTTTTTTTGTCTTAACTATCTGCAAGCTCTGCATAATCTTTGGTACCACTTCCGTAAAAATAACCGTACCTATGAAGACTAGTATTGTACCAATCCAGTGATATATAGTAAACGGGTTCTTAAAATAGACTATAGAAAATAACAACGACAGGAACTTTCGCAACGTTATTACCAGCGTAACTGTAAGGGAGTTGCACTCCGTGGTTAATACAAATACAGAACTGATGCACATGTATCTGAAAGTATAGTTAAGGATAATACATTGTGTGACAGTACATACGTCAGATGTACTGTTATTGTCTGTGCGCACGTAACATACGTGTTGGTGCATATATCTTATATGCATATTTAGAAAAGGATACTGCGTCAGAACGTTTCCAATTAAATATGCGATTAACGATGGGATATGTACACCGATCAGAGGCAATCTTAACGGCTCAGATGCGAGCGCAAAGTTCCAGTGATCATAAATATTAGGCGCTAGCGTTAGGAAGAATGGCAAGGGTAACAAATGCTGTAAAGAATTTTTTGAATTATTGTTGTCGGTCAACATGACATATTATACACGAGGAAATGAGGGAAGAATACTTACCGTATAGTACAAAGCTTCTCGCGCGTTTTTACCGTACCGGCTGTGCAGTACCTCCTGATAAATACCCATCCTAGCAGAAACGAATAAAGCGATCGTAAGTAGAGATATACCTAAAATCCACCAAAAGAAGTCGTCCCAAGGCGTCGTGGGTACTTGTTCTACATTTTTCTGCTGCAAGGATTTGATCTCTTTGCCGCTAACAATTGTGCAGAGCGCTATCCCAAAGGTGATCATCAATACTGATAAATATTTGCTAAACATATACTTCTTGTTTAAAATAATAATACCCATTATCATGTTAGCTATTAGAGAACCCTGAAACACAACATAAGATATATATACGGTAAAGTGATAGCATTTTGCCATCAGCTATATCAGAATAAATCCATAGGTTACTTACAGCTCTAAATATCATGTGCAGCGGCATGGGAATATTAAAGTCAAATGCATAATTATTGCACACGTTTGTAATAAAAAACATTGTGACCAAAATAAAATAGTCCTTTATGCCTATGTTTGGTTTGACAGTGCCACATTTGGATGTAAACAAGAATCCCTCGATGGATATGAAGAAGAATTGTGAGAACGTGATGAGATTTCCACTGCCAGGATCATCTCTGAAAAATCAGGGCAATTGAGAACAAAAATCTTCGTCCTTTCATTTTCACTTGACAACAATTATTATTTTATCATAATGATAAAATAATAAACAATTATTATTTTATCATAATGATAAAATAATAATTGTTCACCGCTAAAATGATGTTTTTGAATAAAGTATTAGTATTATTAGCGGCGGACAAGCACTTCACCTTTAAATCGCATGAAATTGCGGACGTTGAGATACGAATAAAAGAAGCGATAGTGTTCTAAAAAAATTTTATTGGACAGCGTGCAGCGCGCGCCGTTACGTAACACGACAAGTTGGCCGAGTCATTGGTACCTACTTGACAAGCAATTCGAGAAACACGACGTTGGTGCAGCAGCCGAGGAAGACGCAGAACACCGCGATCGCTGCTCGCATCGTGCCTTAGATCCTTCTCCTTTTCCTTCCACCTTTGTCAATCGACCTCGAAGTCAAGCAAATCTGTCTAACCTACAGCCTGTCAATTATCCAATGAACATCACGCAATTCATCGGCGCACTGCGCTCGCGACCTGGGCAGCCGACGCGAGTTATCAGCAATGCATTGAAATTTTATAATTTTTTTCTCTCGCATTCTTGAATTTTTGAATTTTTGATTTGTTTATTTTTATTATTAAAACAGTTTTATATCTTGATGCAGATCTTTATTATATTCCATATTATTCATATTGTACAATATATATAATATACTAAATTATTTCCAAAAAATATAAAGCATGGCACTGCTTTAAATAATTAGAAGATAAGAAAAATGTGTCGTTTATAAGCTAATCAAAAAAGACTTTCCCTAATAGCAGACTGATTCTTTAAAAAATAAATAAAGCGCAATAAAAGGTTTAGAGTCTAATCGAATTTTATGTATGTATATCACGTCATATAAGATATGGTACATTCAAATATAAGGTATTTCTAACTTTTGGAGAAATTATCAAAAATTATCAAAATAATGAAAACTTAGAAAATTTTAACAAATTCTTTTATTTCTTAAAAAATTAGTGAAATAGAATTTCTAATACTATTGAGGGGACGTCTTTATATGCGATTGATTCTCACTAAGGAGGTAAGAATATATGGAGGGAGAGTAAAGTAGGTTTATTATGACCGGTATTCATAGTCGGGTCTTATAATTAAGACCGTCTTAAGTTCATCTTCAGATACTCCGTAGCCAATGAACTGATTCGTACAGCATCTAAAGATAAACTTAAGACGATCTTAAATTTAAGACCCGACTATGAATACCGGCATAAGACATCCGCATTATTCTCATCCGCTTTTTCTTTCCGCTCAGTGATTATTGATCCTTTCTATTAGATCCCGAAATCTAGACCAATCATGTTGACGCATTAAAAAGAATTACTCAACAGTTGTAGAACAGTTGCGTCTGCTGAACGCGACCAATGGCGGATGAGAATGGGTGCTTTCCAGCAAGCCGCAGTGTAACACAGTTTCCACTAGTATGAGTGAGACACACTCATATATCTCACTAGATATACTGAGTGTGTCTCACTCACACTAGTGGACACTGTGTTACACTGCGGCTTGCTGGAAAGCACCCAATACCTACATATCTAGTGCCTTAGGTTTATCGACGAACAAACGCGGGAAATCGGGTAGCAACCGTTACTAGTGATGTCACACGTGATAGTAACCTCAGGACACATTAAAAATATATATAGATCCAAAAATATAAATTTTTTCCGAATGCGAATGACGTGAATATACTGTGTATGGGAAATTTTTCTCTTGTGTTGTGTTTTGACATAACTTATAAACATATTATTTACCTCTTGAGAAATTGACTATTGAAACAAATTGGTAAGTTCTTCATTCTCTAATTTTTATATTTCATTTCTGTTTTCTACTATCTAAGTTTTATTTTTAATTTTATTTGACTTTGGCAAACGATAAAAACAACAATTAAAATAGGCGCTACATTTTTGACAAGTAATTTCGACTGTCTCCGGATTGTTTCGGAACACTTCGGAACGTTTCTAGGGATTTTTTAAGGGGAACAGCTTATACAAGTAGCTACTGGTTTTAAAACAAGAATATGCAATAAAAAAGGTTTTATTTAAGAAAATCTATCACTCAATATGACCCATTAATTAATTTTTCTATTTATCTTATAATGGATTAACCTATAATCCAAGTGTGACAAACGGCGTCGCGATGCACATGCGCACCGCGAGGCATTCTCGTTTCGTCTGTATGACAGATTATTTATCTTATAATAATAAGGATATATATATATTTATATTTATAATTATTATAAATATATTGTTATAAATACAAGTTAGCGATGATGAATGCGAACATTGTCATGGACATAAGGATGCTCATAAGAAAATACTTAAAGCTAGTGATCCTGAGTGAGAAGGAATGTCATCACATCCTAAGTTTTTTATAGTTAATTAAGTATGCATGTGTATCTATTAACACATTCTCATCTCAATATTTTTTTCTTTCAGAATCGATTGCAACAGGCTCAACATAAATGTTTTTATGCTTGACTTTCTAAATCTAAAATAAATTACTTTATGCTATTTTTCGAACCAATGTCATACAGAAAAGATGAACTGCAGGTAAGTAATAATAATATATAATTCAGAAAATATATCAAAGTAACATAGATAATATTTTTTTACGTTGCGTTATTTTAGGTACATAAACTTTAAGTATGCTTTGCGATAGTACGTCCACTTATATTAAAGTACTTTAACAGTGTCGTACGGAAGATAATAGATGGAAGATAATATAACATAAAATCTTATTCACAGATCATCTTATTACAGATTGTTAATTATTATATGGTAGTGATATCTTGCGAATAGTAAATTCCCTGCCGAAAACGTGCGATTAAAACCGATTAAAACGGAATCCTTTTTAATCGATTTTAAGCTGTTTTAATCGGGTTTTCGGAAAACCCGATTAAAACAGCTTAAAATCGATTAAAAAGGATTCCGTTTTAATCGGTTTTAATCGCACGTTTTCGGCAGGGTTATCCAACATATTCTTCAGAAAATAACTTCATCATTCCTTAATGTTTATCTCTATTCTATGTTATCTTCTTTACATGTACTATTTGTTATTTACTATCTAACATATAGTTTATAAAGTATATAGAGAGGTAGAGCCTTATGCGCTAAAAAATATGTATGTATTGTTATTTTGTAACTTATATTGACAATTTTTTTTTCTTTGACGTATTTGACAATTTTATTATGATAATATTGGTTTATATATTATTACTAGAGCAAATTTGGAATCATTTTTTGATAGGTAGAAAGAATATGTCAAAATTTCATTTTTGTTTGAGAGATTTATTACATGTATAATCTTATAATGTAATTGGTCTAGAACAAACTCAAAAAATGAAATAATGTATTACAAATTATGGCACATATTGTCGTACAATTATAATTAATTATATTGCATTACGTCAAAGAAAAAAAAATTGTCAATATAAGTTACAAAATAACAATACATACATATTTTTAGCGCATAAGGCTCTACCTCTCTATATACTTTATAAACTATATGTAAGATTATAAACTATATGTTAGATAGTAAATAACAAATAGTACATGTAAAGAAGATAACATAGAATGCAGATAAACATTAAGGAATGATGAAATTACTTTCTGAAGAATATGTTGGATAATTTACTGTTCGCAAGATATCACAACCATATAACAATTAACAATTTGAATAACACTTTATGTTATATTATTTTTCATCTATTATCTTTCGTGCGACACTGTTAAAGTACTTTAATATAATATAAGTGGACGTACTATGGCAAAGCATACTTAAAGTTTATGTACCTAAAATAACGCAACGTAAAAAAATATTATCTGTTACTTTGATATATTTTCTCCATTATATGTTATTATTACTTACCTGCAGTCCATCTTTTTCTGTATGACACTGATTCGAAAAATAGCGTAAAGGAATTTATTTTAGATTTACAAAAAGTCAATAAACATAAAAACATTTATGTTGAATCTGTTGCAATCGATTCTGAAAGAAAAAATGTTGAGATAAGGATGTGTTAATAGATACACATGCATACTTAATTAACTATAAAAAACTTATCAGGTGTGATGATATTCCTTTTCACTCAGGATCACCAGCTTTAGGTACTTTCTTATGAGCATCTTTATATCCATGACAATGTTCGTATTCATCATCGCTAACTTCTATTTATAATAATTATAAATAAATAAATATATATATATATATATATATATATGTTTAATAATAATTCTGTACAATTTTTCCTACTAAAATATGTTAAATCAGCCGTGATGGTGGAGGCAAAGGACTGTTGCTCGGAACACTCGCGGTCACTTCTGTCTTATCTTGCTGTCACTTCTACGTTATTGTCTTTTCGTCTACTTCGTTTAATCATTGTTTTATCTAACACGTCTTTTTCGACCTTTAATCGACGACTGCCTTACCAGTCGAACTGACTTTTGCTTCGAGAACGTTTTTGAATCGACCTCTTGTCCTAACTAGTGAAAATAAATAAGAACATAATAATAAAACAAAGCATACATATACATGAACATTTGTTGTTAATGTTAATAGTAATATAAATACCATAAGAATAATTTAGGACGCAGAATTTTTACAATTTTTATGATTTCTTTAAATAAATTATTGTAAAATAATAAATTTTTAACCATAGTAATGTTGTTATTGGAAAATAACTTTTAACTATAATACACACTTGTTATTAGAAAAAAATTAGATTAGTATATATATTATATTATAGAAGTATTGTATATTATATATTACGATATAGAAGTATTATATTGTATTAAAATGCTATAATAATATTTTTGATATTTTACGTAAATAATTAAATAAGATACATTACATATTGAACAATGTCATGTAACAATGTTTTCAGCTTTTTAACATTTACTCACTTTATTTGCTCATCTTTGTTTATGTAAGAACATATAAAGAAGTTTTGCGTTGTCTTGTTTTATTGGACTAACAAATTTCATTTTCAGAATGTAAATTCTAGGTGATAAATTCTCGGAAGAATTAAAATCTGTAAGGTGTTTGCTCCTGAGTCACAATCATATTAGTATAATAAATAATTTATTCTATTGGCTTTAATCAATGTTACCTATTTAATTATTTCAAGATTTTCCATGTGTAAATCTATATGTTGTGTTGAACGAAGAATATTGATTGGTCGTACTACATTCATATAAAAAAAGAAATCATCATAAAAGTAGCTTATATATGGCTGTGTTCTATTGGAATCATCATTTCTGATTAAATAAAGTGTTCAAAGCTTTTTACTATTTTAAATAAAATATTAATATTTTATTAAAATTAACTTCGATGACTGTAATCTTAATCTTTTGAGAGATCATTGCCAACTGATATCTAACAAACGGGCGTCTATCGCATAAGTACAAAATATTATATTTAATAAACAACTTTTTCTAAATATTCTATAATCAATCTAACAGGTTTGTGAGATTTCGTCTTATCTAGTAACGACAAAAAATTCTTTCGGAAAATACTTAAAAAATACATTTAACGTGTCAATTTATTCAATTTATTCAAATGTTTAAATTCTGCTAAACTGCTAGTATACACTGCTAATACATTATACTAGGAAAGTTTTACGCACTTCTGAGTTATTGAAAATTACATTTATATTATACGTATTTAAAAATATCTATGTTTTTAAATATTTATATTGTTTTTATGATATAAATATTTAATTGTGTCTTATAACGGAATCTTTTGCTCCTACATTTTCTATATTAATAAAATAAAACCTTTGAGTATTGAAGATAATAAATTATTTTTATTTTATTGTTGGAAATTTTACAGTCTCCTATTATACTTCTCGGTTATCACATTTACTTTTTGATAGAAAAAATACATACGGATACAATTGCTCTAAAAATTTTTACTTTATACATACAAGTATATATGCAGACGTATTATTTATACAAATATATGGGATCGTAATAAATGTAAGGTTTATTTAAAAGAATTAGTTGAAGTACAGTATATAATCGAAGTACAATAGCAGAGATGTGAATCCTTGAAATGGCTAGCAACGACTTGCTCCGCACCAGCGATGCAAACTTGCAGATGGAACAGTCACGCTATAGTAGGAGGTGATGGCTGTCCGTGGGTGCTCAGCGCTCGTTATTCTTCTCATATTTGACAGTGATTGGTTAATTTCTTACTCTTACTTCTTATAGTTATACTCTTGCTGCCATTGTAGACGACGCATAATAGAGCCAAGCTAAACATGATTTTCGAGGCTCGCTCCGACGACGCGCACGGTGTAACTATGGGTTTGTTCGCGTCGCAATACCCCAATATGCTCCTACTCACTCCAATACGCTCCAATAGTATACGTAACGTAATACTATAGTTTGGAGCGTATTGGAGCGAGTAGGAGCATGTTGGGGCAAGCGACGCGAACAAACCTTATAACTCGGGAAGGAAAGAGACAGAATATTGGCCGAAGCTGGCCAATGCTGGCTGAGCAGTTCGACGACACGTTCGACAAAGAAAGCGAGAGGATTATATGTTTGCACTCTTCTGTACCGCCCTACGCTGACCGAGCGCTGAGCATACCCCCACATGGACAGCTATCCCCTTCAACTACTTTATCGTAACTGTTCCGTTTGCAAATTTGCATCACTGCTTTCCACGTGCCTGCACCTGCCTCCACAACCCAAAACATCACATTTATAATACACAACAAAACACACTCGTAAATAAAACGTCGACAAACAAAAAAAAGATGACTGGGAGTCACTTCTAAAAATAGCAGCTATCACCATGCTACTATATGATTCTGCCGACAATGGATCATCGCAACACAAACTAAAGAAAATATCTTATAGATAAAATTTTATACTTAAGATATCCTACATGTATAAAAAGAAAGCCTGTTTATGTTCTCACATAATTCAAAAACTATTAAACCGATTTCCTCCAAATTTTGACACCATATTCTCATATACACTATGACGGACATAGAGCATGTCTAAAAATATTTTCATTATCCAGAAATTGATGTTTTTTTTTTATTATTTACAGCTGTATTAATTATTTTGGAGAAATAGTCAAGACTGACAACATGACCGTGGCATTGTTTTAGTCGATCATTGTTTGGTTGTATACATGCTTTGTTCACAAGAGATCATCGCACAGAATATTTTTATTATCTAAAAATTGATGTTTTTATTTTGTATCATTTACAGCTGTATTAACCCATGCACAGTGATGTCACCGTTAGGCAGCACACGGCTTCATCCAAGTAACCAGATTATACATATATTATAAGATAATTTTAAGATAATAAGATATTTTTACATTTCGCATTTTATCGGCCCGAAAATAATTGTAATGAATTAATGAGATTTTTGCGATTAAAATGACACCAAACACAATATAAATCAAATAATTTTTAATTACATAATCAAACTATATTAATTATCAATTTATGTAATTAAAAATTATTCGATTTATGTGTTGTGTTTGGTGTCATTTTAATCGCAAAAAATCTCATTAATCCATTACAATTATTTTCGGGTCGATAAAATGTGAAATGTAAAAATTTTATTTTCTATAGTAAGATGAAATATGATACGAAAGATTGGAGATAAAAAAGGCTCTCGACGAGACTTCGGAACTCTCTTTGATATTAATCATCTCTTGCTCCTTACTCATTCTCTCTTTCGCTTTCCTCGAGCTCCAGCATCGAAGGTCTTTAAAGATCTCGCTTATCTATAAAATGTAAACATCGAATAAAATGAAACCTAGAACATTTATTTCGCATTTTAATGATTTGAAAATAATTTTAATAGATTAATGAGATTTTCACGATTAAAATGACACCAAACATGACATAAATCGGATTACTTTTAATTAAATATATGTGGTTAATCTAGTTAAAAATTATCCAATTTATATCTCCAGTGAGAAATGATCATCAAATTGATATCAAATTGATATTGATCGATGTAATTTACATCAATTCGACATCAATTCTATGTCGACTCGATAGATCTCTTCTCACTGGATCGTGTGATTTTAATCGCAAATATCGTATTAATCCAATGAAATTATTTTTAAACCAATATATATGTGTATATGTATATGTATATATATATATATATATATATATATATATATATATATATATACAGGGCGCGCTATGACAAACCGCTTGTCGGTGAGGCTAGTGGAGACAACACTACTACTCGCGCGCTCACCTCACCGACTAGCGACTTGTCATAGCGCGGATTCGTACAACTTCCACCCTCTGTATCTCCGCAGGGGTGCATGATCGGACAGAGGTGTCCTATCTCATTCTCATCTCCACCCCATCCCCTACCTACCCTATCAGTATTGGCCTGTGATTCTGGGACATCCTGTATATATTAAAGTTAGGCGAATAAGAGCGCGCCGAGATACAGGAGCCGCCTGAGTATATAGCACGGCCTAGGCTGCGTTTCGTTTCACGCATGATGCGCATAGAAGCATAGAAAATAGTTCCGTTTCTCTTCATGCGCACTTACTGCGTGCATGGACTAACCTTGTTGCCCCGCCTCTTCCGGTGCATGAGACCGCATGAACTGCCTCACCTCGGGTGCGTTCCGTTTCACGCATATGCGCGCATTTATCTATAGTACACGTTACGTATACTATAGATCATGCGCGCATCATGCGTGAAACGGAACGCAGCCCTCGCGAGGTCTTCATGCATTGACAAATTTTAGCGCGAAATCACGCGAAATTGGTTAGGGTTAGAGTTAAGTCGTAAACTAATTTGTTTGATTGGAAGATTGTCTTGAAAAGAAATAGATTAAGAGAAGGTATTGAATTCGTAATACTATAAAATATACATGTATATATGAATAATATTGAAATTATATAAAAATTCTCGGAAAAAATTCTTGATATTGAATATTCTTCTCTACATATGATATTAAATGTATAATTGTTTTGCAGGATTATTCTATCAAACATTTAGTCAATTATTTAGTTTCGGTAATATCGAACAATAAACTCTATAACGAAAACAAATTTAGAAGAGTTACGAAAGCTTTCGAAGTATCTCGAAGAGCGGACGAAGGAACACAAGATATCTAAATTTGTAATACTGTAAACACATGGTTACATGAATAATATTTATTTAATATTTATTTTTTTTTTTTTTAATTTTTAGAAGAGATAATGATCAAAAAATTGATCTGAGTTAAAAATATACAAAAAATGTTCTTTAACACTGTTCGACACATTCGATCACGTTCGTAGGTAGTAATCTCTTTCGTCGTCCATGTTTTACATGCTGCGTGAACTGCATGAGGTCTGTTCCGTTATTAGATGTGCATGGAGTGTGTTTCAGAAACGGAACGGGCTCTGCACTTCATGTTATGCATTGGACATTCATGCGTTTCATGCGTGAAACGGAACGCAGCCCTAGTGTGTCAACATTGGCTGCCCGGCGCGCGGTGAGGGGAAGAGTGCATGCCGCCCATGCATCGCTGCTGCCGTCTCTCGTCGCACCGCGACAGCACTCTGAATTTTTCGCACAGTTCTCATTGGTTATCCTCACTCCGATTCCGTCTTTCGACTGCCATGAGACAGCACCCCACTGTGACCCCAGTGATGCAAACTCATCCACCTTTACAGCACGCTGTAGAGGTGGTGGGGATGGAGAGGGGATGGCTGTTCGTGGATGCCAGCGCTCGGCCAGCGTCGGGCGGTAGAAGAGGATAGACGTATAATCCTCTCGCTTTCTTTGCCGAACGCGTCGTCGAACGGCTCGGCCAGCCTCGGCCAGCTTCGGACAATATTCAGTTTCTTTCTTCCCCTTTAAAGAAAGGGGAAAAATCCTACCTTTGCCGAACGCGTCGTCGAACGGCTTGGCCAGCTTCCAGCAATATTCTCTTTCTCCCCCTTTTTTTTTCTATCGCTATATGCTCAACTTTGCTAACGCGCTTGAGTAGTCCGCGGTTTCATACTACGTATGATAATAGTTTATTAAGTTATATTTAATTTATTGCATTTATGTCTATATTTTATTATGCAATAAAATATTGCAATATTAATGTTTATAAAACAATATTCACTTGCAAAGATAAATAAAAAAAGAAAATAAATTATTCAAATTATTCAAGTATATGTACATCTTTTTTCATTTAAAATAACCTTTCTTATTGTCATAAACGATATTTTTAATCGGTACTGTAATATAGTTGATGCAAATGAGAGAGAATAACAGTCTTTTGAAAGAGAAATTATTTGAAAAAATCTTTTATTTCAAATTTATTTGATTTCTAACATTTTTAGTTTCTTAAATTGTTTATTCATATCGTTAATTAATGATAACATTAATAGTACATAATAAATAACGATAATGTCACGTTGTCATAATATGTAACAGTAACAGTAACTTTAATATTAAACTCATTTTGATAAATAAATGTGTGTTTATACCTGGAAACATACTTATCACGATTATTTATATATTATTGTATGATTGCATGTGTAACTTTACTTACGAATATGAGCTTTAAATTAAGTGATGATCGTATTTAATCATTAAGAAACGAATCAAAAATATACAATATTTACTTTATCAATACTTTCTATTTTACGTTCCACACGATACTTATAATAGACTACATGATGTTTAATCTGTATTGTGAACCTGACTTTCTCTGTTCGGTAAGATAATATATTTCTAGAAAGACGTTTTGTACACGTCGGTGGCGATTACGCGAGTACAAGTGGTGATAACGCGGAGAGACTCGTTTAGCGAGAGATCGAGACCGCGTTCGAAAATCGTGTTCTAACAGGTGTGGTGATTAATACAGAGCATATAGAACCGCGAACATTTCTAAAAGACGGTGGTGTAGTGCTCGAGCAAGTGCAAGACGCCATTGAAAAATACAATAAAGTATAAAAGTGAACACCATATTTAATGGGGAGTTTGTGACCGGCGATAAACGTGCCAATAAAAGTATTAACACAAGAAACTACGAACTCTACCAAACATCGGATCTGCAAGATTGGTACGAGCGACGCATCATCGAACCCACCCTGGCATCCCTCGAAGAATTCCAGGAGTGAGATAACGGATGGGCGTTGTCACGGATACTCAATTTGATTATTAACATAAACAAGCATAATCCTTTGCACGCGGGATGTAGGGTGGAAATGCCGCGAGAAATAAAATTGAAGAGAGCGGTAATCAACGTGCAATCGAAGAATGATGCATGCTTCGCTTGGTCGCCGCTTTGTATCCCGTTGAAAAAAATGCCGATAGATGCACCTCGTATCCCCACTATTCGACGAAGTTGAATCTTCAGGATATAGAGTTTCCAATGACTCTTAAAAATATCAGTAAATTTGAACGTTTAAATAACGTATCAAACGTATACGGTATCGAGAAACAAAACAAAACGCTAAACATTCTTCCGCTACGGCTTATCAACGATAAAAAGCACATTAATTTGTTGTATGTGGAGGATCCGCGGGACAACGTGGGACATTTTGCTTGGATCAAAAATTTATCCCGCCTTCTAAGCTCGCAACCCAGCAAAAAAAATAATAAAAAATATTTTTGTGATCGGTAAGTACACATCTTAATAAAATTGATTAAAATAATTGTTACTACTTGAAAGATATAAAAAAATATATTATTTTTTAGATATCTCCACTATTTTCACTCAAATCAGAAATTGGAAGCCCACACCATTGATTGCGGAAAGATGAACTGCGCTATCCGAATTACCAAGCGAAGACGACAAGTGGCTCAGCTTCGACCGGGCGTTACAGAAGTCCCGCGCATTCAAATTGCAATTTGAATTATAAAAATTCATATACCTACAATTCCCATAGTTTTTTATAATTTATCCGGTTACGATTCTCATTTCGTTATTAAAGAAATAGCTACCGCGTTCGAAGGCGCAGTCGATCTTTTGCCGATAATAAAAGAAAAATATATTTCACTAGAGGCGCTGCCTGAGGTAGCGTCTTTCTTAGTGTACTTATTATTGCGATAAATATTATCACATGCCTCGGTGGTCGAATTGGTATGACACCCGCACGGAATGGGGGAGTTCCAGGTTCGAATCCTGGCTGAGGTAATATTTTTCGCAATAATTTCTTCATCTCACAAGTTGAGATGATATTTATTAATCTCCTAAAAATTGAAATCGAATCTAGATTTCAAAAAGTTGGTGAATCACTGCGGTTTAAAGTCTGACAAAACCTAGTCGGCTCGCAGCTCACCAATCATATGCCGGTTTGATGTCGACTAGTCTCTCTTCATTTGAGTTTTAATTTTTACTGACAAAGAAAGATCTTTCGTTACAAAAATTTCGTTCACAAAAAATGTCGTAGATACCGCCGAAAGATCAAAATCACAAAATTGCGTAAAATTGCGGTTTATTGATTCATATAAATTTCTAAATAGTAACTTCGATAAACTGGCATCATTTCTTAATAAAGATAAATTGAAAATTTTACGCTCCAAATTTTCTCAATTATCGATTGAGGATTTTCATATTTTGACGAGAAAAGATGTGTTTCCGTATGAATATATTGATTGCGTTGATAAATTGGAGGACCTCTGTTTACCTCCACGCGAATCATTTTATAGTTCATTAACCAGTGAGACCGTATCCGAGAGCGATTACGCGCACGCTGCGAACGTGTGGAAACGATTCTCGATCCGAACCTTGGGCGAATATAGCAATTTATATTTAAAAACGGATGTCTGGTTATTGGTCGACATTTTTGAAAATTTCCGCGATAGTAGTATGGCGAGTTATGGCCTGGATCTCGCTTATTATTATACTTTGCCCGGTTTTACATGGGACGCTATGTTAAAACATATGCGTATAAATTTCGAATTGCTCACGGACATTGACATGGTCATGTTTATCGAACGCGGAATACGCGGCGGCCTTAGTCAATGTTTCCGATAGATACGCGCGAGCCAATAACAAGTACATGCAGTCGTACGATCCATCGAAACCTTCCACATATTTAATGTACTTTGACGTCAACAATCTGTATGGGTGGGCGATGTGTCAACCGCTGCCTTACGCGAATTTTCGATGGGTCGAAGACGTCTCTAACTTTGACGCGAGCGCGATCGTTTCGGATTCGCCCACAGGTTACGTTCTCGAAGTCAATCTTACGTATCCGTGAGAGCTCCATGATCGCCATGCTGATCTTCCGTTTTGTCCGATATGCGATAAGCCTCCTGGAAAACAGTGCGAAAAACTTCTCGCCACACTCAACGATAAGAAGCGTTACATCATTCATTACCGTAACCTGCAGCAATGTACGCGTCATGGCCTTTGCATCACAAAGATACACCGCGTGTTAGAGTTTTCGCAATCTCCATGGCTTTGCGATTACATCAAACTAAATACGAAATTTAGAACTCTCGTGACAAATGATTTCGAAAAAAATTTATATAAACTGATGAACAACGCGGTATTTGGTAAGACCATGGAGAATGTTCGAAATCATGTCGACGTTAAACTCATAACACTATTAAACGGACGGTATAGCACGGAGGCGATGATCGCGAAACCAAATTTTCATAGCAGAAGCGTTTTCTCCGAGAATTTAATCGCGATCGAAATGCGAAAACTCGAGGTGAAATTTAACAAACCGATATACCTAGGTAGGTGCATTCTCGACATATCAAAAGTGTGTTTGTATGAATTTCATCACGAGTACATGGCACCGCTGTATCGTGATAATTGTAAGATAATGTACACTCTCGATAATTGTAAGATACCAACAGTCTCGTATACCACATCGAGTGCTATGATGTTTACGAGATGATGAAGCGCGATATTGCGAGATTCGACTCTAGCTATTATCCGATTGACAACGCGTTCGATATACCGCTCGCGAATAAAAAGATACCCGGTCTAATGAAGGATGAGAATAACGGGGTGATTATGACGGAATTCGTTGGGCTCAGGGCAAAGCTGTATGCGTTGAAAGTGGACGGAAAAAAAGACACGAAAAAAGCGAAAGATGTCAAAAATAACGTCGTAGCGCGGGCTATAACGTTCGATGATTACACGTGGTGTCTGAATGATGAAATTGAAATAACACGTCACCAATTTTGTATAAGATCCAAATTGCACGAAGTGTATCTGAAATGAAAATCGCCCTGAGTCTGTACAATGACAAGTGGTATATCGTACCAGATTCGTATAATACTTTGCCATGGGGACATTACCGTATAGCATTGTAATATATATATATATATATTGAAGACTTCTGCTCCATTGAGCGTTTGAATAAATACTACATAGACTAAGACCAAAACGAAATATCGTAGAGAGAAATATTAACAAAAAATGTTTATGTTGAAGTCCTCTCCCGATAAAAACAGTACGTGGAATCCACGTTATAACGTGGATTGCACGTACTGTTTTTGTCGGGCTGTTTGCCCTCAATACTGTTTACAATTAATGAAGCGTGCTTCACAAGGGTATTTTGTATTTACTTTTACTTTATTTTTATATCTTTAATTTTTAAAACTCTTATCGATGAAGCATTGAAACAGAAACAGAATCGTTAATCCGAATTTCGACGTTGTCATTTTTGTGTTGAAACAAATGGAGGAATTTTTGAACATTTATTATAAATTGAGCTAATTATTTGCGCATTTTTGTTCCGTTCTTTTGTTAATTGTTTTTTGAAGATTAAATATGTGTAATTGAAATAAATTTAATTTTTCCACTTATGTGTTTGTTTTTTGTTAAAATCATAAAATTCCTATTTTGCACCCTGTAATATTAAAACGAAGCGTCGTAGAGAAAAATATTATTAACAAAATATGTTTGTTTTTATGTCCTCTATTTCCCCTCAAAGTTTGTCGGTCTAATTTTTTTACACCCTGTATATATATATATATTTGAAAAATGTATTATTATGTGAAAACGCCTTATTTCAAAACGCCTTAATGTGTTTCATATAAGTATAGACTTAAGATAATCTTATTGGTTGTTATTTCATAGTCGTTTAAGATCATCTTATTTGACATATATATTGGCAAATAAGACAATCTTTGCCAAGTCGTGTCAGAGGACGATTTAAGGGGGTATTCTGGTCTAGAATTTTGAAAAAATCATTTTTTTTTTGCATATTCTTAAAGTTTAGACCTTTAAGAATATATCCTCGAGAGAAAATTTTAAAATTCTAATAATTTACGGAGTTATAGCTATTTTAGCCGTTTGAGTACCAGAGGTACTGATGTTTCTAAGGAAGCTAGAATTGCTCGTAAATTAGAACGAGCTTCCGAAAATATATATTTTGAAGTCGAAGAAGGCACACTCTATAAACCAGGAATCGCCGATTAACAAAATGTAAGTATAACCATTCTATGACTTAGACCGCTGCAGTTGCCTGAAACTTTTGCTCAAAACTTTAAACGCATTTCTCTCAAAACTACTTTTTTCAACATGGTTGACATGATATCTCAAGTTCTATTTGACCGATTGACTTCAAATTTTGTACCAACCTTCAATGTATAACTCTCTATCGCCCCTACCACTTTTGTATCAAAATTATTTTTTTTACTATTTTAAAAAATTAAAAATCATGAGAAAAAAGAGTCGAAAATGCCTTTTTTTTCAAACAGCCGCCATTTTGCGAAAAAAATGTTTTCCACTTTCTCTTAGGTAGGGGCTATAACGACATTCTTACTAATTAAGAATCTTTTTTTAAATTTTGTTTCAGATGACCAGAAGGGTTGCAATCGTGTCAACCAGCACACCTCGTTTTTTTTTTACCCCCAACTTTACCAGCTTATAACTTATTTAATTTTCATTTTTTTTTTCAAAAATTTTTTTGTGTATTTTCAAGATATCAATAAATATGTTATAAAAAAATAAATGGTAAAAATATTTTTTGTTTTTTTTTTATCGAGCTCGACAAAACGCCCAAAATTTATGCCTCTAGACCAGAATACCCCCTTAAGCAAATTGTTGCCTCGTTTCCGCAATGCTGATTGGCTGTGTGTTAAGGCGTAATCGCACTACAGGTTGCGAGCTCGGTTGTGGTTGACGTTACTGTTGAGCGTTGAAAATCAACCAATCAGTGGGAAGCAGTTTGCCGGTTAGGTTACAGATTGGGTGCTTTCCAGCAAGCGACACAGGCGACACAGTGCGACACAGTGTCCACTAGTGTGAGTGAGACACACTCAGTATATCTCACTCACACTAATGGACACAGTGTCGCACTGTGTCGCCTGTGTCGCTTGCTGGAAAGCACCCATTATAATTTAGACTTGAAGGTGGAGTCCCATGGAGTAGCGTACGGCGTAAAGGAGCTTAGCCAATCACAGGCTTTACGCTGGTTTTTGTTACGCCAGCATTATGTTTACGCTGGTTTGTGCAGCGTTCAGCGTTTACGCACGCACACACATGCGCATAATGTACATGTATGCCTAAATGTGCTAAACATGCTACTTCAGCTTTTAACTTAAAAAAATATTACATGTTTAGAGACAATAAATAAGTTGGTGAAGTGTCGAGTTGTCTAGGGGGATACATAGAAGTGAGATATTTTCAATATACATATATACTACATTTAATGTATATTATTTAATGTTCGATTTAATGTTCGATTCAATCTTATTTGCAGTTCTGTACAAAAAATTAGTACAACTATTATTATTGCAATTTCCGTCTTGTCGACAACCAAACGGATCCTCGCAACAATCTTTTAAATATTTCCATCTTTTCCTTGCCTCTTCCGCAGTAATGACTCCTGTAATTATGAACAAAATAAACTCGTATTCTTAAAATAGATTGTAGCTTGCACTTTACAACTTCGTATAATATCTTGTAAATATTTATACAAACCTCCTAACATATTTCCGATCTCTTGCCATAACGTTTTCTTTTTCGCTTTTGTCCGTTCAGTTGATGGAAGTCTGTAATTCCATAGTGCTGATTTTGTTCGCACTATGTTAATTAATAGTTCATCACGGTGATCTGTTGAAGACTGATGTTCATCGCTTATAGTATCCGTAGGACTGATTTCATTGTTATTTACAACTATATATATGTTCATTGTTAAAATACAATTAAATAGTAGTGCACATTAAATTTAGTATTTTAAATTTAGGTATGATAGGTGCTTTCCAGCAAGATTACACAAGGTGCTTTTCGATTCATGCATGATGCGCATAATGCATTATTTATTCTTATTTTCATTCGGTGAATAACAAAAATAAATGATGCATTACTCATATGCATCATATGTGATTTGAAAGCACCTACAATGTAATATAACACTCTAATCAGATATTCTAAAACACAGGTAATGAACTCTTGTGCATTGCTGAAAAGCTTCAAATATTATTATTACAAAACTTACCAATGGTTACAACAAAATTTTCATCGATAGGTACAGCATGTATCTTTTCATTATAATGATGAAGACATTTATGACGAAATATTTCTTCCTGTGAAGCAACGAGTAACATTTCTCCACAATAACCACATTTCATGTTCTGAAATAAATTATCGTTATAAATCAACGTATCTCCTAATATACATTTATTATATAAAGGGTTATAATATCAAATTTAAAAATAATAACATAGATATTCTGATTAATAAAAAAATAATTCATTTGAAGAGCTTGATAAACAAGTTTTTCTCTATTCAGTTTTCTTCTAATTCAATTATTATATGTTTATATAATTATACACAAAATATGATTTTGATTTATAAAAAATTTTATAAGCTGATACTTACTAAAAAGTTACCGGTCTGCTTTTTTGCGTTACACTTCAGCATGCTTCTTGTCTAATATTTTTTTTATATTTTAACGTTAACGAGGTTAGCACAATGTATATATGTGTTAAAACAATTGCGCTGAAAATTTCATCGGGTGTCCCATGGAGCGTATTTACGTCGGCGTAATGATCAATAAGCCTATCACAAAATGCCTTCAATATCCATTTTGAAAATAAGCTTCGTAAAAAAATGTTGTTACTGCGTCTTCATTATGAACACACATGGTCGTAGAAATTGCGTTACTGTATGTGCCCTACTACTTTTCTACCTACTGCCAATCGTATTGTAGACGGACCTTAACGATTTGTGTGTGTTTTCTCATTGGCCGGCTTTACGTTGGCTGCTTTCCTTTTAGAAGACACAAATCGACACGGTTTAACACACTCCGACTCTCCTCCCAAGCAGAGTCGAAAAGAGCCAATTGAGTTTGAAGAAAATTGTAAATGGAAAGCGACGTGTGTCGATTTGTGTCAAAAGTGTCGACTGTGTTCCCTAAAAGGAAAGCAGCCGTTGTTACTGCATCTTCATTATGAACACACATAGCCGTAGAAATTACGCTACTGTATGCGTCCTACTTTTCTACCTACTGCCAATCGTATTGCAGACGGACCTTTTAACTTTCTGCGACTGCGACAAGCGTGTCGTATGAGATCAACCAATCACAGCACAGAATGTTGCCACGCAAAATATTTTGACGATTTTTTTTCATCAAATGTCATGATAGTAAGTAAAAATTTATTAGTAGATAATTGTAACATAATCTTTCTACCACAACAAGGCAGTATAATCGCGACACAGGAACATTACATGGAACCATAACATACTAGATAATTTAAACGATTTATATATTTTTTATAATAAAGGAAAAGTCGGTTATTATATTTTTTACTTGAGATATAAATATAAATATTTAAAAAATTTTTTATTATTTTTTTAGGTTAGTAATTATAATGGCAAAATATTAGCAGTAATGACGACTTATGGAGGCCAAACAACCAATGCCAGAGTGAGGAGTTCGTCTCGGTCATCGAGGCACATGTTAAACCAGTACGAAAATGGAAGGAGAAATTTATGGTTGTTAGGTAAGCCTTTTATAATATATCACGGTTGGAAAAGTTACTTTATAAAAGTAACTTGTTAAAATTCTGGCACAGATCTAATGTATCTTTCAGATTAAAAATTTATGAGACAGTAATAGTTAAGAATCAGACTTGAAAATTAAAGTGTACTGTGTCAGAATTTTAACAAGTTACTTTTATAAAGTAACTTTTCCAACCCAAATTAATATTAATATTATTAATTAAAAGGAAAGGACAGTGACTGACTTCAAACTGGCAATAATGATATATTAATTAAACGTTTATTATTATACGTTTATTATGACGACGTTTCGACTTTTGGTTTAGGTCTTTTTCAAGAATATCTATAATATATATATGTTACATTGGAATAATACAATTTATAGGCGCAAATAATATTCGATTTAAGACTCACATGTTAGACGGTCCGGTAATACATAAAAACAAACTATACGGTAGAATGCATCACAAACATTAGTTAAGAATTGAGCAGACGTGAGAGGCGTCTGTTGCTGATGACAGCGAAAAACGGACTGAGAAAGATTGAGTTTTGCATTGAGTCAAATGGGACAAATTATAATAAATAAATAAAAGAAAAGAACAACCAATACAACATTGCTAAATATTTACATCAGATATTAGAGGGATCCGTTCCGAAGCCAAAATCTCACATTGAAGATAGTTGGACTTTTGCTAAAAACTTAAAAAACATGCATATTCACGCTAATCAAACTCTTTTATTCTTGGATGTCACCGCTTTTTATAACAACATCCCTAAAAAATTAATTTTTAAAGCAATAGAAACTCGCTGGAACCACATTGCATCTGTTACCAAATTTAACTTACAACAATTCTTGAAATGCATTGCATTAAACGTCTCAAATGTACAATCTTTGTCTTCTATAGATATGTTGATGACATTCTTATGATTGCTCCTACATCCGAAATTAACACAATTCTCGAAGTTTTTAATGAATATCACCCGCGCCTTAATTTCACTCACGAATTAGAGACAGACAACTCAATCTCGTTTCTTGATAACATCATTATTAGGGGTAACAATGTACTGATTACAAACTGATACCGAAAATCTACTTTTTCCGGAAGGTATTTAAATTTCTTCTCCAATCACCTTTTCAAGTATAAGAAAAACACTATCACGACCTTGTCGACAGAGCTATCCTACTCTCTGATGAGAGATTCCACAAAAGCAATATTAGCGTTAGTAAAGAAATTTTACGCAACAATCTCTATCCCAAACACATAATTAATCATCATATAAATAAAAGATTGAAAGAATTACAACATAGACAAAGTAGTATTGACACGCATGATATCATTCCCTTCGACACGAAAAGCTCCATTATCCCGTTTAATAAGGAAATTGCAAAAGGCATAGAACGTATTCTAAACAAAACCAATTTTAAATTTCTGTACTCCATCTTCAGTAAATTGAATTTCATCATAAGGAAAAGGAAGGATACACTCAGTATTCTCAAACAAACCGAACTTGTTTACGAGATTGATTGTTCGAATTGCAACGCGTGTTATATAGGACAGGCAAAACGGCATCTGATGACTCGGTTAAATGAACTCCGTAATGACATCAAAAAACTTACAACGAATAATTCTGTCGTTAGCAAACATAGAGCATCTTATGGCCATGAATTTGATTGGGACAACCCTAGAATTTTGCATAAGGAAACACATAAAAAGAAAAGGAAAATAGCAGAAATGCTTTTTATTAAAAAAAGTAATTCTGCTATTAACTCCCAAAAGGACACGGAGAATTTAACGGCTATTTACGACGGACTTCTAAATATTTTATAATTTCTTGACATGTTTTTTCACTTATTTATTATTTACATTTTAGATTATTGACCCGATTTTTATACATATACACTTTGTGCTTTTGGTTGTTCTTTTCTTTTATTTATTTATTATAATTTGTTCCGTTTGACTCAATGCAAAACTCAATCTTTCTCAGTCCGTTTTTCGCTGTCATCAGCAACAGACGCCTCTCACGTCTGCTCAATTCTTAACTAATGTTTGTGATGCATTCTACCGTATAGTTTGTTTTTATGTATTACCGGACCGTCTAACATGTAAGTCTTAAATCGAATATGTATTATTTGCGCCTATAAATTGTATTATTCTAATGTAACATATTTATAGATATTCTTGAGAAGGACCTAAACCAAAGATCGAAACGTCGTCATAATAAACGTTTAATTAATATATCATTATTGTCAGTTTGAAGTCAGTCATTGCCCTTTCTTTCGAATTTATTATCACTGGCGAAGAGAAGATTCTTACATTATTAATTAAATATATTTTTTGTATATATTGTATACATATATATTTATATATTATACATATATATATGTAATATTACATATATATGTATATAAATTTTAAATAATTTTTTATAAATCTGAACTTTATATTTGACTAAGATTGATGTTAGTATTTAATTTTTGAACTTACGCGTTCTATTTTAGGAGATTCTGGCTTTCCATTGTTACCATATTTAATGACTCCAAAATTAAATCAACCACCAAGGTCTCTAAGTGCGTTATATACAGATGCTATAGCACGATGTTGAAGAGAACAAGAGAAAGATTGAAAGGTCGTTGGAGATGTTTACGTAAAGAAAGTTTACATTATTCTCTAAAATTTGCAGGTACTGTATATTTGTATATTTTATATGTAAAAATTATTTAAAAATTATATTTAAAATTACTGTATACATTTTTTTATCTTTATTTCAGCACTTATAATAAATACGACTTGCGTACTATTGTACATAATATTGCCAAACATTTTAACAATGAGTATGGTAAAATATACAGGGAAGATATTCAAGGGGAAAATATTGAAGCAGAGGCCGAGATACATGCAAATATGCGAGAAAGAGGAAATATAGTGCGAGAAACAATAATTGAAAGATATTTCACATAAAACTTAATTTTCTTCTATATTTTATGTATATAATAATACATAGACAACTGAAGTTACATTAATTGAGATAGCATTTATTCATATAAAGATTTATTTATACATTAAAGAGGTTTTTATTTCCACCCTTATAATACTTATAATAACTTTGTCTATAATACTTAAGTCAGTCAGATGAGCATGACGCTTAAACTCTTCGCGTATCTTTTCCTTACATTCTGCTTCAGTTTTAGGAATATCATAACTTAACACTACAAAAGAAAGTATCTGTTATGTATTTAAGTAAATAATAATAAGACACACAGCAGCATAAAAAATACATAATATAATATTACATAAAAAATAAAAAATAAATGTATTTAATAGTTTTACTGTAGTTTTAATGTATTGTGACATAAAACATATTCAGAGTGTAAGATAAGATATTTAAGTAATTAAAAGACATAAGTGACTTTTTAATAAATAAATTGATAGCCAAACGATGTTTACTGTTTTCAACTTCGCCTTATGGTTACATATTACAAAATAAATAATTGTACGATTATAAATTAGGTAATAGAGGTGTGATTATGTATTATATAATAAAACTAGTATCACATTTTATATGTTATACAATAAAAACTAGTATCACACTTTTATGTATTATACAATAAAAACTTTATAAAAATTGCAAAGTCTATTTATTAATTCCCTAGATTTTCGTCTTTTTATCATCAAGTTTCATGGCGAAAAAGTTCACGTGAAAAATTTCACATTTTTAGATTGCATTCCAAAACGTCTTATTTGAGGAAAATTTTACTCAATTTCTATAGTATATGTAACGTGAGCTATAAGAATATTGAGTAAAATTTTCTTCAAATAAGATGTTTTGGAATACAACCCTACAGTTGGAAGAATTATGGGTCGTCTACAATGGCAGTAAGTGGTACAGAGTAAGGAGTAAGAAGTAAGATTTGACAAATTAATTTTAACTTACTCCTTACTCTCTACTGCTTATTGCCATTGGCCTAGTTTACATCGTGCACTTGATACGCGTATCAAGTAGTGTATTTGAGTTGATCAGCCAATAGCTGAATAAATGTACTAGTTATTTACTATTTGATACGCGTATCAAGTGCATGATGTAAACTAGACCATTGTAGACGGGCCTTTAGGGTGCCGTCACATGACGCGTATTTTTCAAGATGCGTAATTTGTGAGAACCAATTGCAAAGCAGTGTAGAACAGAAAGTTAACATTACAACAGAAATTCTGATCTTCAATCGATTGTATGCGCATTACGCGAAATACACCCCATGTGACGGCACTCTTAGGCGGGGAGCACAGACCATTGCATAACGCATAACGCATATGTATAAGAAATTTGATTGGTCCGTTAGCATGTGCATAAGGAATTCGACCAATCGAATTTCTTATGCATATGTATTATGCATTATGCAAAAGTCTGTGTTTCCCGCTTTAGCATTAGACACACCCGTCGTGTACTCAACGATTGAATATTCACAGATCGTGAAGGGGAAGAAAACGGAATATGAGGGTCAAAAAGTTATACATCCCTCCTACTAGTTCCCCACCATAGCGCAGTGTTGGCCGGCGGGGCGCAATTTTGGCGCATGCGCGACAAATGCAGCGTCAATGGCGTACCTAACACAGGAAGAAAGATGTGCCATTTATCGCCCCCGAAAAATTCTTCAAAAATTTGAGGAAAAATATAAGATAGACACATATTTTTCTTAAAATTTTTTTACACACATAAATATAAAACACATATACAAATACACATATACGTACGAGACACTACACACGAGCCACGAGCGCGAAACTTCTCCCGTCTATTGCTCCCGCCAATTTCCTAACAGTAGGTACGTTGCTATAATACTAACCTAACTGTCGCGCATGCGCCAAAAATGCGCCCCGCCGGCCAACACTGCCATAGCGAGCTTCCAAAGTCGAATCCGAGTTTCCCGCAGTCATTATTTAGCAGTCTGCTGAACCAGTGTTGCTACTCATGCCGCTTTTTTTGGCACATGTGCAGCAATGACGGTGGCGAGATACAGCTGTGTATTGCGAACATGACATATGGGTGCAATAAGGGCGAAACGTCTTTTGGCGGGCTGCTGCAATAGTTAAGAGGTAAGTTCCCGCACAGCATTTTATATTTCAGATACATACCTGTGTAAAAAAATTTTAAGGATGGCCTTAAAAAACTAAAGGCTCCCATAAATACATATTAAGGATACCCTAAAAGTAGCCTTACTAATATCTGATTTAGACCTTATTAGAATTTTATAAGGACGCTTTAATATCTATATATACATATTTTAATAGGTTAACTTATTAAGACCTAGAAAGGATTTCTTGAAGATACAATATTAAAGAAAATAGAGATTGAATAATATCTGCTTGATAAGGCCTTAAAAAGAATTTTTAAGAATACTTGAATTAAAAGGATATTTTTATAATATATATATTTTAATAGGGTCAACTCATTAAAACCTAGAAAGGATTTCTTAAGGATACAATATTAGAAAAAAATAGGGATTTAATAATATCTACTTGATAGCCTTAAAAGAAATTATTAAGAATACTCTAATTAAGAAAATATATTTTTCTAATATATATTTTAGTAAGACCAACTTATTAACAAGAAGATATTTGAAAAAAATTAGAAGAATCTTTCTACAATTGAAGTATTCTTAAAAATTTCTTTAAGGCCCTATTAAGCAAACTTTATTAAATTCTTGTTTTTCATAAATATTATAATCTCAAGAAATCCTTTTTAAGTCTTAATAAGTTAGCCCAATTAAAATGTTATTAAAATATGTATTTAAAAAAATGCTACTTAATTAGAGTATTCTTAGGAATTTTATTTCAAGCTATCAAACAAATATTATTAAATCTTTATTTTTCTCAAATATTGTATCTTCAAGAAATCCTGTTTAGGTTCTAGCAAGTGAAACTTATTAATATATACATATATATATATATACATGTATATATGTATGTGTGTGTGTGTATGTGTATGTTGTGCGCGCGCGTGTGTGTGTAAAGAAAATGTTTATGATACTGTAATATTATACACTTTTTTTTATATGTAGTATCAAAAAAATTATTTTAAAAAACTCATATTTATTGTTTTCTGGTATTCCTTAATTTTAGATAGATTCCACAGGATGAAGAAACTATTATAAAAAGAAATGGTCGATAAAGTATGTCGCTGGTTATGTTGCTCGTAAATTTAAAATAAAATCCTTTCTTAAATGATGAAACAAGAACATTAGAACTTGATAATAATCTTGATTGGATTCAATGCCTTTCTAACGGTTACCTCACCTATCCTAATGATGATTTAATTAATGTAGGGAATATTATGGGAAAACAGTTCGTTCTTTTTCATGGTGAAGTCCCATGGAGTTAGCGTACGGCGTACGGCGTTAGTGTATGGCGTAAAGAAATTTGGCCAATCACGGTCTTTACGCCCATTTCGTTATGCCAGCAGAAGCATC